>CXYZ01006529.1:1662665-1715492 GCA_900006705.1 Sonneratia caseolaris
TGTGTGTGTGTATATATATATATATGATTTTTACTCAAGATCAACAATCATGGATTGATGGATTTTTACCTTCCATGCAAGTTGTAAAGGTAGAGTCCCCCGCCCCCATCATTTATGTCTCTCGTCGTACTCCAAGCAAGAAAGATAACTCCAATTCCATCCGTCTCGAGATCGTGTGGCTGAGTCTCGATCGAGAATCAACGCTGCCAAGGAAGGACACGGTTTACCGTCACCGGATTCGGAATTTATTAATTTCAAGTGAAGATAATGCGACGGCGCCCACCACCTCTGCCCGTGATTCCACCAAGTCAAAAGGACGAGTGTGGACACACGGGGCCATCCGCGTCCTCGATCCATACAGAGGGCAGACGAGCCATACTCCATGGAAGGTGGATGTGGTGATGGATTATGCTTGCAGAAAGAGCAACAAGATAAGACCCCTCCACTCCACTGCTCCCCACCCCATCATTTCGATGCCTGTATCTGCTAAAAGATGTAGAAAAAAGAAGGCAAAAGCGTCCCTCTCTCTCTCTCTCTCTCTCTCTATCATGTTCCAGTGAGTCATGAAGCACACAGAGTCGAGAAACTGACTGATCTATGAATTCAGCTCATCTCTGAATCGCTCGGTGCAGACGTATAGCCGGGCAGAGCCGTACATCGACAAAGGGCCATCGTATCCTTCGTTGTTATCAGTCGGGAGGTCCACATGAAAGCTTGTCCAGCTAACGAATCTTCCGTCTAATTTGAACAAGTTAGCATTTTTCAATGATATCACGGACCATTGAATCGTCAAATTTATATTTAAGTTTAATGTGGTAGATATCATTATTAATATAAAGTTTTTTTAAAAAAAGTTATCCCTTATTCCGTTTTTATTAATAAAAAATGTATTTCATGTCCCGATACGTCTCTTCGGAATATAGTTTCATTTTGCCTCTTTTTTTTTATATTCTAATTTTCGGTGTCCACGTCATCATTGTCATGAGACCCACGAATTATATTCCAACTTGAGGGCAAGGTGGGACCCAGAGATCTTGGGGATGGTCCTTCCCTATCCCCCCATACTGCCATTCCAAATCAAGTAAGGACATTAACACATTTTAGACCCAGAAAAATGGCACCCAAATATAGCAAAGTGGAAGGGAAAACAAAAAAAAAAAGTGCATGAGAACAGCTATCAATCACCTTGCACGTTTGGACCGCATTTCCATCTGATTTTTTTTCTCTTTTTTTATTTTTTTTTCACTGGCAGCTGATCCCGGACAGACTTGACTTCAAATACATCATCCCCAAAAAAGTGAAGAAATTGGTGGGTGATGAGGTTCTCTTCTCGCGTGAAATGTTCGATCTCGTCGATGGTCATGATCGGCTCTTTAGCTCTTGTTTCCTGGCATGATCATGTTCTTGTGGGTCAAATCGAACGACTGATGCTTCCCCTAGGAATAAATGTTCACTTTCTCGGGCAAGTTGTCATAATATGCACTCTTAAAGCACCAGGTTAAGAAAAAGGGATGTACCATAGAATTAGCCATTCTCGATCCAGGACCGACAAGTTGCAAATTCGATTTTGTCGATGGTTGTTGTATGCTCATATTGCTTAATAGTATGTTCATGGTCCCATTTGGTTAAAAAAAAATACCATAAATCAGCCTGTGTGGGCACCACCATATATGTACATGGTCATAAATACAGGATTTCGGCTGGATGCGCTCTGAGCTGTGGTGGCGGTGGCACCTTTTCAATTCCCTATGGCCCCTTTGGCTGTCAAGTTGTGGCCACTTGCCTCTTTAGGAATCCTTTTCCCATATCGCATTTTGCTCTCTGATTTTGTTCCTCTCCCCGTTGGAGCATGAGCGAACGGCTGCAATTTGCCAATCCTCTCGGCCACCCACCCTTGTCATTGTCACCTATAAATACCCCCCCAACTCTCTTCTCTCAAAAACACGCTTGCACCATATATCCCCTTCTCGCTGCGTTCTCCATGTCGATCGGGAGGATGCCCTAGCTAGTAGATCCATGCTGGGATCGATCTGCTCAGGTGGACGAGTTTGGACTTCAGAAGTGTGGTGAAGGGGTCTCGCGTGAAGAGGGTGAGAGAGTCGAATGCAGCCAAGGATGACTTGCCGGCCACGCAGTGGTAAGGAGGCCCATGGCCGGGCTATAAGTACATACTCTCCGGTGCTCGTACCCGAGCTACAGAGATGGCTCCTTTGGTCGGGCGGCTCGGCAGGTTGTTCTTGGCTACACTCGGTTCTCTCCCTCTCCTGTGAGACCTTCCTTGCGCCCTCCCATTCATATCCCTCGTGGAAAGCTGATTGCGATGGGCTCTCGATCGTCCGCTCCGTGTCGACGGTGATCTCGGTTGGAATTACCCTAAATCACCGGCGGCTTCCGCATTGCTCCCGATAAGTTCCTACAATCTCTCTCTCAATATATGTCATTTTAGCTGTAAGCTACACGGATGTGTTTTCTTTGTCTACATTGTCCAGCATCATAAAATTTTAATTCAAATCATATGGATACATTAAAGAATAAATTTCTTCTAAGTATTAAGTATTCTCTATTTATAATATTCAATCTTTAAAATTTTATTTAAAGAGTATAAATCTTAGCATCATAATCACTTTATATATACCAATATTATACGCTCTCTCTCTCTCTTTATTGGGATCAAATAATTATTGTCTTTCTTGCAGCAACTTTGGGGAGCACAACGGGTCCCAAAAGGACCTTTTTTCAGCTGGGGAGGAGGTTGAAGTTAAAAATGCTAATCGTGGCTCGATAATCGAGTAGCCAATGCTGTAGTAGTACATATTTCTGATGAATCAAAGCTGGAGTACACTTGTTCTGTGTGTGTTCCTCCCGATGTAGTAACCGCACACTCAAAAGTCTCCAAAAGGGTTTGTTACATTGGAGAACTAATGCCCATCCGCACCCTGTCATGAAGATTAAACGATGCGAATGAAGTCGATAAAGCACTAACCGTCAGTGGATCCCTTGTGAACAAAAAAGCCGGGATCACGATGTTTGTAGAGTAGCTGTGACTTATCGTCGAGTCGGGATTAACCGAGGAAATAAGAACGATCACAAGGAAACCTTGAGAGAAACAACTAGGACAAGGTCACGAAAGGCTTCTCTTAATGCTAAAATGGATGCCTTTTTCCCAATCTTGCAGTTTCTAAACCAAAGTCCGAGTTCAGCGTCTCGGTCTATCTTAGGTCACAGTCTAGTGTGGGTGGGGTGGACTTTTTGTGTCCTGCGTGATATGGTGGGATGAAGGGGACTCGTTCGTTCACAATTTTCCAGGCCCATTGATGTCGGCCCGGCCCACACTACTGAGCCCATTCACATGTTCGGCCCGATTCCGGGCCTACCTACGTTTCATCCTTTGGATCAATTTTGTACACAATCTCCGTCGTTTGTTGGACACCGAGCATTCACTCCGTCGCAAGAGAGGAAATGTCTAAAATGAGGGCTTGAAATTCGACTATTTCAGTTCAATTTATACGTGATATCCACTAAATTATTCGATAATTTTTTCTTGATTATAATATCATTGATAGGAGNTATGGTGGGATGAAGGGGACTCGTTCGTTCACAATTTTCCAGGCCCATTGATGTCGGCCCGGCCCACACTACTGAGCCCATTCACATGTTCGGCCCGATTCCGGGCCTACCTACGTTTCATCCTTTGGATCAATTTTGTACACAATCTCCGTCGTTTGTTGGACACCGAGCATTCACTCCGTCGCAAGAGAGGAAATGTCTAAAATGAGGGCTTGAAATTCGACTATTTCAGTTCAATTTATACGTGATATCCACTAAATTATTCGATAATTTTTTCTTGATTATAATATCATTGATAGGAGGAAATAATTGGCTATAAGAACTTTACTCCTCATTACTCGACCCCGACTTAGACTTAACTCAATTTACTCATGTCAACTTTTGTTGGCTTTCCCTCACCTACCCACCGATCTAATCTTCCACATTCCCTTCGCTTTTTTCCTTTAAAAAAATATTAAAAAAAGTAGGACCTAAAACTGATCCTGTTCATAAGTTCATAAGATTACAAGTTTGATTATGTTGTAAATGTAGTCTTTGATAAGGGTAGTTAGATGAAAAAAAAAAGAGAGAACCTCATTTTCTTGAAATAATTCATGGACCGTGAAGAGCTCCATGGGTGCTTGCCCAGCAGTCTAATGAGGAGGCAACCAAGGCCGTAAGACCTCATCTCAACAAAATCATTTGATAAGTAGTGGGTTATCAAATTATTGGTATAAGTCGTTTTTAAATAAATANACTCAACAAAATCATTTGATGAGTAGTGGGTTATTAAATTATTGGTATAAGTCGTTTTTAAATAAATAAATAAATATATATATATATAATCTAAATTTACATGATATTTACCCAACACATTGAGGTTAGTCGAGTCGAGACTAGAAGATAGGTGAGGCTTGAAGATTTCTGACTTTCTGAGTTACATACTGTCAATGTGCGATCGACTGAAAAGGGGCATCCTTCACTTTTGTGACATGTGCCAAAAGTTAACGGTGCAGAATGCGATAAAAGTCTAACGTTCTGGGGCACATACGTTAGGAACTAGAAGTTTGAGGAGCAAAATGAAATAATATTTGTAATACGAAAGCGAAACGACAGACATTAAAGAGGCCAAAAGAAGAAGGAACGAATTTTCTGTCNGCATATTTGTAATGCGAAAGCGAAACGACAGACATTAAAGAGGCCAAAAGAAGAAGGAACGAATTTTCTGTCTTCGAGGGAGGTTGAAACCACCTCGTAGTAGAAAACAGCAGACTCCATGCAGCAGACTTTCCCTCGGTGATCACCTCCTCTTCCCCTTCCATGGCTACCTCCAAGCTCACGCTCCTGTTTGTGATCCTCCTCTTTGCCCTAATCCTGGCTATCGGGGTCAGGCCTGACGCCTACGCCGCCGCTGCTGAAGGATCCGATTCCTCCTCCGCGAGGGCTGGGCTCGACCAGCTTAAATCTAGGATCCACACTCGTGGTTAGTGCCATCTTCGTTTCTGTTGAGGCTTGATTGTTGTGCTTCGGGTTTTGCATCTTTCTCTGACGGTGAAATGTTTCGTTGTGCGTTCGCCAGTAGGGTGCAAGGACGTTATTTTCCTGCCTTTTGCGTTGGTATTGCCTGTTGGCTGCTAGGATGCAAACTGAAGAGTCTCTTGTTCAGTTACAGTTGTGGTGTTAATGTAAACCGGTCCTTGTCACTTCTGTGCCCCACGGAATTTTCCCAAACTTGCAGGCTAGTAGTTGTACGGCACGGACTTTTTGTGGGTTGCACGCGAACCTTCAGAATTTCAACAAATTGCTCTGTAGGGTAACTAAGAGTTCGATCAAGTTTCGGACTTATTACTCATAGTGGAAATGAAACGAATTTGGCCTTTCTGATTACGGCCAATTCTTGTCTGTTTCCTCATTGGTTGATGGCAATTCTTTCTCGGCATTGCTTTTGTGTCCTAATGGCATATACTTTGGCAAAATGGTGGTGAAGAATCCCTTGTGGAAGAGAAGTCTCGAGAGTTGGAAGGCAAGGATGGTCTGATAGTAGAGAAAGAGAAACTCTTGCAAGATAAGTTGGATAAAGTAGCATCTCTTCAGGATGAGATATCGTTGCTGCAGGTACTTGAATTGATAATTTCTCCTCTGTAACTTCCTCAATTAAAAATTGGTCCATTTCAGCAGTTGTGTTATCCTGTTTTTCGTGGAAGGGAAAAATAGATGCTGCAGAGCAGGTCAGAAAGGCTCACGCTTGGGCAGATGAATTGGAGAAACAGGTTACATATTGAGCTATGTCTTGCATAAGTTGCCTTGGGAATTAACTTTACACATATTATTGACTTTCTCTTCCAATGCAGATGGATAAGCTAAAGAAGGAAGTGGATTTGCAGCTGAAAGAGAAAGGGTCTTTGGAGTCTCGTGCTGCTGAGGCTGAGAACAAGATGCTTGAATCAAAACTAAAACTAGAGAAAGTGAGTCTCTATCGTGTGTTTGATGTTCACGTCGAATGTAGGATCTTATCATTTGATGTTATTTTCATCACCTGATTGTTAAATATTCATCTTTTTAATCTTTAAGCTTTGACAGTTAAAGCCATGCTATATTCCTTACTAATTCATTAATCTTGGTGCTACATTAATTACTTGTAGCTTGGTTTCTGTGAATCAGTTCCACAGTTGTCTGCTTTTTTATTCTTCATTGCACCCTTCTTGATGATATATTCTGATGAGGCCCATTTATTTTGGTGCGTATTCTCAATGTAACAGCTTCAACGAATTAATGATGAGCAGAAGGCCAAGATTTTCAAAACTGAACAAGCTCTTAAAGTGGCTGAGGTGTGTGACCTGTGTTTTTTGTTCATGAGTGGTTACACTTAATAAGGTGATGGTTCATTTGGAGGCAGGTCCATGGTCCTCTCTCTCTCTCTCTCTCTTTCTTAACTTCTAGGAGGAGATGATGAAGGCAAAGTTCGAGGCCCCCTCCAAGATAAAAGAGCTGTCAGAGTTATTGAGTTCCATTATTAGCACTGGAACTATTACATAGCTTTGAGTGATGAATAATTTTTAAACAATCAGATTGATCTTTATCCATGAGAACAACTGGCATTCTTGCATGTGGAATGGTGTATGTTGAGTCATTTTTTAGGATAGCTTGTTACTGTGCAAGCTACTTGCTTAGTGCGTACTGTGGATGGACTAGTTTTAGTAACAGGATTGGCCCACAGGCTCTTCTTGTGCTCCTCCTGTTGGTAATAACAATGTAGTTTGATCCAAATAAATGAGGAATAACTGATAGCTGTGATACTTTTAAGGAGGGATGACTAGAATTGTAATCTCTTCAGACATTGATGTGCTGCACTCTTTCTTTAATGTAATTGCTGATGATTTCATGCTGTGTTCAGGTTCATGGTGCATGGCTTCCTTCATGGCTTGCTTTGCATTGGATTCGCTTTAAGGTAAACTTCAATATACTCTAGAGATTTTGCAAGCAATGTTTGTCATGTGATTCTGAACCATTATTTACTTCCAGTCCTTTGCTCAGACACATTGGAATGTGCATGGGAAGCCTGCTATGAATATGATGATGGAAAAGGTACCATTTTTCTATTGCCCATATAAAATATTTCTCATTTTACTGTATGGATGGGAAGCTTAACTGACAGTTGAATGCTGAAATTTTCCGATTTCTGAATAAGTTCTGAAATTTGAATTTTTTCCCCTTTGAATGTTGCTTAGACTATGGAGAAAAGGTATCAAGCTGAGAAATGGGCCAAACCTCATATTGAGACAATGATGACCATAATATGTCAAGTGTTTCATTTGAATTTATGACATGGCATTTTCGTATCTCCAGTGAGAGAGACCTGATCTTGGAAATTAGCTGAGGTACATCTATCATGGAGAATTTCTCCTCGTTTACTTTCTTTTATTTCTCCTGCCTCAGAAATGGGTGTCAAAGAGCTGTGGGTTTTATTCATGTCATCTCTTGAACCACATGTGAAGATGCTGAGTAAGAAATCACTTGAGGTTTATGAGACATCCAAAGATGCCATCGCTCCTCACCTAGTGAAAGTTCAGGAGATTTTGCACCCTTACTATCTGGTATGCTCTCTTAGAGGCATCACCTTTTTCCCTGTTACATGGGGAAAAACATCTAAGGCACTGACCCTTTGTTGCATAGGAAGCTAAGAAGCTTAGCAAGCCATGTATCAATCAGGTGGCAACTGCAGCAAAACCTCATGTCAAGAAGGTAAAGGTGAGGTTGGAGCCATGCACTAAGGAAATGGCTCGTGCTTATGGAAGTTCTTGGACTCTGCTTTAACTTACCACAAGCAGGTGTCTTTAGCTCTGCCCATCCCTGTCTGTACTCTTTCTGTTATTTGTTTGACTCAGCATCCATTATTTATTGTATTAAGAATGTTTGGTTGCATTTTTTAAGGTCCAAAGACATGTCGAAGAGACACTGAAGAAACATGAAATAACAAGGACTCTTGCGACAAGGGAGTTTGAGTGGTTTATAGTGTATGGCTTCGAAGAATTATCCTGAAATTCTTGCAATAGCTTTTACTTCTAGTACACTCTATACTGACTTCCAGTTTGGTCCTTTCGAATGTCACCTTTTAGGCGTCTGTTCTCTTGGCGCTTCCAATAATCTTGCTCTCTAGAATCTGTTCAGCTCTTTTCTGGTGAGTTTTCTAATTTAGTAATAAGATGAATGGGTTGGTTTTATCATGTTTCTCTGTTGCTTACAATTCTGTAACTATGTTGATCTGTAGCAAGAAGGCTAAGAAACCTGCATGACATGCGCGTTCACATCATGCCCTGAGAAAGGCCAGGCGTGGGCATCCTGACAACACATAGAGTGTTCCGAGATTGTGTCTGAAATTTGAGGAACAGACTCCGGAGTTGCGCATCATTTGAGGATAATGCAAGTCTGAGTTTTGTAATCCAGATGTTGCATTGTGGTAGCACCCGAATGTGGCCGAGTAATTTTCCTTCTAACACGGTTTAGGATTTACATTTGATTGATGAAATCAATCCGTCAAGGAACCATTGCCATGGTGCATTATGTTGTAACTCTCAAGTCTTGGACTCGGGCAGCTCAAGCTCCTCCATGAAACCCACTGTCATCTTGATGAATTCCTCCATGTGATTCCTCTTCCATTCCTTCACGTTTAAAATAGAAATGACAGATAGAGGAATCAGCAATGAGCAGAGAACAAGAGCTCCGTCTCAATAGCTCCTGAGTGATAACATAGAGATGGCTGAGCTACAATCTAAGAAGACAAGACTAACAAAACTATGTAATTAGAAACGTGTTCTACTATTGAACAACACAAAGGAACAGTGTTAAGGAAACAAAACACAGCTACCTCGAAGTCCCATTCCCCATACAGGTCGGGATCTGAACTATTGCACCACACATACGCTGCAGCTTTCAATTTTTCGGAACTCTCCTGCAAATTGTCAAATCATCATCCTTTCGAGAAAGGGCTGCAGATAGAATGAATATCGAATGCAGCTAAAAAGTGTAAGCAGGACGCAAATGATTGGTTACAAATTTACCCAGTAAAACCCCCCACGTACAGCAGTTTCTTATTAGTGATCAATCGAGCAGTATATGAGCAATCATCATTAGTACTCCAAGTGGCTAGAGAAAGATGTATAGCACACCGAACAGTTACAATCTCACCAGACGATTGATGTTAAATGAACCAACAGCTCAGCTTTTGCATCTCCAAAAGGTAGATTGAATTGTAAACTTGGGAGATGCTACACTCTCAAACTGACTCTACACGCAATAATAATGTGTATAAACAACAGTAACTAGAAAGCAGTTCAGTTCTTATATCTAGAAAGCGAGCATTCAATTGGAAACAGGGGCAGCTCCAAGGCTTCCTGAAGAAAGTATTATCTGAACCCCCTTAATTTGTAATAATAACTGTAGTCACATGACAATGAACAGAAAGCAGCCGACTTTCTCAACCAAGTTAGCATTTTACCTTAAACCGAGACAGCTACTACACTTTCAAAAGAAGAGCATTTCCTGAGCTGCCTTGCAGCAGTATTTGTCACGGCAGAACAATGTGCAGCAAGCAGTCAATTGAAAAGGAAAGGTGAAACTTACCACCAAGGCAACCTCCACATCTCGCCTTTCATATTCAACATCCTCGAACGTGTCCAAGATATCTAGCTCAGGACCGGTGATTCCCATAAGCACCTGCCATTATGATATTTCAAGAAAAAGTGAAAAGATCAGATGTAGATGAAACTAAGTACGACTCAGCCTTCAGTATAATCATCCAATATTGCTTTCTGAGATGATCATACACGTGGCTATCCGGTGAAAAAAAATCATATTTCTTATTACTTTAAAGCGCTATTTTTTTTTTTTTTTGCCAGAAACTTCAGAATCCAAACATAAAAGCTTTGAAATTCCTCGCATAAGAGGGAGTAGAGATGGAGAAGAGCTTATGCGTACCCTGCCAGCGACGCTCTTCTTATCAACAGGGAGGATTGCAGGATAAACTCGCTCCTTGATGCTGAACATGTGACTGCGTATTAGAACGAAAATCTATAAGTCCTCAACTTCGATCTACAGACAAAAATGGAACTCCATGGATCGAAAACAAGCAGCTTTAGGCAAACAAGAGAACGAGGGGGCAGGAACACACTAGTCATGGAGGATAGCGGGGGAGGACTGAGGGACGCGCTTGAGGAGGATCCGGACGACGTCGTCGGCTTGCAGGCTTCCGTATACGAATACATTGTGAGCTCCCATCTGTTGACCGGCGCCTGAACCCATCGCCGCTGCTGTCACCGTCCCACTGCGAGAGGAGTAGGAGAACCGATCGTCTGCGAATGAATCGGTAGGAACGGTTGAAGACCGACCAAATGGAGCCCTCCGACGAGGACCAGCGAAATTGCCTTTTACACCCTAAAGTTTCTCATTCCGACCACTTTGCACCTTCAAATTTGCAATCCCCCTACTTCCCGTCACCTCATTATTGAAAAGCTGTGGTGGAGTCCACAATCTTCGTGATAATCTCGAGCAAATCCCGCATCTTGCTTGGTTCGTATTTTCGAACTGTCACCGTCAATATGCTATTTATATTACTAATTCGGGCTTTAGAATCATGTTTGATGGATGAGCGATTTATTCGGTCAATTTCTTGGATGATATCGGGGATTTGGTAAGACCTGAGGGATCAAAATGTTCAAATATAAAAATTTAGGGTCCAAAATCTAGTTCTTCTCACTTCCCCTGTCTCGGACCGTGGATGAACCGCCACTCGTCCACCACCAGAAGTTCTTTGGGCTCCCATGTTCTTACCGATTCGGTTCTCTCGGCATCGAGGTTTTGATATGTCAGACAACTCCTTAAACTTTGATTATGTTTCCACTTTTCTCCTTAAGCATCCAAGAATGCTTTGCCTCCACCAGAAGATTTGGGTTGAAAACGGATTCGGAGCTCGACTAGAGGATGATTTTCGGGCAAAGTCTGTCTTGCTCCACCGTTACCAAATAGCAGAGGAGATTAAGTCGATAGCTAACGGTATCGTAGCTTAACTCAGTAACATTTAATTGGTTCACGGCTACTGGTTATGGTGATCGCTGGAGAGGGGTTGGATGAAGTTGAATACGAATGGGCGGCCAAAAGGCAACCCGAGGCTGGAGGGTGCGAGAGTACGGTTAGACTAGGGATGAAGGATGGGAGGATTTGAATGTAACATCGGCCTCGCCTCGGCTATCACAACCGAGCTATATCGACTGTCCGGTGATGCTAAGGAACAATCACATCTCAACCGTACATCTCTCTTAATTTCTAGAATTCGATGTCATCACGGCTCTGGCCCCGTACACTACTTGGTCTCGATCACAACCGATAATTACTGTTCTAAGGATAAGTTGTGTGACACATGATAGAATCAATGACGAGTCAAGGATTACGGGAATGATCAAAAGGAGCCGCTGGAGGCAAGCAATTTCAAAATACGATGATGTATCGTCGTTGTTATCAATCGGTCCCCACAAGTTCGATCAGAAAATCATAGTATTTCTTTGTATTTTTTTTGTTTTTTACACAGAACGATGCATAGAGATTTATTTGACCATATTGATATGNTTTTGTTTTTGTTTTTGTTTTTAACACAGAACTATGCATAGAGATTTATTTGACCATATTGATATGGATGAGTTATTAAAATATGTTAGCTATGGCGTCGGAGGATTAGATTCCCAGCCCTCCTTTCTTCTTCGAATGGAACTACTACCCATATCAATGGGCGGGGGGTCATCGGACTCTGTCGAAATACACGGGGGAAAACCGCTCCGATCCGATGCGATAATGACTTGTTTTGGTTCATTGATCACCCATTAGGTTGACATTACCTTGCAAGGATCACGAGCATCGATGTGTGAATAATAAGAACATCGTACGACCGTAGACATGTATGCACTTCTGCCCTACCTAGGGTTTCAATTTTCTTCCTTGCATTGTGAACGTGTTTTTTTAGGGCTTTTTTTTTTATAATAGACTTATTTATTTATTTATTTATCTAAGCGGTCAGCATATGATGATCGTGAATCATATCTTATTCACTGAATCGGATCCATTTCGACTCATACACCCGTGGACGGAGAAACGTCTCCTATTAGGTATGGAGCACGTGCACGTGTGTTTACGATGAATCACGTGGCAGACTCATACATACGTGGACGGAGAGACCCCTCTTATTGGATATCGAGCACGTGCATGTGTTTTTACAATGAATCACGTGTTGGCCCGTAAGCGTACTTTCGAGATAAACGAGGGTGGGGCTTCTAAAACCGAGTTGACTATCAATATAGAAGGTTAAAAAGCTTAGCTGCTTAGGGGTTCCTTTCCCCCTCCGCCTCGTCTTCCGTTGACGATTGGATACCCTCTAACGGTCCACAGTCGATCTTATCTATCTATCCATAATTCGACCGGAAACCGCGCCGCCCTCTCAGCCTAACCTTGTCCAATCTATTCGGACCCTAAGCAGTGATTATGCCCTACAAAGTTTATTTATTTTTTGGATAAATTCATGTTAGACCTGTAATTTGATATCACTTTCTTTCCAACTAAAATTCTATTTCAAATTTTATGAAAAAAATGAGAAAATTTCATAATTACTATATCAAATTTGAATTTCCTATACCCGTGTTGAGGGTATCCTGCTTTTGCAGACGTGTCCAACATGTCCCCTCCCCAGAGGTCGCGGCCATCGCTCAGGAGATGCGGTTGGTGGCAGCCGAGGCCGTCGGCGACCTAATCATCTGCTGGCAATTTACCCTCATTTTGCTCATTGGCCATATGTATGTATATTGTGGATCGGTCTCGTACTCTACGGAACTAAACGACGTTCGGTGCTGTTAGTTCCACTCCTGTGGGCTATGGGTTGCATTTTTCTTCCCGGATGCGGCACCGGTCGATGAGTTTTGGTTTTTATAAATAAATAAATAAAGTAAATAGACGTGTTTAATGGTAAAACTCCAACTTGATCATGTATATCTTCCCCGTCTGATCGAGATTTATAAGATGATTAATTGCTCTTTTCAGTGAGCGATGGAGCCAGTACTGTCCCTTGCTTGTCGAAGCATGCATTGAATTGATCAACTTATGACAGAAATATACACAGTTGGTGAGGCACGCAGCTTCGTCCAAGTATAGTTGATCATGATACAATCAACTTATGACAGTTCACCATCTGCTTAATTTTATTGTAATTTTTTTTCCCGAGTTTAATAGTCGGCCGTCTCCCATACGCCCTTGAATCCGTCCATGGTTGAAGACAACCAAAAAAAAAACAAAGAAAACCCTATTAATCCTTCGACAAAATTTTCCGACCATTTAGATTGTCCGTCGGTTAACATGTCTTCCATCAAAACCCCTTGCTTGTTATAGAGAACAACTTCGTCAACCCTACTACTCCTTCGTATATTACCTTGTCAACGTGCAAGAGAATTATACATACACATGCCCGAAGTACGGAACAGTCTGCGATTTTATTCATATCTTCCACTCGGCTCACGACCGATTCTCCGAGCAAAATACCCGACTTCACCACGCGTGTTCGCCGCAGAGTGTAGGGGCCGGGCCATCTGCTGATCAGAAAAACCAACCGGTCAGAGTGTTTTGAATTCGTTCCTTGTCACGTTAGGTCCCACTGGGTGAAGGAAGTACCTCCCTGTCAATGTCTAAACTCAGGACACACGCTCATTTGACTGCTCGGTGCCGACTTTTGTGAATCGTTTGGCAGAAGGAAATATATCGGTTTGGCAACGAATCGTATTCCGCCGCGTGACCGGTAATCGACCCGATCTAGACCGTCCAATGTTAGGGACAAAAGGAAGCTCACTGCGCGTTTCCTTTATCTGTAGTATAATGCCGTGATCAGTCCTGAGGGCCTACTGATATATAAAATGCAATTATGAACCTACAATTCTCCGTACCCTTCCCAACCGTCTAACCTACAATTCTCGCACGTGTTCTTCCTTGGCCTACAGGGATGACCGAGAATTTTTATGTTGTTTTGTCTGATTAAATGTTTTTTTTTGACCGAATTGTCTTATTAGATATTAATAATTACAAAATAACCTTGGGAATGAGCTGGATGGATGGATGGATACAACATAGACTTCAGTTTTACGAGTAATTTTTTTTTTAACAATACAGGTTGAATTGCTTGTCTCATACGGGTATAATTTTTGGGGAAATATATAATCAACTAGATCNTTCTCATACGGGTAATTTTTGGGGAAATATATAATCAACTAGATCATGGCATATCCAAAGGAAGTAAAAGAATTTCTCCATTTCCTTGAAGATTTATGTTCGTGCATGACATGTTTGAAAGTTTCAACGTGCGTACTAGAAGAAGAAGAAGAAGAAGAAGACCGAAAAGCGTATAAATAGCCCTCGCTCCATTCCTTCCCAGCGAAACACTACTCGATTCACGAACAGAAGCGCATCCTGTATTCAGGAAACTGCAACTCCTCTGATTGATTCGGCTATCTCGAGCCTTAAGCTCATACGCCTGCCCCGCAGTTAATTCTCTCTCAGCGTTTGCAAGTTCCATATCAGTCGTACTTCATAGTAAGTTCATCATAAAGTTGATTCCCGGTATGGAGCAATCCACTTCTTCGGTGCCACTGCAGCCTCCGACGTATGGAGACCTCATCACTGTTCTCAGCATCGATGGAGGTGGCATCCGAGGGATCATTCCCGCTACTATCCTCACCTTCCTCGAATCCGAACTTCAGGTACATACACATGGATAAAGAGGTTAACCTTGAAGTTCCCACGACTCTTGCTGCCTGAAATGATGATTCCTGGTTCATCTTATAGCCCCAGAAGCACTATATATATATGTATATACTCTCACAGATTCGATCTACTTGCAAATTTTACAGTTCTCATGAAGGGATAACAGCCCGTTTGTTCTTTTAACAGAAGCTGGATGGGGAAGATGCAAGGCTTGCAAATTATTTCGATGTGATTGCCGGAACCAGTACGGGTGGTCTGATAACTGCGATGCTCGCAAGCCCAGACAAGAACAATCGGCCCATGTTTGCTGCCAAAGACATCAAAAACTTCTACCTCAACAACTGCCCCAAGATATTTCCCCAGGACACGTAATTCATTCAGTACTTTCACTGAACACTTTTAAGGGTGTTTCCAACTGACAATCTGACACGATCATATTGAATTTTAACTTGAATTTGCAGCTATACTCCGTTTGGTTCTGCTGCGAAGATTATTAGAGCTGTCATTGGGCCGAAGTACGATGGGAAGTACTTGCACAGGATCCTCGAGGAGGAGTTGGGAGAGAAGAGACTGCACGAGACACTAACGAATGTAGTGATCCCGACCTTCGACATCAAGCGGCTTCAGCCAACCATCTTTTCTAGTTATCAGGTTCATCATCTAGTGCGATTGAATTCAGTCCTCAGTTACAAACTTGTACATAAATTTTCTGAACTTTTCTGTTGAAATAATAGTTGTTCGGTTTGGATTGTTACGCAGCTAAAGAAGAAGCCGACCTTGGACGCAAAACTCTCGGACATCTGCATCGCAACCTCGGCAGCGCCAACCTATCTCCCTGCGCATTATTTCAAGACCGAGGACCATACGGGTGCTGTCAGAGAATTCAATCTAATCGACGGCGGCGTGGCGGCAAACAACCCAGTATATATAGTTGATTGCTTATATGGACCACAAGCGTATCGTTCATTAATATGTCGATCATTTCCATCGTGTTCTTATAAATTTCTCGTGTGCTACTGCAGACTCTAGTTGCGATGAGTGAGGTGACAAAAGAGATCAACAGGGGGAGCCCCGACTTTTTCCCAATAAAGCCGATGGACTACGGGAGGTTTCTGGTGATATCGCTTGGAGCAGGATCGGGGAGGGCCACAGAGAAGTACTACACTGCTAAAGAAGCAGCCAGATGGGGCGTACTCGGCTGGCTGACATCCGGGGGTTCGACACCGCTAGTTGACGTGTTCACCCAGGCCAGTGCCGACATGGTGGATCTTCATATATCGGTGGTCTCCCAGGCTCTCCATTCCGAGAAGAACTATCTTCGGATTCAGGTATATACATACGTGACCCAGCGAAATTGTCGTCATCTTTCTTTTTTTTTTCATTTTTGAGACTTAAATTATGACAAGACTTTGCTCAAACAGGATGACACATTACTTGGAGAACTGTCCTCGGCCGACATAGCAACGAAGAAGAACCTGGACGATCTCGCCAAAGTAGGGGAAGACCTGCTGAAGAAGCCCGTGTCTAGGGTTAATTTGGACAAGGGTTTGGTGGAGCCAGCCGGTCGAGAGACCAACGAAGAGGCTCTCAGAAGGTCCGTGACAGATTATCCACAAGAACGTGAACGATTCGATCTATTAACAATACTCCCTTAACGTGTAAGCATGCGCCTGCACGTAGGTGTATAGAATTACAATGGAATTTAACTTCTGATCTAATACTTGCAGGTTCGCAAAACTACTCTCTGACGAGAAGCATCTCCGCCTCGCTCGGTCACCCGCCGGCTATGGACGGAATCCCTAGTTGCTTCGCTTGATGGCCGACTCAATTTGGAACGTCGAGCTTATTTGTTCTTACTCATCGGTCAATACATGTATCCCCAAGGGAGGGACGAATGTTGTGATTGGATACATTAGATTAATTAATTAGGGCAACTTGTAATAATTCATTAATGTATGGATGGCTGATCAAATATAAAATTAATGAAAATATATGTTAATCAATACTGTCATTTTAAGTTAATATTCTACTGTTCCTGATTATGTAAAATATCTTTCTCTTATTGTTGAAATCAAGTTGATGTATTTATGATGCAATAAATTGCTCGACTTATTACCTTATACCTGCGCGTTGCATGGTATATATTCGTGTACATATATATGTATGAAAATAGATTAAGAATATTGAAAGGAATATATTGATAATTAAAAATATGTAGCATATGAAAAATAATACCTTATTTGTTATTATGATGTTAATAATAGTCGCACATTGAAATTAATTTTAGTTATAAGAACGTCACAAGTATTTTATATGATTATCAAGGTATTCAGAATTTTTTAAATGAATTGAATTAATTTAAAATTGAGAATTTTCATCAAAATCGGTTTACTACAAGAAAAAAATAACATCTTTTCCTGATATAATATGTGCACATGTTCCTATTATATCTCAAGAAAAATATGTATTCCACGTGTCAACTATGCAGAAGAATGTGCGACCCTTTCCGGTTGGATAGTCAACTTTAGCTATCCGACAGTAAAATGTTGTTGAGGAACGAACATTGGACTACGTTGGTCAACAATCCATTTATCCATGTTGATTTTTCTCTTCTCTCTTTTTTTTTATTCTCTTTCAATGATAAATATAATAAAGTATTTCTAAAAATCAAGAATGTAAAATACATGAATTTACAGAGCAAATCCGCACCACTTAGAAGAGGATGCAATCTAGAGGACGAAAGTAAACATTCAAGCCTAAGAGTGACTGATCCGTTCACTCATATAGATATTCGTATACGTATATATATAACACTAAATGTTCTCAACCCAGCCCAACATTACCCGGCTGCCTGGCTCCCCTCCCATGGATTTTCGTTCTGTTCTGTGGAGAAATAAGTCGGTGCTTGCTTAAGACTCAAGCTGGAGACCCACCTCGTTCATCGGATTGAAATTTGGTGGGTAGCCATGGGAAGATACAAGGAAGGATCCGCTCGATTTTAGGCGGATCTTGGGGATTCTTGATCTATCATGATGAAACGATTTTATAAAGATATCGGATGCACCGTGGTAGCGCGGCCGCTGGATCTACACATCCAAATCGAGAGTTGGGCCGGCCGTCAAGATCTGTTCCTGACGAAATGACCAGCTCGGAACGGCAAATTTCCACTGGGCTTCAGCCTGAAAGGAAACAAAAAATGGAAAAATACGAACGGCCTCGTGGCAGCAGCAATGACTCGAGCGAACATCCGGCTGTGTATTCCAATGAATATCGGTGATTCACATTAGATACTGATTTGGATGCGAGGTCGATCCATTGTGTCCTTGGTGGGTAGCTATCAGAAAGCGAAGTTGACAAACTTTGACCTTTTTTCGTCGGTCTTTTTCTAGGAGGAACCTTCTCCCCGCTTCGACCAATCAAATCGCGCCACCTTATAACGTCGGGGGGTGATGCACCGGCCCCGCGATTAATCTTCACGATGAGAGATCTATATATCGCTATCCTAATTTTGTACTTGCATAGGATTCGAGCATTTCAAGGTTGCTCCTGATCGTGCGACAAGTTTCCACTGCTTACACTACATCATGTGATCCCGGAGGACACTCCAAGCAAGGAGGACTTCGGTTTGCTTATTACGTGCCGTTGCTTTCGTATATCGCATATATGTATACGCATTAATTGCTCGATCGTATGTTCCCTACAGTGCTGAATATAATCTAATCATTCAGATGAGGAAAAACCAAGCCCTTCCATATCATTAAATGGATCGAATTAAACCGACACACGTGTACGTATTTTAAACTTAGTCCTAGTCGAGGAAACCGTTTCCACGACCTAGGATGAACGGAGAAATACGAGAATACAATTCATCATACAGCAACGACAGCAGCACGGAACTAGACACCCGGCGATCGTGATGTCGGAGGCACGGAGTAATAAACCGGCCGAAACCGAGCACGACTGATAAAGAAAGAGAGGACGTGGACCACGGAACTGTGTCATCAGGACGATATATCTCGGACATGAAAGGTGTTCGGGTTCTTGACAACGATGTCGTACATATGCACGGAGCTGAAGCGGGAGAACTGGCGGGGGAGGGAGATCAGGTCGATGGACGAGTGCTTGTGAAACTGGTAGAGGTCCGGGTCGCCGCCGTAGTACCTCTCCCATCCAAGGCCCATCAGGATCTGCTCGAGCGACTCGTAGGAGGACACCACCTCGCCGGTCGGCAGATGGACCAGGGCCTTCCGTCGGGAGTTGTTGCTCGAGGCTTCCGCCTGCGGATTCTCCACGAGCCGGTAAACTCCTTTCTTGAACACCCAGACCCCCGACATTATGTTAACTCCGATATTTGTTCGTGTATATGTGTGTGTGTTTTCAGGGTCCTAAGTATGGTCCTAATTAGCTTTCGAGATGGAAGGGGGGAATAAATGAGGATTTCGCCACTGCTGATCATGCCGTGGGTGGGTTTTAAGGCTTATATAGGTGTAATGGAACAGATAAAGCAATCGCGAAATGCTGTGGAAAGTGATACGTGCGGAAGAATACAAGGAAAGCTTATTCGGACCTCAATACTTATAGGAATCATCAAAATATATGTCTTGTATCTTTCTCACAACTTAAATAATATATCGACTTCAGTCATATGAATATATAAAACTGATATTTCGAAAGACTTTATCGTTTAATAAAATCCGAAATTGGATTAGTTAGGACGAGCGCATTAGAATTAGGAATACCAATAACAATGGAAACTTGAGAGAAAGAAAAAGGGACCTAGGTAAAGCTGATGTCTTATGCAGAATAGGTTCTTGGATATTTTCTTACAGGTGATCGGCCATTGTAGGCTGAATTTGTTATATTCGAGTTATTCAAATGAGAGATCATGTGACATCGAACCGAGCTTTCATGGGACAAGGGACTAGCGTATTTCAATGAGCTGATGACAAGATGGCCTTGCGAGCCTCGAGGAGAAGAGCAAACTCGGTCGTTAACCCCTCGTGAGAGAGGGGCTTTTCCGGGGGGCATCTGCCGGTCTTTTGAGGTGAATTCGGCACTTGCCTAACGGCGGNTATGAATATATAAAACTGATATTTCGAAAGACTTTATCGTTTAATAAAATCCGAAATTGGATTAGTTAGGACGAGCGCATTAGAATTAGGAATACCAATAACAATGGAAACTTGAGAGAAAGAAAAAGGGACCTAGGTAAAGCTGATGTCTTATGCAGAATAGGTTCTTGGATATTTTCTTACAGGTGATCGGCCATTGTAGGCTGAATTTGTTATATTCGAGTTATTCAAATGAGAGATCATGTGACATCGAACCGAGCTTTCATGGGACAAGGGACTAGCGTATTTCAATGAGCTGATGACAAGATGGCCTTGCGAGCCTCGAGGAGAAGAGCAAACTCGGTCGTTAACCCCTCGTGAGAGAGGGGCTTTTCCGGGGGGCATCTGCCGGTCTTTTGAGGTGAATTCGGCACTTGCCTAACGGCGGTACCGTCTACTCAGTAGATAATTCAAGGGAATGTTCCTGCAAAGTCAATGAAAGAGATGAAAAGAGAATGCACATTACGCCATTGGCGTCGCGAGAAGTACATATGAAGAAAGCTCGAGGGATTGGCGAGGTGATTTTTAATACGTGCTTTGCATATGTGGCTGGGTGGGTTGGGAACCGAATTGGAAGGAAGCATCTTATTATTATTATTTAGGGCTCCATACCGTGTAAGTGAGAAAAGAACTATTATATGCTAATATTTGAGAATATGAATTTATAAATTAAATGATATAATGACCAGATAATAGCGTAATTTGTTTAATTACATAATTTATTAAAAGGATCTTGAAATTGTAAGAGTCGGGTACAGTCGCTTGTCAACTTATACTTACGGAACTTCTTAAACTGTATCCCAGCAAGCTATCATGCGGGCTTTATAGGGTTCATCTGGCATGAGTCTGAAGGAGGAGTGGTTGGCTCGTCATCGGTTGTTGAAGAAGGTCAGAGGATGAAGCTTGTGATCGTGAATCGTGTCCAATATGGCAGAAAATTGTGTATCCCGTTCATTGTTCTGATTATTAAACTCAATATGGTCAGTGCCAGAAAAGAAATTAAGTACGTTTAAACCTCTCTTAAAAAGCATAGATACATTGTTGGCGTGGGTACGGCATCTTAGTCATTATTGTGATGACTTGAATCAATACGGGCACCCTCTTGATCCAAAGTAGCATGCACGATGACCAAGACCAGCTCGACTGGTGTGTGTTCATAGATCACATAGGCGTAGAGAGGCTCCTCCGATCCAGAGTGGTGCTAAGACTGGGTAAATTATCTTGGGGGCAGGGGTCTTGATATAGAAAGTTATTTGGACCGACTTATCTAAAATGGAAACCAACAATGATTTCCACTCCGGAGTCTTATATGAATGATGATCAATGCATAGATTAACGCAGATCCAATGCGCATCAATATTGATCGATGTCCCCCACCACGGGAGTGACGGTTTTGTCCCCACACCGCGCACGCCGACCCATCATATGCCCGAGCCCCTCCCTACCCTCGGCCGTCCCTTTCTTGGGGATAGATTAGGAAAATAAAAAAATACTTATCTTAGAAAATTAGTATCTTAGCCAACTTGAATTGGAATAACAGTTTTATCACTATATTTCCAAATAAATGATTTAAGAATTCGAATTTCAGGTTGGAAGGTTCAATAGAAATTTTTTTAGAAATTATGATCCTATTATAAAGTAGTCTTGATATACGTTTCAACTAGTCCTAAATACAAAATTAGTATCTTTGCATCAACGGTACATATCAAAGTACAGCTGTAATTTTGTGGAGTTAAATGTGTGGTAAAGCAAGTGACTGGACCAACTCACCGATCTAACCATTGAGTCTATGTTAAATATCAAGTAGGTCTAACTTCAAAAGTTTACTAACGATGAATTATTACACTAATTCTGTCTCGTTTTATGTTAAATACCAGGTAGGTCTAACTTCGAGAGTCCAGGATTGATGAATTATTGCACCGATTCTATCTCATTTTTTGTTAAATATTGGGTAGGTCTAATTTTAAGAGTTTACGATCAATGAATTATTACGCTAATTCTATCTCGTCATGGCCGTACTAAGAAATTCAATAATATGCTTTTTCCTAAAACAAAATTAACCAAACATATATTTCGTCGAACGGTGGTCCTTTTTCTTTTTCTTTTTCTTTTTTTTTGGTTCTGAGCTAATAATACGAGGAAATCACCCTTAATTAATGACCATTTTCTCATTGGTGAGCACATAATCAAGCTACAATTGATATTTGAGGAATAAGTACCTAATTAAGTTCGAATCTTCCAAGTGGTTAGCTTCCAAAAGAGACTACGATCGGTGGCTATTGGATCGTAGTACTGAACGGAATATTAACAAAAGCCGATCGAGGGGTATCGATACTGCTCACGTTAATTGAAGATATCTATACATACATACATATATATATATATGATCGTATGCACAACAGAGCTCAAAGCTGAGAAAAGTTAAGTGGCGTGGATAATACATGTGAGAATAAGACCATTAATAATCATATTTAGGAATAACTTGTATTACTGTGAGGCGGATACATTTAGAAACCCATTATTTACTTATAAATGAGATTTATGTTCAAATTTTATAAATGTAAAGAAAAAAATTCATACGGATTTTACTTGATTGTGGATTAGTTTATCTTATGTTGAGCGATGCGGACTAGAATTTGTTTTTGGAAAAAAAACCCTTTTGGAGAAAGGAATATTACAAAAGTTTGGGGGGATTATAAATGTGAGATTCTCTTTGATTATAGAAGGGTTAACAAAAGGGAAGATGGAAGAATAAAATCTAATTTGGTGCTAAGTAATTTCTATATCGTCCAATTAATATGAACCGTGGAAGGGAATGTAGGCATTATATAATACATATGTCGATCGTATTAATTAATTATTTAACAATCTCTCTCTCTCTCTCTCTCTCTCTCTCTCTCTCTCTCTCTTTTTCCTTTTTTGATTCGGATATAAACTATCCGATTATTACAATTTTTTGAGAAAATGATTAGACATAATAAGACATGCGAAATGGATAAGTTGATACGTTCGGTCGACGTGCCTTAATTACATATACATGATGTAAGCGATATGTTCATCAATTGTTATTACTATATATATATATATGTATGTATGTATGTATGTATGTATGTATGTATGTATGTATGCCCTCTAAATAATTCAGTTTAGCAAGTTGAACTCTCATACTTGACTTCAGGGGCAAAACCCCCCATCGGTTGTGAAATTTCTCCAATACAAAACTTGAATCCAAAGCCATTTTTAATGGGCTAGTACTCTTATATGTGAGAGACGGAAGAACTAAAAGCGATTTTGATGGTGATGATNTTTAATGGGCTAGTACTCTTATATGTGAGAGATGGAAGATTTTGATGGTGATGATTATCCAGGCTTCTTGCGAGTGTTGGAGTCCATAACTGGTTTCTTGGAGGCTGCTGGGTGTGCTGAAAGTTGTGCACGTGTAATCTTATCTTCTCTTTGGTTAATTATGAGTTCAGCAGGCTGATCGTCGTCTGCTCACATACTCCTCGGGCTTGCCCCATCTTTATTTATGACAAGGAACGATTAGATCATGACTGCTTCTGATAAATTANTTGCCCCATCTTTATTTATGACAAGGAACGATCAGATCATGACTGCTTCTGATAAATGTAGGGTTTTGTCCTCCTATCCCCTCTCTGAAGTGGACGCGGCCTAAGAACTGACTTATTTCATTGTTCATCCCTCGATTTTTCTCGTGATCTATGGAGCAGCGCAGATTAATTATTACTCTTCCTTCCATATATCTTGTTCGAATGAGAAGATCGAGTGTTTGTTACCTGTTACATTGGAGAGACGCAATGACCTTGTGGCTGAGAGCCCGCCCGAGACTGTCATCAGTTAAAGGGACGAAGGCCACAAAACCCATGATGGAGCGAGGCATCAGAGTTCATATTGAACATATCTTAGAAGCATCAGCTTCCTGATGTATGTGAAGCTCAGCCCCGGGGATTCTTGGAAGTCGACAAAACACGAGTTGGGATGATGAATTATCTTGGAAGCGCATGCACGAGAACGCAGCAAGGCGTATTAGCTGACCGACTGAACCCTACCTGTTATCCCCGCTCCCTCTGGCTATTTATCGTCATTCACTGCGCTGGGCATTGCGTTTCTTTCTAGAAACTCTACCTGCTAAGTCCAGGTGATTTGATCATGACTTCTAGAAACTAGGTTTGCTAAACTTGAGTCGGTGTCTTATTGTGTTCCAAAATAGTGTTCGTATTTGAAAAGCCATCACGGTTGCAATAGATTCCGTTCTCGCTCCGGGCCGGGTTTCGGTCATCTTGACCTGTTGTCTTGCTCCCAGTTGGCAACAGACAAGCAAGAAGGTGGTCAGTCAACATCGAAACGAAACATTCGGACGGCTGAGAAGAGAACTCTGGGTCACTCCACTGCCATGACAGCATAGTGTTTGGACTTGATAAATGCCACATAAGACTGCATGATAGACATTAATTTGCCTGGATCGGGCTGGAAATCGATGTGGCTCCCTGTCAGAACCATCAATTTCTTTCGTTTTTCTCTTTGGGATTAATTGAGATGGTTCTCACAGATTCAACGATCGTGGAATACCCTGGTTCCGAAATTGAGTGGCAATATCATCAATTTATGAGCCGGAGGATGCTGTCATTTCTTGGCAATCGGGGAAATCGGTTACAATACCTTGTCTGGAAGTCATTCTTTGCCAGCATTTTTCGAAGATCAGTTCCTAGAAATGACACTGGTTTAGTAGAAAGAGTGCAACAACTATCTGATACTAGTTTCAATGTAACATCAGACTTTGGTTGATCTTCAGACTCAACCCATAAATTTCAAAATCCGAACCATAAGAAATGATCCATTATGATTCAATCACTCCAAGAAAGGACACAGAGCCTTCGAATAGGAAACTAGAAATAGCCGAGAGATGAGGCCGCCTATATCTCTACATATATGCATAGTATAAGCATAACAGGACCAGCGGACTAATATGGGACATTCTTGGGCAGATTTCTGATAACATTACTCTTCATTCCAATTTTGGATCGCATTGCCTCCACGCCTGACCTGTTCATCTCCTTCATGACCTTTATCCTCACCTTCTGCTCTCTCGACTGCACTGTAGCTAATCCCATGTTCCTGTAACTGAAATGCCCAAAGATAGGACAAGCAAGCACTTGATTAAGATGATATGACTAACAAAAAAGCAACAGGAATCAGTGCCTAAGCTTGCTTCCCACCCAATACAACAATCAATGGCATAATGCACCAGGTAAAAGAAAACTTTTAGCACGGAACAAGCAAGAATTTTTCCTTGACAAAGCCATGTTGCCAGTTACATTTTCATACAAAAGGGAGGAGAGGAGTTAAGATGCAAAACCTAGAGGCCAGTGCTATAGCAAGAGCCACGTTGTTCACAGAAGACGGGCGAGGCTTCTGCCGGTAGTAGCGCATGTATTCTCGAGAGCCTAGTGCTTTGGTGGAAACTCTGGCACCAGTTCTTCGAGTTATGATGAGCTCAGACCCAGCAGTTCCAAGTTCTATACTGTTTCCCGTGTCACCAACTGCAACCAGTTGTTTTCCATTCTCATCCACATAGCTGGACACAAGGAAGGAAACCAATAAAAATGATTCGGTGATCAACCAGGAGGAAACAATATCAGGATAAAGTATCTGAGCCTTTTGTGGATCAAAGCTAAGCAGCAAGGAAACAGTAGAATGTAAGAGGTGATTTGGCTAAACCTGCTGCTATAATCGTAGAACTCTTCTAATTCTCCTTCTTCATCTTCCCCACCATCCCCATAGTGCACCTTGCAATGGCCTTTTGCAGCCATGTGCTTTCTAACTGCTTCCAAGCTGCTGAAAGGATGGCAGCGCTCATTACAGTACAGGCACACGTAATCTCTTTTCACCTGCAAAGTCAAAAGGGTTTTGTCAGATTGCTTTGCAAAAACAGTCATTAGTGAATAGAGATTATGAATGGTTGGAAGGTTATTCATACTTGGAGACCAAGATAGGTGAGCAGTCCCTTTGGGTCTTTCAAATACTCAACATCAGGAATGAAGAACCCATGCTGCTTGTGCATATGAACTATGCATCGTTCTATGCTGTCATGCTCGAGATCGCACATAAAGCAACTTGATGGGTCTAATTTGAACAAGTTATCGTCTTCCTCACTGGTTTCTTCTTCCATATCATGGTCCTCATCCACGTTCAATTCAGTCAAAGACTTTGTAGCCTCACCGATCAACTCCTCATCAGAACTGACTTCTTCCCACTCATCCTCACTCTCAACATTGTCAGGCTGTTTGCGCGGGGTAGGCTTATTCACGGCACGTGGGGGTAACGGTCTAACTGTCGTGCTCTCCTCCTCTGGATTTCCTGTCCCCTGAGCAACTCTTGCAACATGACTCCGTGAATTGAGATGCTGTTTGAGGGCCTTATTGCTCCGGTAACCTTTATTGCAAACTCCACAGCTGTAAAGCATGGGAGTCCCACAGGACTTGCTTTTCTCTTGGGCAAGGGCAGCCTGTCTAGCTAAGAACAGAGCTTCAGTCACCCCGGGAACTCCAGCAACCTGGAATTTTCAAAACAAAATAGCATAATCAATGCTTGGAAAGGGTCTGTCTGTTCATCTCTTCGACGGATAAGACAATGCAAATCTCTTGGGGAAGGAACAGTCTATGATTTCACTGGGCATCCTACGTATTCATAGATGAATAAGCAATATACCAACTAAGATGAATACCACAGCCGCCACACCCCCCACCCCCACAAAAAAAAAAAAGCAATGAGAGGACTCCGCAGAAAGTTTCATCTTTTTTTTTTATATCATAACTCATAAGAAGTCCTTGGAATCTTTGTGAGAAGCGATGAACATCAGAATAGACGATCAGAGAATCCAAAAACATCCTCAAAGTTCACATAAAAAGACCAACTTTATGTAAACCACCATCAGCGAAGAACATCAGAATACAAGCAAAAAAAAAAAAAACCAACTTGAGGGAAAGAGACACCTTGCGCTTGAGATTGTAGCAGTGCCACTCCGATTTGTAATGGAACTTTTGCTCGGAATCGTCCAAGAATTCCTTGTTGCAGGCGTTGCACGTTAACCCCGGCATCTCTCTCTCTCTCTCTCACAAACAAATCAAACTATTCGGCTCGAGATTCTGTCGATTTCTTCCCCTCCAGGTGTGAAACGAGCTGCAATAGGAAATCCCCAGAAACCAGCAGAAGACGATTCGTGTTCGAGCTCCAATCTCTCTCCTCTTTGCGTATTTATGGTGGACGGTAAGGAAGCAATAGAAGGCGGCGCGTCCTCCAACTTCCCCTACACTTCCGTTGATACTACCCTGTAGTCGGTGTTGAAGAATGGGCCTCGGATCTCACTTGGGCTTCTCAGGCCCAATGGGTTCCTCTCCTTTCCCATTATTGGTATTATTATTATTATTAATTATTATATAAAATCCTGTGGGAAGGAAATATGAGAAAAAGAAAATCTATAAAAAGGAAAAACAAAAGTGATTATCGCTCAAATTCATCCTAACCGCTCCGGACGAACCCTCATTAACTGCATTTAACAGTATCCTCTCTCACTCTCTCTCTCGACGATGGCCACTGCTACTAGGTCACGCGCCGGATCGGGCGGCAAGATAATCCGGCCCCGGCGCGTCGTGCGCATCGCCACCCCCTACGACCGCCCTCCGAACCCCAACCCGCGTCCGGAAAACCCTACTTGGATCTCCAAGCTCATCCTCTCTCCCACCCGAGTCATCGCCTCCGGTGCAGGCAAGCTCCTCTCTTCCGTCTTCGGCTCCGAGTCTTCCTCCTCCTCCTCCTCCTCCACCACCTCCGGCTCGGGCTCTGTTTCCGGTATGTTTTGTGACCCTCAATTTGTGTTTCTGGGCTTCTTCTCGGCTGTTAGTTTGATTTTAGGTTTCCCGTTCCAGCGGTAGCGTGAAATTAGTTTATTGGTCGAACAATGTAACGCCGGTTGGAATAAGTCAAAAGAAGCGGAGGATACAGATTTGAAAATGAATCAGGGATGAAAATCATGTAATATGATTGGGCGTACATGCTTTTAATTGACAGAAAGGAATCTTGATTTTTATTAGTTTAGCAGTTAGCTGTGTTCTATGAATTAGCTTGGGTTTCCGATGTGCCTCTTTGAGTTATGATATACATTTTTTGCCATTTGTTTAGAAGATTCGTAAAGCATGTCTGGTTTGTATTTCCAGTGGCTCTTGATCTTTTTCATGTGCACACTGAAACATGGTTCTTGTTGTCAAGCTATTAGCCTTCTCAGCTTAGCTGCTTTTAATTTTGTGAAAGAAACTTCCAATGCTACCCCATTCTGAGTATTGTTTATTCTGGCAATGCAAACATCTATTACCTGGCCACTTCTATGAAATGCCAAGTTTTGGTCTGTCAATTTCAATTGGACCATTCTCTTTGCAGATAATGAAATTGAAGATAATGATGGAGTTGATACATCTTCACCTATTGTAGATGAATCAAACAAGGTTGGTACCTCCCTCTTCAAATTTCAATGAAGTCCTTTTAAAAAAAAATCTTTTGGATTTAGATTGAAATCATAGTTCAGAACTTCAGGAAGATATCTAGTTTAGTCGATAGCTCGTTTTTCCCCCAACTAAATTGAGAGCATTCCGTGAATCTTCTTTAGCAGATGCAAGGTTTCTCATGCGATTGATTTTACCATTTGCTTATTTGTATGAAGTTATAAGACACTATAGATGCATTAAGAATTAACATGTGAATTAGGCAATATTCTGGATGATATAAACATTGCAATAATGTCAGCTGTAGCCCTGGGGACTAATTATGTGAACTGTAGAACATTAATGTTCATTTTACCCTATGTTAGTGTTTTATAATGTTGACTGTTGTATATTAGTCTATGCTAGGTTGTTGTTTATGAAATTGAAATTCCTACTTAAAGTAAGTTATTTTAGGTTAGTAAAATTTAATGATTTTTTCCTATCACATATACTTTTTGCTCAAGTAGGTTTGACCTGATTATAATCTCAGATTTGGCAATTATTTTTCTTAGGATAGTTATATTGGGTCTGCTATTTTTTTTACCAAACCTAGGTTGCTATATCAATTCGAATAGTCATATGTGAGAGCAGACATTTTGTATTCCAGTGGAATGCTGTCTGCACTGGTCGTACTTATGATTATTGGTTAACTGTTAGCACATGTAATGTTTTCTTAGAAAGCTACACTCATGTAATGGATTAACCGCGACAGATCTTTCATAGTTCATTTATTTTAATGATGATTTTCTGTTCTTATCAGGAGAGGGCAAAATCTGAAGCAGCTAGACCTTTAACAAAGGAAGCACAACAAGCTGTGGTAATAAATGAAAACAAGCTTTTAATTGAGCAGTTACTTTTGGAGGAGACCTTCTCATGGTAATTGAAGATTTAATGGTCCTTAGGATTACCTCAGTCTTCATAATCAACCATTTTGACTTAATCATAGACTTTCTTGACAGGGAAGAGTGTGAAAAGTTAACCAATATTATTAAATCTAGAGTCGTGGAAACACCTCTGAACTTAGATACAGAGGTTGGTAGACAAAGTGAGATGTATGACAGAGCAGCTATCAGAGGTATTACCTTTTTGTGCATTTGAAAAAACATCATAATTTTTTCAATATTACTTGTTATCACTTATCGGTGTTGTTATTTATTTTTCTCTTAGATGCAGAGATGCCTGAGATCAATACAGCTTTGATGGAGGCAAAGAAATGGTTAAAGGAGAAGAAATCGGGATCAAGTCCAGGGCTAGATTTAGATTCTACAGTATCTCCTCATGTTAGTGATTTTTACTTTACCTGCTACCTATTTCATATTGTCGACTGAAAATATTTTGGGCTTTGCTCTGAATCTGTATTCCTTTACACAGGTCAATGAAGGTGAAATGGGGTCACCTGTGGATGTGGCTAAATTATATATGAAGGACCGTCCTCCATGGACCTCTCCATGTTTTACTAGTGAAGCACAAAGATCTGCTTCGCCCATTGGTACACGGCTTTTTAAGGATGATGACATTTTCTCAATAGGTGGAAATTCTTTATCATCTTCCAAAGTTCAGGTATGTGAATCTTTTACTGCTTAGTTTTCAAAACTTTCTTTTAATCTTCCATGAAGTAGTAAGGTAGATATCTTACCAAATCATGTTGGAAAGTGAATCCTTGAAAGTTCAGCTTTTCCCCCCTGGAACTCCAGCTTATGACTCTGAAGTTTCATACCCAAATATAGCTGATCAGATTGACCCTATTTCTGGTTTTCTGGTGAACTTGGATATTAGCTGAAGAGGGACACACCCTTCATTGGATCATGGAATATCTCAGAGGAAGTTCGACGAGTGCGGTCTAAGGCAACAGAACAGTTGTTAAGGACACCATCAACAAAGATTGATTTGTCTACATCAAAGCCGAAGTCCTCTGCTTCAAAATTTGATTGGTCTGGATCAGTCTTGGAGAATATGTATAGTGTGAATTCTTTGGCACCCGATATCCTGGAAGCTGGCTTGAAAGCAAAAAATCTAACCTCTGCTACAAAGAATCAGTTGGACAATGAAGTGCCATCACTTAATCCTCCTGTTTTGATATCTGAACGAGATAAGGTACCTAATTGAGATAGAATACATTCTTTTTTTCCAGCCTGTACACAAGTATTAATCTCCTTGTTTGTCTTACTTGATGTTAGTTTTCCTGTTACTGTTTTGATAATACAAATCCAGGTTCTTGTTCACAACACTTTTTAATGTCCAGCTCAGTTAGTTATGTGTTGCTTGTGTTGTGTTGTGTTGCATAGGACCTTGATGGCAAAGTGACGAATGAACATCTAGGTGTGGCCTCCATGTCTCATTGCTGAGTTCATTTTCTTCTTTTCCTTGGGTGGCTTGAATTTGAAATTGATTTCTTGCACTAACTTGCAAAATTTGCAACTAGGTGAGGGAGACGGAGCAAAGGATAATAAAACCATATTGCCAAGGTGATCTGTTTACTTGCATCCATGGTGACTTGTCGCTATGTACTTGTAGAATGACTTCTGGCATGGTGGAATTGATTTTTTCCCAGTTATTGTATCACACATGAAAGCAATTAACTTTTGGTTGCCCTTTTTTTAATTATTTGTCAAGCATGTATATAATTCCCAATGCCTTTTTTCAGACTTCAGTCTATCTCCTCCTCTTGCGGATATGGTTAAATTTTATGTTCTTTCTTTAAGCCAAGGAAAAAATGTTCTTTTGGATATATTTACTTTTACGTCATCATTTTTAATTTTATTTTTTGGTGTGCAGTGATTCTTTTGGTGTTGATGGGATCACTCATAGGGACACGAATGGCTGTAGTGAGCCGGATTTCATACCTGGTACTTTTCTCTCAGCTGGTCCTTGTAATCAGCCTTAACGTCACTAGTATTTTCAGTATCAGCCTTATTTCGCCATGAGTAATTATTCAAAAACATTTTGATATCTGATATGTGTCACATCTGAAAGGCATCTTGATCGTGGAGTTGTCAAATTTGACCAAAAGCAGTTGCTGCTTGCGTTTACAACTTTTCTTATGCTGCATTGCCATTGAGATTATGTATGAGGTTGCTCTTTTGGATTCGTCTTTCTATTGATCATGTTTATTGATTTTGCTATTTCATTAGTCAACCTGTCCGTCTGTTCTTCTATGTCCTATTTAATACATTCTGCTTAACTCTCCTGCTTGCTCCATTGTGCCATATCTAGAGATGGCATTACTTTTAATCATTGCAGCAATGTTGACAGAACTTTTGGAGTTCCAAGGATATTTGTTTACCTTTGCCTTCTGAACAAATTCCAGATTCATTGCCAAATGATGTTTTCCCCACAATAACCAAAGAAGGGTCTGTGACTGGAGATGCCTCCATTCAAAATGGTCTCCTGCATTCATCCTCCGGGTAAAATCATTTTTAAACCTTGAGTTTTAAACACGATTTAACTGCTGTAAAGTAATTAAGATTTTCTTCCCCTTCTCTCTAGGTTGAATGGAGAAGAACAAGATGTCCGGCCTTACAATGAGGAGTTAAATCCTCTCACTTCTAGTCGTCCTACATCCCATGTGGACGAGACCTGTCAGCCCCTGGAGGAAACTTCCGTTGAGGTCCCTATTGCGAACGAGAATGATGGTGTTGCCACGGGGTCCCAGAACAGTTCGAGTGTGCAGTATGACGAGCAAGTACAAGATGTTAGCCAGCAAAGTCCAAAGCAGGCTGCCACACCCAAACGGGGAAGGAAAGTGACGAGGTTCGGCAGAAAGATCAGAGGTCGGGGTAAATGATATGATCAAGTTCTCTATTTACTGTACGTTAATGTACTTGCTAAGTTAAATGCAGGCTTATGGAAGGTTTAGGTAAATGGTTTAACCATAGAGTCTGAGATGAGGGGCGTATTTTCTAGTGACTTGTAAACAGTGTTATATCATCCATCCTTTTGAAACTTGTTTTCCTCGTGGGGTTCATTGCTGCCACAAGTTTCATTAGCTGTCAGGGACATCGGCCTAAAGACGGCGGCCCTTAGGGTCCATCTGTAACATTTCAAATTCAGGTTGTCTTCTGGTTGGTCGTGGATTTAATCAGCCCTGCTCTGTCAACATGTGAATTTGTGAACGATATGCCAAAGTGCCTCTTCCTTATTGTGCTGCAACTCAGTTGATTGGCAGTGGACTGAATCTCTAGGCCTATGATTTACCATATCGTGGACGAGTCAGGTGGTTTGGGATGTGAGCTGTACGACCATCAGAGGGTAAGGGCAGGATTCAAAACTTTGTGGAACAGATAGAAATTAAGCGAAAGGCCTAACAGGCAGGAGCCAATACCGGCGTCAAGCTGCAATGGATAAGTTGCACTTTGCTTGCATCCAAGGTACTGCTTTCAGTGTACCTCAACATATGCAGCAACAGTATCTTTTGCGATGACACGTACGCTAACGAGTATTCCATTTAGCAAATAAGCAGCTAGAACCAAAGGAACGTGGGGGTGCTAATGCGCAAGACATTGTGACTAAGATATCTATGACTACTTTGTACAGACGCATCTACACTGAGAATTGAGTATGAACTAGGAGGCACCCTTCTGTTGAGATATCTGTTCCAGCGCTCGCTGCAGGTTCAACACTACTTCTGCATATGCTGACACCAGGAAGGCAAAAAAGGGTGAGTTTTCAAACATTAAGTCAGTCCAGAATACAAGATAATGCTGCAGTGAAATGGCAATGGCAAGATCTCATGACAAGCTATATCATCGCCTGAATTGAAAATTAGCTTTTATTGCTCAATTTGCAAGAAATAAATTTTCCTGAATTCAAGCAAGTAAGGGTCACTTTTAGATTACAAATAAGTACCTTCAGGCAAGCTCATTGTTCGAAAGGCCTCCTCAGCATAAGAAAGACGAATTGGGAAATGTTGATTTCCAAAGACTCCACTTGTTTTTCGGCCATGAGCAGAACCTGGAGTGGGGCTGCTCTTCCTTGAGTCACTGAGTGGCCATGCCAAGACTCTGACTCTTGTTGGGAGAACACAGAGTAGGTCCGCATATTTCAGAGTGACGGTTATCTTGCTGGAATATAAAATCTTTTGGTTAGCATAATAACTATACAACTTACAAAGGCCTGTCTTATAATGACTAACTTATGATGGTTTAATTATCTATTTCTCCCAATAGAGATAAAGTAACAAAGATCTCCGGAAAGATTCAAACTTCAGTCTGTAAATAGGTTGAAATTAGAGTTCTTGTAGTCCTTGCTTAGTAAACCAGACTTCCTGAACCCAACCACATGAATAATCAAATGCTCTCAATTATACAAAGAAAGCACATGTGTAATGCTAGAGAAAATATGAGCAACCATTATAAACTGCAAGTTGAAAGTAAGGAAATAATCTGATCACATCAAGTAAATAATTAGCACTCTCTGAAATGCCAATTAACTTAATATGAAAGGTTAGGTGAACAAACCATTCAGCATCATCCACCATAAATTCAATCATGTGGAACGGAAGACTGCTATAAAGTTCCCCAATTTGGTTCCCATACAACTCCTTGATGAGACGGACCTGCAGAAGGGTGACAAGTATTTTTTTTTTTTTCCGGATAGGCAGAGGGTGACAAGTATCTTATCAAAATGGAACAAGAACCCTGGAGCTAGTTAACCGATAATGCACATTATGTCAGCCAACTACAACAACAGATGCCAATTCTGCTCTATGAGAAATAATTGCATCATTATTTGGCATCTTGTTGTAGCTACACATAACAATACAAACCTGTTCCCGTCTGTCCACGTAGGCCTGTAGAAGTCCTCCGATATGATCAATGAATTTCTGAGACCAAATCACAGTAAAAAGTAAGTCTCTGTCACACGTAAAGCTGCTCCAGTGAGATGAATTGAGACATCCTAACCATTGCATTGGAAGACAGAAGATCATTTTCTACTTCTTGTATTGGCAGAAAGAAAGGCACCGTATGTTCCACTATACTCATCTTTTCAAGAAAAGATTTACTCTCAAGAACAACGTGGTATATTTCACACAGCTCTCCTGCAGAAGTGCAGAAACAATGCATCCACATTTTTAGCAAAAACAATGAATAACACAATTGGTAGTATGGTAATCATATTACAAAAACAAATTCTATTTTTCACAAAGAATAAGAGCAGAGCTACATTGTAACTGAGCTAAATGATCAATTAGATGATCGCTGGATTAAAATATATAGAGAGAGAGAGGCAAGATCATTTGGTCACTAATTCTTTTAGAATGGAGCAGGGTTTCTCTACTTTCTGGCCTTGTTCTCTTTCAGCTTGTTTAGCTCCCCACCCAAACCCCAACATTCTTTTGTTTACTGATGCGAAAAAACTGAAGATCTAGATATTTCTAGAAGAATTCTAAATGATGCTTCCATGGGATGATGAATATGATCTATGAACTACTTTAAGAGTGGAAAAAAGACTCTTCATACTAGTAGCTATGAAAAAATCAGGATTAAACTTGCCAGCGAAAAATGTCTTGTACTGGATGCCAATTCTAGCCCCTTCTAAACCACAAATTACCTGTTAAAAGAAGAAAAAAATTAAAAATAAGATCCAAGAAATTGAAGATCCACATATACGGTGCTCATGCAACATGAGTCAGTGTCACTGAACCTAAAATTGATTTAGTTGCATAATTATATCTGGCTAAAACATTGGTCAAACTAAAATTCTCTAAAAAATTCACGCAAGAAATCCACTTTCAGACTATTTAGGTTCAAGAGGTTGTTAGAACATCAAACCCATCAAAACAAAACGGAGATGGCCATTTATGACATTTGCATGCAGTAGCACAGACTGCTTGTCAGGTAAAAAGATAAAACTACCTTGTTTCCAACTTTGTATGTAATCTTCTCCAGAGATTCAGAACCTGAAGATAAGTCCCCTGGCATAGCCTTCCTATGTGCCTCCATGTGAACCTTTTGCAAAGACCATATCAATGATAATATTCTGGTATGAAAAATGATCAGCCACTATCATTTGAATACTTACAGCACTACTGACTATCATATAAACATTTAAACAAAGATTAGTTGGGATAAAACAAATTATAAGCAATACCCGCTCTCTTATTGTTGCTAGGAGGCCATCATTCCATTTTTCACCATCCACTATAATCTCTGCAAGGAATGACTATTTGAGAAGTGATTCATCTTGCCATTTGGGATAATTTAAGCTGGAAGGAGTCATTGCAGAATCTATAGATATGGGGGCAGTCAGCACTAATTTCAATCAGGCAACACACTTGCAAGGTGAATTAGAAAACTCTTCAGGAAGAAGCTGGAAATAATATAAATACTAAGGAAAGCACTGCATTGTCCTTGAGAATCACCTTGAGTTTGAGAAGCACGTGCAGCATCAAATTCTTTCCGTAGACGGTCACAAATCATTTTATCAGAATCCCTACATCACAATTATTTTCCTTATGATAAATACACACAAAAAAAAATGTTCAAGAATCTACGAAGTTGCAGAAATTAACAAATCTACCATAGGAATTAGTCATGAGAAGATGCTCAGTAAAATATGGAGCAAATGTATGAAACAACGTAAAATCTCTGCACTCTAAATATGAAAGAAAAAAGAAACCCTAAAAATAATGAATCAGTTTTTTTTTTCCGCTTTATTGACAATAAGAACACTCCATAAAACTTATGGCAAATAATTGTTACAAAGGTAAATCATAACATTTTTATTTGTAGAATGCTAGAATGAGTAACAAAAAAAGAATAGGTTATGATTCATAACAAAGAATTAAGATAAAGGATCTGTCTACAGAGTATGTAATATGCAAGAGGAACACCTGGAAAGACGCTCAGATAATTCAGCATGCCTCTTAAGAACATCTGAAACTGCCAGTAAGAAAACAATTTTGCTGAGAAAGGGAAAGATCGATAATGACATCTTGAGATGATACATTATGTAGGGTGCGAAAGTATTACATCTAGCTCGTGTTGTCTCCAAGCTAATATCTTCCTCTTGATAAAAATTCTGTTCAGCAGCTACAAAAGGTTAAAATCATAAAATAAATTGCAATACTAAAAACCACAATGTACTACTAACCAACATAAAGGCATAGAATGAGAATTTTATCAGTGCAGAATAGTAGAGGATGGGAAGAAAATTCACACATAAAATTGCGGAAAAGCATACGGAATTGCTTGAACTTAATCTCATGGATCTGTTGACTAGTATACCCTTGTTCCTGTTTATGACTTTAAGATCTATCCTATTCTTGGTTCTCGAATTCAGATGCATTCTCCTTCTAAAACCTCCAGATCGTTCTAGTTGTCTCTTCAACTAAGCTTTCACATAAAATTGACAAGCCATGAAACATCAACTGATTTGATAAAATCAGAAATTTCTCCTAAAACTAACACTTACGTTTTTCATCCTGTCCCTTCCACAAATAATACACCTAAGCATTCTGATTCTGAAACTATTGTGAATAAACCACCACTCACACTGTGTTTAACGGAGTATGTAGGCGAAAATGGAAAACACCCTCAAGAAAAAGTAAGTTCAACAGAAAGTTATACGTCTCAACAACTATAATCCTAAGTCACTTCCACATTGGCTCTGTATTCCATTGGATGCCCTAAAATGTTCTCCAGAAAAAACAATCACCCCGAACGCTGTTTATCGTATATTATACACACCAGCACCTCCATTTTTTCAACATTTTGCTTAGATTGATGACATAGAAATGCTTCAACTCAATTACCAGTTCCGCCATTGCCGGATGCATAGGTACCCCGATTGAGCTGCAGAGAAATCGTACGAAACTTCGCCACAACTGAAGATCTAACGGATGACGATCTTCGTCTGCAATGCTCTGATCTCAGAAGAAAACGGGGAGAGGCGGATAAAAACAGGGAGAGGGAGCAGGTTAGATCAACGGAGATGGAAGACGCAGAGAGAAGAAAGAGAGACAGGCAGACAGACGCAGGCAGGCAGACATCGGCATACAAATTTGGGCCGCAATGTTGGGCCTAAAGCCCACTCCACCATTTAAATATATGGGCCTGTATGAAAGGGGCCCATTATGCGGCTTCGAAGGTTGATACAATCCCTATAATTGCCGAGTAAAAGTTTTAAATTGTGGGTGACTAAGTTGGGTTGCAATCATTGTCATTCAATATATAGCTTAAATATATATACATACATACATATAGGTGAGAATGAACTAATGTGATTCTATGGTTAATAAAAGTTAGGAGACATTACATATATATATATATATATATTATAAATATATATAACTGATTTTTCTACTTACATTTTTAGAATAATTTCGATAATAATCAGATAAGTGTTATTTCTCCCTTTCTTTTACTAGAGACAGAATGATTATTAAATTAACGGTATCAAGTCCAAAAATGTACACATAGTGCCTTCAACATGCTAGCCAAAGGCAGTGGTGGGTCGGTCCGTCGGTCGGTTGGGGCAAATCGACCCAAGGTAGGACAATTTAGGAAATCTGATATTTTCTATTTTGTTCTTGAGGATCCAGCAACTGACCTTTTTTTTCTTCTTCTGATATGGACATGAAGTCAGTCATTGCATGCATCGCAACTGAATTAACTGAAAATAACATCCATGCGAGAGGCCAGGAAATCACATGTTAGCATTATTCTCGGGAAAAACATAAACAATGTAAATAAATAAAAAGAGACGTTAAATAATAAATAATATTAATATTAAAAATAACGCCAAACCTCCTATTTCAATAAGAAAGGACTTGGTATGATTTAATTTGAAATTTATATTAGTTATGAGTAATTTAATTTATGAATATTAAATAAATATCGCACATTGAAAAGAAATGTTGAGGTATAATGATATTTAAAGAGAGACAGAGAAAATTGGAGTTGGTGTGATTTTAGTTAATATTAGTAATCGAAAGTAATTATTTTTTATTTTAATATTATTACCGAAGAAGAGACCCAAGCAGCAACAGAGAACGGAGTGCCGAGAAGAGAGAGAAATACTAAAGAAGAGAGACAGAAGAAGAACAAGCGGGCGAAGGATTAGCAGCGATCGGAGGATGAATCCTACTTCGACATAGCAACCCATGTCGAATCCCAGTCGTTACGTGCTCTTACAGCCAATGCACTGACTCTGCGAACCCCCAAGTGAAGGAGGTTGGTTTTCATTCTCATTGATGCTCTTGGAGAAGAAGTAGAAGGAGAGTTGGAGGAGGAGGAAGAAGGAGCAGGCTCCAGTCTACTTCCCTGAACTTCTCGGCCGATTCTGCCTGACCCAATTCAGGTTCGAGCTCGAATCAATCCTTGAACTTGTTTATGGTCGTGTTCAAGCTCCAGTCTTTGATAATCGCGGGTGTTCTGTTACTCGCGCTTGGACTGAGTTTTTCCTCCCTCTTTACTACGCAAGTGTTATTTCAACTTTATCTTCGGCTCGCCGATCTCAGAGTTTGAACTTCAAAATTCATCGTTTGAAATGAATAGCACCTGAATATTTTGATTATGAATTTGGCAGTTTGTTCAATGCAGTGATGTTATTTTTTCTTTTATGCCAATACTTGTGCAGCTGAGGAAGGCGCCTGGTCTGGAAATTCAAGAGGTTAGGGTTTTGAATAAATTTGGAGTTGAATTTAGGGTTTTTCAGCTTGTTTCGTGGTCAATCTCGATTCTAGGGTTTTCCTTTATGATGTTAAAGATGAGATTTGGATGTGAATTAGGTGGTCTCTGGAAAGAGAATTTTTCTCTTTGGAAGCCGAAATAGCTGTATTCTGCTTTTTAGTGGGATCTATATGATGGGTGCATGGAAGATTTCTGAGATAAACAGTGTGCAGCGTTCAGAAATTAAGGATTTGAATGGTGCGTGGATTGTTTAATTGGGTAAGTTTGGATGTCAGAATAGCAGCAATTGAAAGCTGAAGTTGAAGCTCTGTGGCTTAGGTGATTTGTAGTTTTATGTTCGGTGCATGAATCCACTTCTCAAGAGATGCAGCCGCGGCAGAGCTTGAGAATTGATTTGAGTGACTTGAAAGCGCAGATTGTTAAGAGGATTGGTGCTGAAAGGTCAAAACATTACTTCTACTATTTGAATCGTTTTTTGAGCCAGAAGCTCAGTAAGAGTGAGTTTGACAAGCTATGTAGCCAGGTGCTTGGGAGGGAGAATCTCCCGCTTCACAATGAACTCATACGGTCAATTTTGAAGAATGCTTGCCTTGAAAATGCCCCACCAACAATTCATGACATGGATCCCACAAAATCAACACTAACAGCTGCTAGAGCTTCACCTACCTTAGAGGATGGGCACGAATCAAGTGGATCGCTTCTCCAGAATCAAAGTCATAATTCTTCCATTTGGTCCAATGGGGTTATTCCTGTGTCCCCTCGAAAAGGTAGGTCTGCAATTCGTGACAGGAAGCTCAAGGATCGGCCAAGCACACTGTGGCCTAATGGGAAGGTGGATTGCTTGCATCAGTCAATTGGAAAAGAAGACAGCGGAAGCAAGATTATCATGGAGAATGGTGTTTTGATGCCAAGAAATCACTCAAAATCCCTGCAACATCTTCATGTGCTTCCTGAACAACCTGAGAAGGAAGGAGAAGGTTTGATCCCGCAATCTGTTGATAGATCAATGGTAGGAGGTAAAAATGAGGCCAGTGTGGCTTTTGTCAAAGACATGGAGCAGGATGGACATTTTAGATCTTCTAGAACTCCTTTGGATGCTCCACTCGGGGTTCCATTTTGGAGTCGCAAATCTTCTTCTACGGGGACAAGTGGTGACATTTTGAGCTGTCAGGATCTTGGTGGATTGTTTGATGTGGAAACACTGAGGAGACAAATGCTGCAGATTGTTGCAGCTCAGGGCCTTGGAGGAGTCTCAATGGAATGTGCTAACCTATTAAATAATATGCTAGATGTGTATCTGAAGCGGCTTATCAGCTCCACGATCAAGGTAGCAGGATCAAGGACTGTGCATGAGCTGCAAAGGAATTTTGACCCCAGGCAGCAGAATCCAGGGACAGTCCTTAATGGGATGCATCCCACTAATACCAATCATGGGAATATGCAGAGTAGTGCTGGGCTTCACAATGGAATGAATGAAAAGAGACCTCATTCTATATCTCTGTTTGATTTCAAGGTTGCCATGGAGTTAAATCCAGAGCAACTCGGGGAAGCTTGGCCACAGCTGCTTGAGTTAATTTCCATGAGTTGATTTACATGTGGAGAATTATCCTGTGGTCTTGTTTCTCATGCCAGATCTTTCTGCTCTGTCCAAAGATTCAGAAATGCTGTCAGGGCCAACTGGGATTTAATCTTCCCTTATTGCTGCCTTGATAAGCCTGGCAGGTCCTGCCTCTCTGAAACAATGGGATGCATCACTCAGGGAAATCAAACACTGGCCCTCCTGCCAGTTGGCATTTGATCCTTTCCCATATTGCTGCGTTGATTAGCCTGGCAGGTCCTGCCCTAGTAGAACAGTGGGATGCATCACTTGAAGAAGTCAAGCACAGTATTTAACAGCAACAGGGCAGGAGCATCATTGAGTAACTTCAATATTCATAGTGACCAAAATGATCTGGTACTTTCAATTATCCAATGATTGGCTGCTCAGTTGCATGCTCTGTATTGATGGTAGTTTTCCTGTCATCAAACATGCAAGTCCAGTGGATGAGAATGAAAACCTGAAGAAGTTTTGCAGGGATACTTTCATGTAGTTTGGTTAAAGGTATAAGTTACTTTTATAAGAGCTGAAGTATCGCATTGTGTGTACTTCTAGAACCTCAACATTTATTGAAATCATAGTTCAAATAACACTGATATCCATTTGGATCTTGATTATTTGAATTCCGGCTAGTATCCTAATTTCTTGGGTTGTCTAAATCCCTCCACGGTCCTTCAACATGTGCCTGAGTTAATTCATAATGATAATTTTACCACAAAGGACTAATGGAGAATTAATTAATACATGAGTTGATGCTAGAAAGGAGCTCGGCCTGGCTCAGATGTGAGTTCTGCTAGGAAAAAGGCACATCCTTTGCATCTGAAGATTGAAAATAAGATTGAGTTCGAGGCTTCTCAATTTAAATGTGCTAACTTTACATCATACTATGAGTTGGTTTTGGGGAAGCCGTACTAATCTTATTGGAGATTTGTTTAATAATCCTCATTTGAATATCTGTTGAATTCATGAAACATAGATGGCAAAATATGAGGATGAATGGTTCACACAGGAGAAACTTCATATTTGGTTCTCTTAGTTGATGATATTCCTTTCTCCGACTTGTACCTGAGTTCGATTAAGGTAGTTGGATACAATCGAGTCTTGGATTATTTGTGGACATCACTGCCCTTTACATGTTCTCTTAATGTGACTAAAAAGCATTGTAATATTTGACATTCCCTTCTCTGATTTGTACCTGAGTTCGATTAAGGTAGTTGGATACAATTGAGTCTTGGATTATTTGTGGACATCACTGCTCTTTATGGGTTCTCTTAATGTGACTAAAAATTGTAATATTTGAACAGTTTATACTGATGGATCCTTTCTTATTTATTAGTAGTTTATACTGTGGATCCTGGTATAGCAGAACAAGTTCTGCTAGATCCAGTCCATCTCTCTAGAAATTATTCTTTTTGGTTTCGGCTTTATCTGGAAGGTCTTGCTGTTCATCCCCTACCATTAGGATTCCAGGCAGCATTGCAAACATGGATGGGAAGCTGAGATATAAAGTTTTGAGGTTTCTTGTAGCTTCTGTTAATTTACAAGTTTAATTTATTTTGATATCGTGTAGTCAATATTAAATAAACTATTGGGCATGTATTATTCACTTTATCACCTAATCAGAAAGTTTCATCTTTCAGGGGAACAAGATAAGAACTACTTGTCTCACCAAGAGAAGATTGTTCATTCATGCCGTGTCCCAACTGTCATTGATTTCATATTTTTTTCTCTTTCCATTAGACATTTTGCCCTCAAAAGCTTAATGGCTGCTCTTCTGTGGTTCTTAATTATTTCTGTTGAGTCTTCATTTAGTTTTGTGAATCGTATCTCACCTACTTATAAAATAAGATGAAGATAGTAAGTATTTTGCAAGAATTACTCAATTTTAAGTTCATCCTCTCAATTTTACATTCATCGGTTGAAAGGTTGCCAAAGTTTTCCATGTGAATTAGGCATTGTTCTTCTCAAATATATGTCACATGTTGAATGAACCCCAAGATCCCCTTTCCTTCTTGTTTGCATTGCTGCCTTGATGACAATGTACTGTTAATGCCGCTAGCAAATAAAGGCTTTTTTCTAAATGAAGTCCCGTGAAATTCTTGGAATATGCATCTCCCACAGATTATTCTGCCCAATCTCTAAGTTTGCCCATGATAAGCCTCTGGATAAAGTATGTGATTTTGCTCCAGTCACTGATCAGCAGGTGAAGTGATTTCTTGTGGCATGCATGACACATATGAGCTATTTTTTTTATTCATATAATCATTTGAACAGGATCTTACTTATAGCCACTGTTTGACGCTTCTCACTGAGGGACCTAAGTCATTTTTTAAAGTTTTCCTGATCGAGCACCAATGTCGACTATCTTTGTTTATCCAATGAACAGTCGCCCTGTATCACCCTTGATTGATCAAGTGACAGAAGGGAGTGTAATTGATTAAGGTGAACAGCCCTTAAATTATTCGTTGTTAGCATTTTGTAGGATGTAAAGTTCAGTATGTCAATATGGGAGGAGCGTGGGTTAGTACTTCTGCAGTTTTGTTAGCATCCCTTTTGCTTCCCTTTTCATTATACAGAGTTTCCACTTGCTCAATTTTCTAACTGATCAATAAACGTTGATTGCATGTTGGATACAAGCATGTCAGTGCTCTTTCAGGGAAACCATGTTGCTGGAGCTATTACTATAATCCGTGTCATATTATATCAAGTTTGCTCTATGAATCATAACTTTCATCATTGAGTTTTTTACACAGAATCATTTGTCCACCTCTTGTGGAGTTCCTTTGGGGAAGAAGATGAACACAGTGGGGACAGTGCAGCTCAGTCTGGAATCCTCTCTTGTTTCTTTTTTCTTGTGTAGTATCCAGTAATATCGAAGCATATCACTAACAAGATCATAAGCAAGATTGATGAACCCAAATGCAGGAGTTTATCAAATTTGAGAGCTAACTGGGTTTTCGAAGATCCGCATCACACTTTGTTTTATCAGTGTACAAACATATCATTGCAGGTTACCAAAAAATGGAAGTTACATGGATCTCAATTTCCTTTCTTTCTCTTTCCCTGAATTTGTGTGTGCGAGCGCGCCAATTGTAGACGACATTGGAAGAAAGGAGCATCAGCTACCTGTCCCGACATTGATCAGTAATCCGTACCAATAGTAAACTATGAAGCAAATAAAGGTGGATTTATTGAGTGAAGGAAACCTCTATTGAGATCCTCTTATCAAACAATAAAAGGCTTCTAAGATACTCCACCGAGGACTTGAGGAAACTTGAAAGCAACTAACCTTGCAATTTTTGCAGATCTAAAGACAAAATTACCGCTCATGACAACATAAACCAGTGTAATGAGCCATTTGGCTGCTCGATTGTATTAAGCTAAACGGAGACTTGCTGCAGTCAAGAACTGGCACTTGCAAGTAACACTCAATTCTTGTGCCAAGCTGACAACTATCTCTCACGCTCAGTGAAAGATTGTTACATCCAGTGCCCAGGCCACGTGGTACTGCATTGTAAAAATGGAGATCTTGAAAGTCACCATAAGATGAATACCAAAAACTGCTGGCATTCAATTGCACTATTTTCGATGGTAGAATGAATAGTTTCCAGGTCGAGATGCCTTTGCAGTTCAAACTAGACAATGTTTTTGAGGTAAGAAACCTTGGGTATCTACAGAACAAGCCACTGAATCCACAGGCGTTTAGAATGTACGTCTAAGTAAAAGGAAGTCGTTCAAGACAGTTGATCTTATTGAAAAATCAGGATCAAGGAAATCAAGGTGAGATCTCTGCTGAGCTTTTACAAACCGGACACCAATTCTTGAGCCGAAGCCACTGATTTATGCAGTCTACATGGTACATGTGCTTGCAGTGCATCCTTCCAACTTCATCATCATCCATGTATTCTTCCTGTCAAAAGCAAAGAGACCCAGTTAAGCAAGAGTAGTAAAATCTTCATCAGCATCAAGTACAGCAGGTGGGTCACACAAGAAGCTTCTAATATTACTTTTATGTCTATTTAGCTGCCCTTTTTATGGGGCAAGACTTTAGCTGTCTTTTGCTCTCCTTTTGAGATCGATCAATAATTTCATCAAATGCATTTTCAGAATAATAACAGGTTCTTTTTGGGCTATGCCAAGTATTGTCAGTTCAGACCACGAGAACACAATCATGTTATGTAACAGGAAGTTTTCAGGCACAACTCTGTCTTGCATAGACACCATCAGTAAACATGTTCAGTCAGTGGGCACAGGGATTTTGCCAAATACAAGAGATAACGATAGTGAAGATGATGACCAGGCAAATGCTGCATTTTGCATCATCCTTGTCTACATTTGCAGCGGACTCATCATCACATTTTGTTTTCTGATATGATTCTCTCTTAAGGCATTTCAATAGAGCTTCTTCAGTCAATGCTGTGCTCACAGTGCCCATTCTTTCTTCTAGAGCTAATAACTCCTGCAGTAAGAAATTTCACAATTGAGAAGGGGACTGAAAAGCTCCCACAAAATAAAAAATCTGCAACTCAATTGTTTTACCTCATAAGTCATGTTATCAATGTCCATCCTCATATCCTGGTGCTGATCATAGATATTCAAGCTGTTGAGGAACAAGCTGGTCTCCAGAGAAACAAGTTGCTGCAAAAGACACACAAAATGATTTACGACAAAGAAATTTAAAAGAAATCAACAAATAGCTAGAAAAGCCGCATGCCTAAAAAATAGTCATCTCGTTCAATCCTCTCAAACGATGACAAAACCTAAAGGATCCCACAAATTGTAGTCTTATGCAAGCTCATGCTTCTTTGGTAAGCTCATGTGTGTGCAATCAATGAAGCAGAAATAGGTCAGAAGAGGTCATCTACCTCAGCAATTCCTTCCATGGTGTACTGTTGGAAGCTCTCCCAGTTTATTAGTGAGCGAGAGGCAGAACCTAGACTATCAGGATTAGACAGTCCTGCACCTGATGAGAACCCACTGCTACTCTCCATCCGACTACTTATTGCAAAATGTCTAGGCACACTTTCATTAGATAACTCAAGAGAAGAGCCACTGCTTGAAGAATTCCCAATGAAAGGGAGATCTCGATGAGTCAACCTCGAGAATGTGAATTGGGCTTCATTCAAGGAAGAGCTTGTATTCCTCTCGCTAGGACTGCCAGAAGACCTCCTTTGTCTAACAGATGGAAAGTTTCTATGTACTTTAGGGGGGCCACCATTCCTGCTCCTTCTTGACTCAGAGATTGATAATCCATTCCTAAAACTTAGCAAGGTCTCATCAGTCTTCTTCCCTCTATAGGTGCTAGTTTCCCCTTCAGTGATTCGGCCATTAGACAAGTCTTTCCTCCTACTCAGACTTTGGTTATTATGCATTGAGTTGCTGCTCGATGGGAACACATCAGCCACTGAATTGCAGTTCAAGTCCCTCAACCCACACTGGCTCATGTTAGGATTTGTAGGTTGCTGCCTCTCACCTTTGGGTGCAGAGGATGAAAAGTTCTTAGTATTACTACTATTCGTAGACCCAGAAATCAGAGCAGGTCCTGAATGGAAGCTTCCCACTTCCATCATTGTGATTCCTTTCTTAGATGATTCCTCAACCCCATTCTGGATTTTCTCTTGTGGTGGCACAACCTCGGGCACCTCAAGCTTGTCTCTGACGCTGATGGTCTCTGAAGCATCTGTGTCCATCTGCAGAGCAATCTTCTTTTTGGCTTCTTTCTTTGGGTTCCTCATTGCTGATACTGATGAAACATTTTTGGAGGAACTTCCAGCTACTTCCTTGGTACTAAAAAGGCAGGCTGATGACCTCTCTGATTTGGTCTTCTGTGGGCAGCATGCTCCACCACCTCGATCATCCTTCATCATGTGCAGCCTGCTGCTGCAGCTCAGACTATGACAGGGCTGAAGACTGCGGCCTAAGAAGCTAGAAGTTTCCCTCATAACAATACTAGATGTATTCGTCGGAGGAAGCTTATCGACAGCCCTTTTCCCCGATACTTCATCCATGACGATGGACAGGAATGTACAATTTCTGCACCAGGTACCGTTACAGAATTGCTGATTTCATCAGACACTGCCCTTCACGGTAAGATTAAAAGGAGAACTGAACAGAAAGACCAAAGAAATGTGAAAGTGCCAAAAGAATCTCATTGAATGTACCAATATCCACCCAAAAATTACAAAACTGTCCCAGAATATGTCATCCAAAAATAGGGGAAGAAAATCAAGTCTTATATCACAAAATCAATGAAATGATCAAAAACCAAGTGAAACCATTGCTCACTCTCGAAAAGAAGGACCGAACCATGATGGCGCAGGCAATCACGGTGTCTCAAAGAATATCAGACGCTGAGGAACATGGCAGACCTGACCGATCAGTCCTGGAATGTCACCTCTCAGACGAAGAAAACCCATAATTCTAATTCATTTTCCCAAAGCATCAAAGCGACAGCAGGGAAGAGCAAAAACGGGAGAAGAACTAGAGGGAGTAAATACCGGAAAAGTCATATTTCAGCCCAGAGAACAAGGGGTCACTTCGTTATTTTAGGGCAAAGACACTTTCTTGTAGTTGTTCTCCAAGAGACTTCCATCTCCCTCTCGACGATAGAGGACATCAGAAACAAAAGTTGAATGCTTCCCGGAGCTAAAAAAAAGGAGCAGAATCGTCACTTTTGAGGTATTTGATCAGTTAAAATTTTCAGGCCGACCTTCCTGTTCCCTCGAGAAGGCCCCTTTTTGTAATGAAATTCTTATTGTCACCCAACAAAATAACAGAGAAGAAGAAGCCTTTCTGGATTTATCACTTCGTTTCTTCTCTTTTGCTCTACCAGAAAAATTGAATAATTTTACGCAACCAAACAGACAACAACAGAACCGGAAATCAACCAAAAGGGCAATTGATTCATCGTTCATAATAAAATCGTGCAAGAAAATCGGCACACGATTGAAAATACAGCTCCCATTTCCCAAGGATTATGAATATCCCGACCACACACAGCAGCTCCAGCTAAAGCTCGACCATTTTGCGCTCTGTATATAGGCTCGTACCTGCAGCTAATGCGCTGAACAGAAAGAGGAAAGAGTGAAATTCGCAAGGACCCAGTAAATACCGTGCAATTGGAGCTTCAATATGCTTCCCCGATGAAATTATCCTCCCCCGCCTCCCTCCTCTTCCCTCCTCTTTTCAGCAGAGAAAATGTAAAACAGAGAGCTTTTTATTAGCGAGAAGTGGGGTCTCAAATAATCGAGATAGGGGAAGCCTTTCTAGCTTCAATGAACCACATTTTTAGGTCACACCCCCCATTGAAATTCAATGGATGCCCAAAATGGAACAGATGGAGAAGAGATGCGAAGCAATAGTGCCGTCACACCCAACACCCGGTGGATTTTGCATTGTCAAAGTCAATGATCAGCGGCCCCGGATTCATCAATGACAAAACATCCAAAGCAACCTTAAAATAGACTCTGTTTTCTTTGTTCCATTAGTTTTTCCCATCCTTTTCTTCCTGTGTCACTTCTTATGTACCCGATTATATTATACTACACCAAGTAACAATTATCACAGCAGAAGTTCAATCCTTCAAAAGAGGAAAACTTCCACACCATTGAACTAAATGAAGCTGTTTATAACAAAGAAAAACTGCCCGAGTCCCAAATTATCAAGTGGAACAAGTTCATATTTCCGATCCCCATCATAAACACATATATAATCGGCTTGCAAATTGTCCCGGTCTTTCAGGGTGCGCTCATAGAGACCATTCAGCTTTCTTTTCTTTTCTTTTTTTGTAAAGCCACCCCATCCAAATCAACACGAGGATGGAGAAGAATGATGACCTCCAAGCTGGTCTCTTGCAAGTAAATAGCCACGTGGTATATATTAAAGTATGTCATTCTCCGGTGACCTGGCAACAAGTAAATTCCTCGTGAACATGAACTAACCCACCCCATATATATATATATATGTATGTATAATATGTATGTATGTATGAACATACCATTGGTGGGTGGAAAATGGAAATCAATATCATGAATTTTTTATTTCTTTTTATTGTGGGTCCCATAACTCCTGTTGCGGATGGGCCCATAGAATCTCCAGCAACCTATCCACCGATTTTGGGCTCAAGCGTGTACCTGAATGGGCCCAAGATTAATAATGGGCCCATTGAGGCCCAAGATTAATAATGGGCCCCTTTAGGCTCAAACACGCAGCCCCATTTTGGGCCCGCTGGCCATTCCCTGGTGTCCATTCAGACGTGCTCAATTTTCTCCATGCTCAACATCAGACGAACCCATTAAGCCATTTTGAGGCACGCCGCCCTCAAATTTCTCGTCTTTTATCTAGTTGCTTTCTCACCGTATCTATATTCTTCATCCCCGTCCATTCAAGACAACTCGAGGTTGAATAGCCCTTTAAATCGAATATTTATTTTCACATTCGGTATATTTTTCAAATATTACGACACAAATCGAACCGGACATCTATAGCCTATTTTCCTTCCTACATAATATGTTATTAATGAGCTGTGACCTATGATCAATTGTACGTACATACATAAATTGGTTCCTGCTTGTCTCAGAAGCTGTCTCCTCGTCGGTAACGTAGGGCCAAAGAAGCCTGCCTCTCCATCAGGAGTTGGCGCCGGAACCTCACGATGAAATCCTCTGCCCTGCTGTCGATATCTTCTTCATCATCACCTTCCTCGCTGCAGCCCCGGGCTCCCCAGGACAGAGCCTGGTTTCTCGGAGTCAAGGTGCCGCCTCCAGCCCCACTTCTGTACAGACCCATCTGGAAACTGCGGCTGGACCGGGGCCTCCGAGAACCGCGACTATTATTATTTCTGCAGCCTCTGTAGCGGCCGAGCGTCGAAGCGATCTGACGGGTGATCTTCTGTATGGCCCTCTTCAAGCGGCTCAGCAATGACCAGTTTCCGCTAGCTCCCATGGCTCGGATGATGTTTTGTGATGAGAATTGAGTTGGGAGGGGACATTTATAAGGGGGAAACTATTGGAGAATTCTCTGAGAAGATACTCGTTTTGGCTACTCGCTTTCTGACCAATAGCGTGTTAGCATTCCCAATAGCCGTGAATACATCTATACGTTTCGTATTTGCCCAGAAGCTTTCATAGATACTCAGGGACGGGAGACAGATGTGCATGTCACAATTTCTGGTCAATATTTCTTGGAGTCTAGAAACACAAGATCACACGATTTACTAATTATTAATTGAGCGGTGAAATTAAAAGACACAAATAATAATAATAATAATAATAAAAAGGAAACCCAGTTGGAATCTAATTGAAAATAATCAAGTCACTGTATTCGATTCAGTGTAGATCATCGATGGGATTACATGACATACTTTTCCTGAAGATCATCATATCATGGACAGTCTTGTCCTGTGTCGGACCAGTTTGATCTGTTGTATAATTCTGCTTCCTATTTGTTATAATAATTGAATTCATGAAACATCTGGATTTTATTTATTTATTTGACCTCCATAAGATTCATCAGGCCGTGGCATTCTCGCTTAGGTTTTGACATATATATACTAACTTGATCCCGAGAAGGATCAAATCTCGACGAGGATTGGATTAAGATAAGCAGAGGGAGTGACGATATTCGGTAAATCATTGACTAGTTATTCGCTCGGTCTATGCACAAGCTCAATACGTGAATAATAACATGTATATGTAGATTTGCAGAAAACGGCGCCTCGTCTCATCAACACGGGTAGGCGCACTGGCATCGGCCAACCTCCTTGCAGGTGCCGGTGACCGGTTGAACGTAAGCTCCGATAAGTTCCTTACATTCATGGTCGCATTTATCCGGGATGCACTGTAACGCCGTTTGACACATCTGTACGTCGGTCTTCTCACCAGTAACCCTTATAACCTCACAATCACCTGCGAAAACAGCAAAGAATATTCACAGTCTGTTCAAAGAGCTAGCCGACTCGCAAGTCTCGGCCCTCTTTCGGTTTACGTACCAGTGACGGTGAAGAGAATCAGGAAGAAGATAAGGCAGGCTGATAAGCTCTTCATGGTGAGGCCTTCTGTTGTCACTGGAGGAAGGTATAAGGAGGCTGGGCTGACTTTATGCAAGTCAGAGGTGTTTGGCTGTAAATTCTCGATGCCTATACTGCTGCACATGTGTGAGTAAATAAGATGTACTGCATGCCAAAACAGATGTCAAAGAACAGTTTCCAAAGCATTCAATTGGAAATGACCCTGCGATAATAATAGGCTACATCCTTTTTCCCCAGGATATTAATTAGAAATAACAAAGGATAAATCCATGGTCAAATGGGATATTTATGGATGAATTAGCAAGGGGAAGGCGTTCTAATCAATGCTAACAGATATCTAATTGGTAATGAACTTTTGGAGCATTTGGAAAAGCTTTAATTGCATTAGAACAAAGATGAAATCAAGAGCTCTTATTTATGCATGAGGTTGCACATCCACATTCACAGCCATTATTGCTCATCTGTACATTAAGAAACGAAGCATGGAAACATCCACACTGAACCCGAGCCATCCGGATTGACATGTATGCAGGCCGGATGATCATCCGACCTTACATGTTCCCGAAGTCACGGGTGAGATCCACAAGCCCCCTCCGATTTCTCCTCGACTGCGGGAATAAGTGGGTGGGCCTATGGCCAGAGAAGATATGCCTGGAGTCTCTGAACATAGTAGAATCGAACCTCGCTAGTGATATCCGCTCATAATGAAGCATTTGAAATCAGGAAGGGCGATCGAGCTCGAGCTTTAGCTGCCAAGCCAGTGCCCAGGAGCACCCTCTTCGTGATTTTCATCTCCTTCGAAGGAGGTAGTCTGATTTTCAATAGCCAGACAGATGAAATAATTAGCCCCTTTGGCGCACTAGTTAAAGGTCTCTCGATCGNGATGAAATAATTAGCCCCTTTGGCGCACTAGTAAAAGGTCTCTCGATCGATTACTGCGTATATCCTTGGGATGAAACTGTGTACTTTTTATTACGATTTGACTTATCTCGAGCATGTATACGCTCTCGAATGATTCCATCACCGCTTTAGACTATGCTGTATATGAAATTACACGGAAACTGGGACAGAAATATTCAGTAGCTCAATAGCTCATTTTTGTATAGTCCATCAATCCCTTCCCTGAGTACATATATAGTTGATCGGATAAGCAGAAAAGGGTGCTTATTGATGGATTCCTCTCATCAGCATGGATGGAAACACCAGCAGCGGTCGATCTCCTTGCATTTGCGTGTCGCCTGGGGGCCGATGGTGTTCTTACATTCACGGTCGCAGCTATCCGGTTGGCACTGTACATTCATCTTACACAATCGCGGGCTACCAAAACTGTTTGGCCCGGTGGCAACAAAATTACTACCTGCTAAAAATACCAGAACTCATTGGTCGCGCTAGCAAAAGTGAGAGGAGCACACACGTTTCTTTCTATTATCATTTCATCGATGCAACACATCCAATATATCTACCCCCTTCCACCTAGACCCATCGATCCCGAGCCTTTCTAGGTCTCATGTGGTGTGCGGCTCTGCGCATACTGTTGTACTGAAGTCTGATGCTGTAGATTGAGATGAATTTACTTACCGGTGGTGGCGGAGAGATGGAGGAAGGAGATGATAATGATGCAGAATGGTAAGTTCTTCATGATCAGCTGTTTCGTCCTTGAATAGACCCAGAGAGTGGGTTTGTGCTTGACTTCTGAAGTTGCGGTACCCGCTGGTCGTAGATATGGAAAGGGGGAAATGCCGCATAGAAGGCATATTATATGGCACTTAAGGAAATGGCAACTGTAAATTACCGTAAATGGAAATGCTTAAACTATCTGTTATTCAAAAATAATATGTTTCAATTTTTTACTAAATTTCTTTGTTTCATTTTTCTCCTTCAGACAATGGAGTAAGATATAATAATAATAATAATAATAATAACTTCTGTCTGAAAATTATATTCGTTTGTGCCCTGGAAGTATCATGTCTAATCCAGGTACAAGATTTCCGTAGGTCCCATCTATAAGGAGAGATAAAGTATTCGAATGTACAAATAAGAAATTATTATCCTCAATACCCTTCGCATCCCCGACTTG
>CXYZ01006529.1:1715821-1726993 GCA_900006705.1 Sonneratia caseolaris
AAAAAAATATTTTTACCTTATTTGGTTTCGGCTTGAGTCATCCAAAACATAAAAAAGTAGTGGTTAAACTGGTATTTTTGTACCAATTTAAATTAATATATGTAATTAAATTAGTTACCTTCTTGATGAAATCTCTACTCTCCATATATCTACACACATCCCGCTCTCTCCATATATGTAAGATATTTATACATATATATATATATATACCTGAGGAGCGTGTCAGCTTACTTACAACAATATCACCGACGTAAATCAGGTTTTTGTTTACTGATACTTGCAGAAAGCTGATCATGAAGGGCTCATCAGTCTGCCTTATCTTCTTCCTCGTTCTGATCTTCTCCACCTCCGGTATGTAACGCCGATTCCTTCATCTTCAATACATGTACATCGATCAAATGACAAATGTTATGAAGATCGATAACTTGAGCGCGCATGACAGTTCTCGATCTTCCGCTTTCGCTAGTGATAATTCGGTCGAGCTGTTTCTAGCGGTATTCTTGATTAGCCGGAAGGAGGCTATGAATCACAGCGGGTGTTTTTGCAGGTAACTGCAGGGTGACAACTGCGGAGGATACTAAGAAGCCCGATGCTAACCGAAGCTGTATAATTACTCCATGGAAGTGCGAAGCATCTGGCTGTGACCGTGACTGCAAGGTTGAGTGGGGCAGCCAGGCCACTGGCTACTGCGATAAGAACCAGAGTCTCACCGGTACCTGCATGTGCAAGGTTGGAAGCGATTGCCACTGACGAAGGCAGGGCGTCCATTTTCTGGCTTGGCCAGCCGGGGAAGAGATCGACCCTTATAAATAAAATAGTGAACGACTTGCTGAGCAAGTTTCTCCCAGCGTTCATGTTGTTCCATCTTCAACAAGTATAAAACAATAAACTACTTCTACGTGTTTGTGCTCGCTATCATCAACGCTGTCCGCCTCAGATTTTACCATGGGCTTTCGATCCTTCTAAGCCAGGGGAGGAGGAATTCTGATCAGTATAGTACTTGTGCCTATATATGTTAGATCCGAGCGATAATCGAGAGTACATATCGAGAGTAATGCAGATTTTAGAAACACTGCAGTGTAGATCATGATGCGGGTGACAGCAGAATGAAACACTGCGGTGCACATGCTAAGCTCGAGTTGGGTTGAAGTTGAACTCATAAAATCCGTTACCATTTATTTAGCTGGAGACGGAGATTCAGAGTACCAGCCTCTAGTTTCACCTCCATCATGGGTGAAATGAGGGTTCCGGCTGAATCTCTCTCATATCGTTCCACAGGAATCAGTACAAAGGCTAGTTGTACGTGTTTTAAGCTTCTTGAAAAGGAATCCGAGCCTCAATCTGATAGGCCGTACTGTTCTTCCCTCATTTTCATATGTTAATAAATATCGGGATATCACGAACCAGTAGATTACCGGAATACTATCATACAAATTCTTCTCCGGCACGAAAGCGGTATCCGTTTCCATGGCAGATACAGAGTTGGCAAATTGCCGTCAGGACAACAAGAAATTCTGATCGACAAAATTGTTTTAACAAAGCATCATTTGAAATCCAAAAGGCATCTATCCAGCTCAAGAATTAGCAGCCAACTGATGATGATCATGAACATCTTCCTCGTGAACATTCCCTGCTCCATCCTCACTCTGCTTCGGTTTGCTCGACCCACCATACATCTGTCTCCTGAACTCTTTGCGGGCAGCTCTCTCTTCCAGTTTCAGGTCCTTGAAGCCCTGCTCAAACTTGGCTTCGTCCTCGGGCGAGAAGAAGACCACCTCCATCTTCCCAAGCTCTTCATAGAGCTTTTCAATCTTGGCTTTCCAGTAAAGACCTAACTCAGTGTCCATCTTCTGGTAAGGAGTCTTAAGAAGGTACTCGTCAATTCCACCTGCTTTGTCGATGCAACGGAGGGCATGGGTTGTGACTTTGACACGTATGTGGCGGTCAAGGATGTAACTAAAGAGCCGTTTCTCCTGCACGTTAGGCTTCCAACTCCTCCTCGATCTGCAACAACATGCAAGATAAGTCTCTGAGTAACCAGATATGGGTTCAACTTCACAGACATTCACTTGACAAACTATGTTTCCATCAGTTTACTGGTCAAATGCATTCAGATCCACAGCCTGATCATATTAGTATACCAAAGGAAAGAGACCAAAACTCCATCTCAAATTATACGGAATGCCCTGTTCACAGGCAGCTGGAGTGGCCAATTTGGTGAGTGTTTTTCACTGAAGTCTGGTCAGGAAAAAAAGGGTTTGCAGAAATATTTCAAACTAGTTTGATAGTAAAGAAACGCAAACCAGAGAGGTGAAAAAAAGACTTGACTGGTTTTAAAGCCGTGAAGCAACATCACATCAGTTTCCATCAATGAAGTCAGAAGGAAGACAGCACAACAAAATCGAGTGCGATAGTTGGAACAAGGAGAAATCACTTAACCAACAACATCTTTCACCAGCTCTTGCATTATGACAACGGAGTGCAGATTTGCAACTGCATCCCTGGTGATTAAGGACTTCGAAACAAGATAATCGACTAGAAAGTTCAAATTTTCATCTCACACTAGAATTTGGAATTAGCTAACTACACACCGATTCTGCGTTCAGGTCCTCACAGCTCCATTATTCGGAAAAGCTTAACTTTCGGAGATCGATGCTAAGAAGGAGGGAGAGACAGAGTAATTACTTGTTGCCGCCATCTTCACTGACACGGTTGCCGAATCGGATGTGGCGGCCGGCGAATATGCCACGGTTGGCCCGCCCCATGACGATCTTCGACTTAGGGATGCATTTCTCGAGGGACTCTCTCACTCCCGTCGCCAGGTTTTCCTCTCCGACTCTCTTCAGCACCTTTTTCATCATCTCCCTCCCCCTGAACGCCATTTCCGGGCACCGTATATCTTCCTTTTCCGATAGATGGATCACAGGGAAACCCCAACTCTGACTCGACGGTGGCCGATACGGTGGCCGAGCCGCTGCTAGATTGAGGACAAGAGGAGAAGAGAAGAAGGGAGGAGGGTTTTCAGGCAGCTAAAGAAAGGAGCCTAGCAGGAGAGTGTAGGAATTCGGAATGGGCCGGAATAGCAATTCCGTACGTAGGTCCTGGGCTGAGTGAAGAACTGAGATCAGTATTAGCGACTCACGTGGGCTTGTGTAGTAAGGGAAGCCCACCTCAGAATATCCATTCTGACCGGTATAACTTTTTTTAGACTGTGCTATCACCGTCCAATATCCTCTGATCGTCCGAAAATTCTAGACCGGGCACGATCTTTTAGGCATTTTACTCGGCCCACGTCATTTTTGACAGGTGTAACTGTGATCCATTTCCAATCCATGCACCAACAGTAGAGAGGGATACTGAACAGGAAATGGCAGAGGCACCAAAACGGATCTACCGAACCTCAATTCGGTTTGTCCGACACGAACAAGTACGACAGCCCACAAACCTCACCACAGGCTCATCCACAGGTAGAGGTGATAAAAAGTGGCACAGCCCGAGAACGGCACACAGAACCCATGCCAGCCCAAATGCACAAAAATATATTTTATAATAAAAAAATTATGATAGAAATTTTTTTAAAACAATCCATTATACATATATAATTACATTTTAATAATGATTTAAATATTTTATTCGAATTGATATAAATTTTAATTTAATTAATCAATTATATATAAACAAATTATTTTTAAAAAATAATTAATACTACATATCACATCGAACATGAACCACCTGAAACACAAAAATTTTATTCCAAACAGCATTTTTCAAGCCACCTCAATTTTTACACCATGATAACACAGCTCACTTTAAATTCGTGCTATACCAACCTAAATTACCAGTTGTATCCACGGCGTTAAAAGATGAAGAGACCCAAAGTAGGGTCAACCCAACAACTAAAAAGTCGGTTGTGCCCGCTGTCGCAGTGGGCATAGGCCAATCCAAAGGACGGGTGGATTTTGTCTCTCTCACACGTGCCAGTGTCCACCTAATCTTATCTAATCTCCGTGTATATTCTATTCTGTCTTATCCTGTCCCATCGAATAATTGGAATATATATATCTTATTTTTTAAGGAAAAAAAAGAAAAAATCATCCGTTTATTTATATCTCACTCTTGTATATTGGGAACAAACACTGTCACCGGCCACAAAAAAAGGAAAAAAAAAAAAGATAAAAAGAAACGAAGAGAGGAAAAATAAAGAAAGTCAGGTAATTACTAATCGTCGTCGTCGTCTTCTTCCTCCTCAGGTAACTCTGCAAGAGTGAAGCAGCTTCTCGACTTCAGGACGCGGTGCCTCTGTCTCTGTTTGCTTCCCGGGGAGTTCGGGTCCCTATCGGAAGATCTCTGCTCCGTCCAGTTAGCCCCTCGGCCTCCTTCCACTTCTTCCTCGTCGCCGTCTTTGTCCTCCTCCTCGTCCTCGATCAGGGGCAAGACCGGCATCGACCTTGGACTTGACCACTTGTAGTAGCCAGAGAAATTGCTCTTTGACAACCAGAGCATCCTCCTCTTCTTGTTGAAGGGGTGCTCTGTTTTCTCCAGATCCTTCACCGTCCCGATGTTGGCTTCCGCTAGATTTGTGAAAGACTTAGATTTCCCCGAGATGTACAGCGACAGCCCTCTCCTGAGAAATTTTCAATCCCGTTCACCGATGAGCAATTTATGTGAAACTCCCACCGAATCTGAGAAAAAAAAAATCAAGCGACTGTCTCGTAGTCCCCTGTGTTTTCCCTAGTTTATCGTCTTCATCCAGACGATCACGAGCTAAGAAAGCACCACGACGGCACAAATTCTACAGAAAATTGTCACACTTCCCTATCCGCATGAAGAAACGGAGCAGCAGAGCAAGGAAAAGAAGGATCTTTGACGACCCGTCAAGATAAATAGAAGATCGACAGCTATGCTGGTCAAGTATCTCTCAATTTTCACCAGAAAATCCAATAACTTTTTCCGACCAAACAACATAGTTAGGCAGAGTGAATTACTTGACGGGGAGAGAATCTTCGAGAGAAGCCAAACAGCCCAAAGAGCCCGACCCCTTCTTCAGCTTCCCGTTCTCCGACGACACAACTGCATCTTCCTCATCCTCCTCCTCGCTGTAGTCCGGCGCCCCGATGGAGCTATCCGAAGTGTCCTCCTCCTGCTCCTCCTCCTGGAAACCCGAGCCCAGGGCGCTTCTCACCGGTTCGATCCGCAGAGCAGAACCCCCTAAGAACTCCATCGGTATGGCCTCGAGCCCACAAAGTTAGATCGATCTAAAGATCTCTCGCAGCGGCCGGTTCAGCGTGCTCCCCTTGGTTCCTGTGGGGCTATCCTTCCAACAAGTGAACACAGAAATGGAGACAGTCGCAGACGAGGAAGAAGGGGAGTTGGGAATGGGGAGACCACCCTATCAATGGTCTCCGTTCTTGGAGATAAAATAAAAAAATAATTAATATAAATAAAAACAATCAAATATAAATGAATTATAATAAATATATTATACAATAAAGAAATAATTTAAAGGATAATTCATAATAGCCTCTCCAAAGTTCATATCAACGAAGCTTGTAGATGACTTCCGTGGGTTACACATTAGGTGAATATTGCTCATATATATTGTGAGATGGTTATATCCAACCTGACATGTTTGTAGGCAAATCAAAATGTGATTTTTTTCTGGTCAGATTATGGGCTGTTGTCAGTTTATCTGATAAGTAGAGGTATTAAACGGGCCGTACTAGCCCGTAACTAGCCGGAATTAGACCTTCCAAATCTAGAACCGGCTTGGATCGGTCCTCATCCTACCCATAACAGTTCTTAGTGGATTTGGGACGGCTAAGGGCTGGTTTCAAAATATGAACCCATTGAAACATAATCGGCCAAGACTGTTATCATGCTAAACTAGTTAGGAGCAGTTTAGAAGTTGGTCCGGAACCGTAACCGACTCAGCACCATTGAAGACCGGCCTGGACAGCCAAAAATCTTACAAATCAATAGGTAGATTTTGTTAGGTCAATTTAAAATTTTAAAAACTTAAAAAGATGGACATTTTACAAACCAAACTTGACCGTTTATAAACAATTTCAGACAGGTTCATATTTACCTGAACTGTGATCCGTAACCGGATCGGCCCGTTTTGAATTGACCTGGAGCGCACTTTCAACAACACTCTGATAAGGACTTCAACAAATCCGACCACGAGAAAGCCGGGTTGATGAATTTGTTGGGCTCGCAGCCCATGAATTGAGAATCCAAAACAGATGGGCCGGGCTGACTACATCGCTACTCCCTCAACAAACACAGGCCCATCATATCAGTCTAAATTGCTCTCGCCTGTCAGAATGCCCCCAAACAGGATTGCATTTTCTGAGCTAGTGAAACTATTTTAATGCAAATTCTTTTTAGTAATTATTTTACCTCGCGTATACCTTACATTGTCTCACTTGACCCCGATCAATTTAGATCTGAGCGTACTCGATGCACCATGAGATAAAATCATTTCAGTAAAGAATTTCGTTCATTCATAACCTTCAAAATTGAAAATTTGTTTTTAAAAAAATATGTTAGAAGGACATGTATTAACTTGATATTTTATAACAATTAATTTGTATGCATGGACCAATGTGGATTCTTTTATTTATTTATTATTGTCTCAGTGCATATTTTTCCTTATTTAAAATTGTATTTTTATACTTTGTAAGTGAATATATATATATATATATATGTGTGAGATTAAGAGAATTACATTTTAATCATTTAGCATGACTTAAGTATGGCTGTGGATACCAACCTGCGACAACCCTGTAGACAAGACAGAGAAGAGGACCGTTGACAAATTTGGCGTCTAATTTATTGTCGAAGAAATCAAAAGGAGGATTAGCCCACAATTAGTTTTCTATTTCTAAAGGAAATTCGACTATAAAATTAAAGTCAATAGTGCGCTTGGCACTCGATTAAACCATAACATGCCCTCGGTCAACTTTTGACTTATTGGATTGAGATTCGCCACCCTCATTTCCCCTTTTTTCTTTTCCTTCATTTACTTTGAATTTAAGAAAAGCTGTTAGCATCTAATTTCTACCTAGATCGATTTTAGAACCCTTCTACACGGTCCCACGCATAAGATTGGATCCCCTCTAGACACTCATCGTTGCTGCCCGGATTAATTTTTCCAGTTTACGTCTGGAAATTCAATTGCCTCTTACTGATCCAGATTCAATGGTCCAAGAGCGGAGGCGTTGCCAAAGCGGGGGAAAAACGTATGGAAAAATAATTTTTAACTGACTCATCATGATTTATAGGATACTAATTAAATTAGTTTGTTACGGGAGAGGAAAGAATTTCACATTTTCAGTATTCCACTAACTTAAGGATCCGAAAATTTACATCCAGGCCCCCAAACTACCTTAAAACTACAAACTGCCCTACACGATTAATCTCTCTCTCTCTTTCTTTCTTTCTTTCAACCCCCAGATCTCCCCTCTCCTCAATTTCCTCATGCCGAGGAATTGAACACATGCCCGACGACGCCTGTCTCCTGGGAAGCCGCCTGGGAGTGACGGTGCTCTCCGTCGTAAGTCACGATCAGCATGGCCGGATTGTCAGGAGCCCGCTCCACGTGCTTCCTGGCCGGGCATCCCCTCACCGTACTGCACCTGTAGTATCCCCTGCAGCACCCAAAATGGAAATGGAATGATCAGCAAAACCCAAAGCATTGTTCCACCGATTGATTGATCGACGGAGCCAGTCAGTCGAGATGAGAATAAAACTGATTCCTTACCTAGGGTATGGCGATCCTTTGATAGGCTTCTGACCGTACTTCCTCCACGAGAAGTCGTCAGCAGGGATGTCGGCGACTTTGTTGCTGATCGCCGGGACCCTGATAACCTCCCTATGACGGTTTTTCCTGAGAGCAAAAAAAACAAAAACAAAAAGAGAGGGTGGATATTTCAGCCAAAAATATTCGAAATCCGACCAGCTTGCCGGTGAAGCTCAACTGAGCTAGGAGGGGCCATATAACTGAGTCTGCAATTTCTAAAAGGGGCCAAAGTGTTCTCTGTCTCCAACAACCTCAGATGACGACAAAGGATCTGCTTACTGGGTAGGTGGGGAAATGTGCACGATTTTGACAAAACAACGCCGACTGAGAAAACCGTGCAATTGCCGTCTTTATTCACCCTGTCGTCATTGTCACGCGTGCGAGCAAGGTAAAATTTAAATGGCGGACTATGGAAGACTCCTAACCCACTGGTTGACCCATGATTCGGTTCGTGCAATAAAATAGACCCAGTTAACTCGCCGGAGTTAGGTCCGTTTAGTTTGACCGAGTCAAAATACGGACTACGAGTTGAATCGGTGTTGGTGGGAGTTAGATAGATGCGGAGTGCGATTAACGTATCACACGATGAAGGTGATGCGGTTACCTTTTCTTGGAGCAGTGGCATTTGCCGCTTGCGGAGCCGGAGACGTCATTGGAGTGGTCGTGCTCGTGGCACCTCTTCCCGTACGGAACGCCAGAGATCGGCGGCTTTCCAGCGACAGCTGCCGGCACGGCTTTCGGAGCCAGGAACAGAGAGGCTCCTTGCTTGCCGTTGGAGACGCTGCCATCCCCGGTTATCGCTGACGACATGAACGAGGAGCTCGACGAGACGCTGAAGGTGTCCTTGGCAAACTCAATCTCCCTACCGCTCTTGGAGTTCGAACCTAGGATGCTGGGCTTCGTGAAATCGAGAGTCAGGCTCTGCTTCGCGTGCGGCTGAGAGAATCTCGCCGGCGCCGGTGCCTGCGCGGGTGCCAGAGCCGACGGTGACATTACGATCGGGCTCGGACTGAGGGCTTGGATCGGAGGCTGCTGCGGAGGCGTCGAGGCAGCCGCCAGATGAACTGAACCACGACGGAAACGAGCGTGTCCCGCCCGGTCGAGCAGGGAGATGACCTTCCTGAACTTGGAAACAGTGTGAGCCGTGAGATTAGTGCAGTCAATGAGGTTCGGCTGGGGGTTCTGGTGAGAAGAAAGCAGGTCGATCAAGTTCTCCATGCTCCGGAGCCCCTGAGACGCCGCCTGTTGAATCGCCATGTGATCCTCCATCTTCGAGAATCCTAGCAGCTCAACTGCCATTTAAAGAGAAGATCCCCTCCAAAGTCCTACCCAAGAGATACAACCAGCTCAAGCTTCCATCGAAGATCGATTGCAGACAAAGGAGATGGAGGAGGGAGAGGACGCGTTGCTGATATAGGGGTGGGGGGGATATGTGACCGGTTTACCGGGTGACAGAGAGAGAAAAAGTCGGGTCAAAAGGTAGTTAAATAATTGGACGGTGGAGATGGATTTGAAGGTTTATACCAGGGGGCTGGCAATCGCAAATTCAAAGGCTAGAATGGAGCCACCCGGAAGTGGTGTTTTATGATTTCGCGTTGACGTCAGCTGTTGAACTGCATGGTTACTTTGACAAGTCTACACAAGCCCAACATATTTCAGAGTAAAAAAATAATTAAAAAATGATTGGTCTAATGGTATAGAAATGTATTTTTTTACTTTAATTTTTTTTAAAAAGTTATTTTCATGTCATTTATTTTGCAGTTCTCTAATTTGACTGTAACAATTACCATTAAACTTGTTAACCAAATATATAGCCATTCCTTATATATATATATATATATATATATACAAATTGGTAAATTTAGTCCAACTGGCACACATTGTTGCATTACATTCATCGATCCAGGAAAAAAAAAGTTTGACTTTTATGATCCAAATGAGTTGAGATTTGTCTTCTAGAAGTGGTTGACTAATATTAGCAGTATTTTTGTGGCAAATCAGTGATTCAAACATATTTGGAAATAAAATACTCATTTTCAAAAAAGAAATATTTGGAAATAAATACATGCTAATAAAATCAAATTTTAACAANGAAAAAAATATACTAATTTTTACTAATAAATACCCATTAATTAAATTCATAATTGACGTGTAGACCCGATCCTCCCGTGAAAAGCCTGACTAAATAGGAGATGGTCAGATTTTTCAAATCTCGAAAACGTTGACCAAAACCTTGTTTTTTCAATGACCTGCGGTGGCCTTAATGTTGACCGTAGGATCGGCTTCGTCCCCCACTTGATCTAAGGGGAAAATTGCTCTCTTTTTTTGGGTCAGTTATTAAGAAGCATCGAGAGAGTTGACCTTTTGGCCTGACTAAAAACCCCGAGACCCCAAAGGCAATCGAATCGCTCGATCGTCGCCACGTGGCGTACTTTCTAAATGGGGGAATTAATAATTCCGTGGAAATAAGGGTTGATTAAGGTCCTGCAATTCCACTCACGCGTTTGAGAAAGAAAATCGCGTGGGCTGGGAGAACCAATGCTACTTAGAAATATATGAGCACAGTGGTATGATATTTTAATTATTACATTAAGCTGACAGATAGTAATAAATGGTTAGGGGTTATTGAAAAAATGGTACAAGATTTAATTGGTCACTTGTAACTGCCATCCTCGAATGCGACTCCCATGTTCAATTAATTAACTGTTTCTGAAAAAAATTAATAAAGATAATAAAATAAAATGTACGTGGCGTGTGTAGTGGGGCTGCACTAAACTATAAGAGGAGTGTGCATCACTCAAGTTTCCATTCGTAACGTGCCAGACATTTGGCTTTAAATTAGTCACGGATTAATTAAGTATTTTCTTTAATAGTCGTATTAGAAAGGTGAATAATATTTACATTCTTATTATTATTATCATCAACTGCGAAGAAATGAAAAAAATTTAACTATAACATATCACTTCCTAGTTTGGATTAAGAGCTAATAAGTAGAATTTTTTATTTTCTAATATCTAATTTTGTAAAAATTTTCGCAAAAAAGTACCGGCATAAATTTCAATTTTTTATTTTAGAAAAGAGAAAAGAAAAGAATAATATAAAGCTGTGATAATGCTCTTTTTTTTTCCCCACTTGAATGTCCAAGACTTCCAATGCCGAATGATCAGCTTTTCTTTGAAGGGTTTGATTTTGTGCTGGGGGCCAGTAATTGCTTTGCACTATGCATCAGATCGATTTTTATTTTCCCCAATTCCGTGTCCTCTGGTTATTGTTATTATTTTCTATTTTTTCCGATTTCCTATTTAGTGTAAATATTATTTAAATATTTTTTACTAGTAAATATAAATTCGTTGAGATTATTTAATAATTAT
>CXYZ01006529.1:1727209-1745282 GCA_900006705.1 Sonneratia caseolaris
ATTTAAATATTATAAATAAAAAATTCAATTTGGAAGAATATTGTCTCCCATGAACAATAAATTAGTTAATATTTTTTTATTATAGGTGGTTGACTTTATGGTGCACATGATAATAATATTATTATTATTGAAGTGGGTTGCTTTGAAATTATGCCGCAAGAGATTTGTTGGGGATTTTATTCTTTAAATTACCAACAGAAATATAGAAAAGAAGAGCCCACCCTGCAATGATTTGATATTTACCACACAAATTTTCATGATATCGTACTATTATTATTTCAGTTAGGTTATATCTTTTAAATAATTAAAACACACCATGAAGAGGAAGATAAGAGAAAGATATTAATACAATTATTATTTAATATATTAAAGCTGAGAAAATCAGATGTCAGAATTTGAATTTGCAGGAGGAGGACCGAGGGGGAGGAACGTGGAACCGGTCACATCCTCTGTGGTATAACAATTAGTGAAGACTGTCTAGATGGTCATTCCCCACGAATTGAAATTTTATTGGGGTCCATTCAAGGTAGACGACGGGGACGAGGGCGGTGAAGCGAGAGCGTTCTGGTTCTTTCAACGTAAGCCTTTCAATGGTAGAATTAGTGTCGTCAGGGTCAAGGGACGATCCATCATTCAAAGAAGAAAGCGATAACACGACTTCAGAATCTTGTGCCATTGAAGGACGAAACCAAGTTCCCTGTGCTGCTGCTGACTCCAATAGCATTCCTCTCCGATTCCTTCAGCCGTCTAGACGGCGATATCGTAGTAAATCGGCTCGAGAGATGGCGTCCACAAGGATTTTGTGCCGATACGCTTTGTGTTGCCCGCCGGACACAGCCGAGGGTGACAGAATAATGCCAACGGTTTGATGATGATGGAGTGATGTTGCATTCGGTTTCGGCGGCAGTCCTCGTTAATCGAACCAGCACTTCAAAGGGTTGCATCGACCAACACCGGTCGAACCAACGTGTTGTGATTAATCCATGCTAATATGTAGGTCCAACTTGCTAGATCAAATCTAGCATGGCCAGGGTAGCCGGCTGAGGGACCGGACGACGTAATACAAAATTTCCGAACCAGAGTGCAAAAATAGGGAGTCAAATGAGAGAACGGTTCTCCTTCCCTCCAATCTTGCCCAAAAATGAACCAAGAACGGCCGAAGATTCTCCGTGCTTCACTTTGGTCACAATTAGGCGTGGAAAGCAATTCACCACCACACAACCTACGGAGACATCAAAGAGAGAAGATCTAATTTAGTAATTTTCGGTGCGAGACTGATTGCCTAACGTTCGAGTCATGTCAGGAAGCTCTCCCAATAATGGAGGGTTTAATTTAGTAATTTAAGCAGGGCAATGAAAATGGAATACCACAAAATAGGAGGAAGACGAGGACGAAGGAAGCAGCGAGCAAGGTGGGGCCAATGGCGATGGAGGACGAGGAGCAGGTGGGCTCCACCTTGACCATGGAGAAGGTGGCCGCGGCCAAGCAATTCATCGAGAACCACTACAAGGCCCAGATGAGACACATCCAAGACCGCAAAGAACGGTAAATTCATCAGTATCAACCGTGATCCATTAAGAAAAACGTCTCTCTTATCTTCCATTCAATGTCAAAGCAATAAAATCGACCGGAGAAATCATTCCGGGGGACTTGGAAGATTCACGTCGGCTCCGTGTTTTGCTGGACTTGTCACATGGCACGTTAAATCGTCCTGGAAATAACGTGCCTGACTGATCGACAGGCGCTCGGAACTGGAAAAGCAGCTGGCGGCGCAGCACGTATCGGAGGAGGAACAGATGAATCTGCTCAAGGATCTGGAGCGCACCGAAACCGAATACATGAGGCTCAAGAGGCACAAGATTTGTGCAGACGACTTCCATCTGCTAACGATCATCGGGAGAGGGGCCTTCGGAGAGGTTAGCAGTGCTATATCCGTTCCAATGAATGCATTCTTCCATGGTTTCCATCGGCATGCAGCATTTGCACGAGAATTTATTCGGGCCCATGTTATAGGTCAGGCTCTGCCGCGAGAAGAAATCAGGCAACATCTATGCGATGAAAAAGCTGAAGAAGTCCGAAATGCTGAGCCGAGGGCAGGTAACAGCCTCCGGAAACATTGCCATACAGCAGTAGTAAAAAGCCGTGTTCATGGACTTGATTCTTCGTCGGCTCCCTCGGTTAAGATTTATCTGATGTGTGTAGGTTGAACACGTAAGAGCCGAAAGGAATTTGCTGGCGGAAGTTGCGACCCATTTCATAGTGAAGCTCTTCTATTCGTTCCAAGACCCCGAGTACCTCTACCTGATCATGGAATACTTGCCGGGGGGCGACATGATGACTCTTTTGATGCGGGAGGAGACCCTTACGGAAACCGTGGCCAGGTTCTACATTGCGCAGACCGTCCTTGCCATCGAATCCATTCATAAGCATAATTACATCCACAGGTTTGCTCATCTTCTTTTTATACCATTCGTTTCACGAGTCTGCATCTGAAATATGCTGAATTCATTTGTACATGTGAAACTCTTCCTAGAGAAGGAATTGGTGAATTTCATTTGCCTTCCGCAAAGTTTAGATTATGCCAACTTGTTTCCAACGTAATCACCCACGAGGACCAAATGGAGTGTAAGGCAATCATTTTGCTGCAGGGACATAAAGCCAGACAACCTTCTGTTGGACAAAAATGGTCACATGAAGCTATCAGACTTCGGCCTTTGCAAGCCCCTGGACTGCTCGAGCTTACCTGCAATACAGGAAAATGAGGCTCTGCCTGATGATCAGAAGCCAGATGTGTGCAACAACGGCGGCACATTGCCTGAGAACAATGGGAACCACTGGGAAAGTTCTGATGAACAACTTCAGCATTGGCAGATCAATAGAAGAAAACTAGTATTGATCTTGCAGGACTCTCTCTATAAAGTATAAAATTGGAAAACTATTCGTGAAATTGTGCAATGAATCTAGTACATCTAAGACAGGTAATAAATAGGATTTTAAAACCCAGAGAGGATCTATGGCTATAAACGGATATTATCATGATCAACTTTCCCGCATTGATGAGTGGTAAAGTGAAATATTATAGGAACATACTTAACACGGTCCCTACAAGTAATCAATTAATCGAATTACTCTTCGATTTATCTATGATCTGCATTGAACACACAGTTGCCATTTCAGTTGATCTTGTTTCTTTTCCCTCCAACTTCTTCCGACTTGTTGATATGGACAGGCTTTTTCTACCGTTGGCACCCCGGACTACATTGCTCCTGAGGTGTTGCTAAAGAAAGGGTATGGCATGGAGTGCGACTGGTCAGTCTCGATTTCTTTTTTTTTTTCGCCCCGAATAAATGTGAAACATTCACCTTTGCTCAGAAAAGTGTTGACGATTTTGGTGATATACGAATTTGTCGAATTCGATACTTTTACACCTGCACTGCAAGAAATCATCTTATCGGGCTGCATACAGGTGGTCACTCGGTGCGATTATGTACGAAATGCTTGTGGGCTATCCTCCATTTTTCGCTGATGATCCATTGATCACATGTAGAAAGGTCAGCAAGCAATTCTGACTCGTTTGTTCTTCTTCTCAGCGTTATAGATCTTACTCGAGTATTAACCTGACAGCCGTGCATGCATATATATCATTTTCCTGAGAGTGCGGCTTGTACTATGAGTTCCTCTTGGTATCTTCTGCAGATCGTGCACTGGAGAAATCACCTGAAATTCCCGGAAAACTCAAGGTTGTCACCCGAAGCGAAGGACCTGATCTGCGGGCTCCTCTGTGACGTTCAAAACAGGCTTGGCACTAAGGGGGCCAAAGAAATTAAGGCATGCAGTGTATTCATTTTGTATGACTATCACAGAGACATTATTCCCCTTTGTTTGTTGGTTGAAGACTTTGTTATTTGGACTGAATTCTTAGGATCATCCTTGGTTCAAAGATATTCAATGGGAGAAGCTGTATGAGATGGAGGCTGCTTTTAAACCGAAGGTTGATGGGGAACTTGACACCCAGAATTTCACACAATTTGATGAGGTGAGCTAGTATGGATATTCTTCGAAAGTCTTTAATTTCGTGCGTCTTCTATGAGAGCTGATGATTCTTTTTACCTCCTAAACTTCCCAATCCATTATAGCTTGCCTGCTCCCGTGGTCTGGGACCTCTCTTCTCTCATCTCAAAATCAATTTCTGTCTCGAACTGGTTATAACGTGTATATAATTGCTGCTACATCTATGACTGGCAGAAGTCGTTGATTTTGCATTGTTCCTCGTGTTTTAAAAGTAATGGTTCCCTAATTTATTGAAATATATGTACTCAGAAATGGAAATGGCTTTAAAATCTGTTCAAAAATGCTACACATACTGGCATAGCGCATAAGAATGTCGGTAGAAAATGGGACATTACCAGAACATGTCATGGGATTTCAGTTTATCTCTTCCAAGAAAATTCACCCTGCAACTGATGCTTCAGTACATGCGATATTCAGGTGGATCCTCCAGCTTCTTCTCGGATGGGATCTGGAACTTCAAGGAAGGTATTTACATGACTTATGTTTTTGCATTTGCAGCAATGTTGATTACAAGCAGCTAACCTTCCCTTCATTGTATGCTTATTTCCAAACGGCATGGAATGTGTCTTTCTGGTTCTTGACCTCAGGCATCAGGCACCGTAGATGTAGAAACTTCGTCATGTATATATGTTAAAATTCTTGGTGGGTTTTCCTGAACCTGTGCCAATCCAATGGCTAAAAATTGCAGGTTCTCTTGACCCCTGAGGATATCAGCTTTGTGGGCTATACATACAAGAATTTCGAAGCTGTCAAAAAATCACATCCTCTATCTGGTAGAGCGTTCAACCTAACCTTTCTCCTGTTTATATTTGCGTATACATCGTTAGGATTAATCGTACACAAGAGGGCAGAGGAGATTTTGATTCGAGCAATTATTGCGTAAGAGAGAATATGAACCTTGATTGTTCCCGCATAGCTTGCTCACTTTCAAAGTTGCATTTGCGGTACCTTGCATCCTTCACAGATAGGAAAAGCAACAGGCCGCCAATAACTTCATCGACTGATAGCTCATCTCACAATGCCGAGTACGAACACCAGATCCGTCAGTTTAATTTTTCTGTCTCCATGCTGTGATTGAACGATGAAGGATTTACTAATTAATGGTATGTTCATTTTGCTCCCTGCAGGTGACCCAGGAACAGGCTACACTTTCCAGCAGCAGAGAAGCTAAAATTTGCCTGAAACGATCTTTTCTACCTCGTCGTGCTGCGTGAATCATCTAGCTTTGTTGGGATAACCGGTCTCTTACACTAGGGAGTCGACTCAGTTTCATTTGACCGAGACTAGCATATAGCTCGAGTCGACATTACTGAAAAAATTCGCAGCACTGACAGATGATGTACAGAAGAATCAATTTTGAGAAATGCTTTTAACACAAGATGACATATGTTGCGCCTCCTCTTTGTTAGTACCTCAAAACCTTCGTGTAAATGCTCTTATGCATTCCGTGTTCTTCTTATTTTCTGATTCCCCATCAAAACCACGCATGAGAGGAGCTCTTTCTGCCTGCATCAGAATCGTGCGGTAGAGTAGAGACTGCTGATAGATCTAGCCGAGCAGTTCTGCATTGTATGGATTGTTCTTAAGCTGATGTGATCAAGTTCATCGAAGGCTCGAGTCGAGGTGTGGTGAAGTGCCAATCGATTGATATGATAATGTCTGATGCAGCTTCATTGCCGGGTTTACTGGGACACGACATTAAGGATGACTGGAGGAAGAGGAAAGGATGCTTCCAGGAAATTGATCCCCAGCGGCGTGGTGTGTTCGACAATGTAAATGGGTTCAGAGTCCTCGAGTAGATCGACAGACTGATTGACTAAACTTCTAAACTTCCCCTTTCGATTAATTTTACAGGAAATTTAGACGCAACCTCGCTCACGTCTCCATCTGGCGGTGTGGAGGGTTTGGGGACCATTTTCGTCAGGATGGCACAACCGTGATTTTCTGATTCGAGAGGGACATTTTCAAGGAGTCAAAATCTGCAAAATAAAAAGAATTGGAAAATGCCTTTTCACAGAATTAACTAATTTAATTAATTAAATTATTTTTAGATAAAATATTGATTATTTTCTGGTTTAAATTAATTGGCAATGGTAACTCTTCCGAATAAATAGGGTCATTATTCAATGGCGGTTTACAGTTTCTGCGGGCCCCCATCTCTCTCTCTCTCTCTCTAGATCGTCGTGATTCTGTGATCCCTCTCTTGGCATCGGAGAATTTCTCGCCGGAGATAAGTGTCTCACCGATCGGAGATCAGCTCTGAGGCGGAGTCTCCGCTTGATGTCTTCTTCTTCTTCTTTCCTCGATGGTTCTTACAGGGGAAAGGTTCGTCAAATAGTGCATTCCCTTAGTGCGACCGAGTTGCCGAAGGTCGGTCATCAATGGAAACGGATCCTGGAGCACGGAGAGCGAGTTCCTGAGGAGGCATCACAGGCACGGGCCGGCGGATAACTAGGGTAGCTCCGCCCGCGTCAAACACATCAAAGCTCCTATTCATCTCGTAATCTCTCTCTCTCTCTCTCTCTCTCTCTCTCTCTCTCTCTCTCTCTCTCTCTCTCAAACACGCACACTCTTTCCTGAATATCTTTATATGCGATTGTCCGTTCATCCGTTCCTCGGTGGCGTCTTCGAGGGGTTTCTTAGTCTGCGATAATTTCGAGTATCTATATGTCTTCCTGTTGATGGATTGACTATACAGGTAGGAATTTGTCTTTTAGACATCTCTTGCAATAGAAATGTGTCGTCATTGCCTGACTTTCTATAGTTTCTCTTTGCATTAGGTTTTCTGCCGATCCTTTTTGCTCGCTAGTTATTGTTCATTGGGATTTTGAAAAGTACTGAGGTTTGTATATTCTGGACATCTTCAATATATATATCGGTGAATACATAGTACTTCACCCCGTGCCTCTTTGTAGCAATTGTTCCTTATACGTTTGTAGTTTGCATTAATTACTTAGAATTGATAGTTTCTCACTCAGTTCGCTTTCTTTGACTCCATTTGGGTACGAGATAGGAAGATTCTCGTCAACACCTGTTAATTTTCGTTTGTAAGGTCTTACAGGATTAGGCTTTGCTGGGGCATCCTAGCTCTTGTGTCTTTGATGAGGGACTTGTCAGAAACAAAAGTAGAAATATCTAATGTTCTCTGCTCTTTTGTACAGCTAAAATAGGCAAACACTGTTCTCATGGAATGGAAGCGGACCAGTGAGAAATCAGGTCTGGTTTGCATGCGTGATCTCTGAGAGAACTTAATGGTTAAAGGGGGGGCAGAAGATTATGTTTATGTGGATTGCCAGGAATAATTTTTGTAGGTCAGTCCATATAAATGTATTTAACCATGAAGACTAAGCAAAATATGACGAAACTGGAACATGCACGCTTGCATTTGAGATATCTTATCATGTTGAATTTGTCTGAAACAATAACATTTCATAATATTCCTGAGAATTGCCTCCTTTGACTTCGTCATGTCTTTTTTCTGGTGAGGAGATCTAATCAACCACAAAAATACAAGAGATTTATCGGGTGTGTTCTGCATGGAAATTTAGAAATTGGGAGTCTTAGAAAAGTTGGATGTCAAGTATCCTGCCACAACTAGTACTGAACAATTGGAATTCTAGATGATGATGATGGTGGTGGTGAGCATATATTGAGCATTCAGGCCTATTGGCGGGGATCACACACTCAGGTGTGTGATATCTCTTTCACTTACCTGTGCTCTCTCTCAGTTTCTCTCTCTATGGCGATATCCTTGTTGGGGTCTGCGGGGGCGGGGGTGGGGTTGTGGTGTTGGCAAATATTGTTATCTTTCTTTTCCCCTCATCATTTCAACAATTTTTATTTTTATTTGGTAGCCAGGACAACTTCTGCGAAGTACATCTTCTATAGGTTACTTCGCCATGCTTGTGCATCTTAGATTCAAAAGAAGGCTTCATTTTTTTTTATTGCCTTTGCCCATTCTATATTTTTACGAACATTATGTATATGAAGTCCATCTCAGTGTTTATTTGACATTGTTATTTTGGATAAATATATTTGTTCATATTTTTTTGCACTGGAAACTTTCATCTATTTTGGATTTTGGAATCAATGGAATATCGTGATATAGGAATGCAGTAATTTATCTGAGCCAATAGTTGCCAAGCTTGACAAGCTACATTATTCATGCACTTCTTTGTTGTGTATTATTCTTAATGAACTGCTATTTGGTCATTTTCAAATCTCTTGCCTTACCTGGTACGTAATTTGATATACATTTAGAGAGGTGACTAGATGCCATGATTGTTAATTAATAACATACCTGCAGCAGTGGAATCGGTTGTTTTTGGAAGTGAACTAATAGTCTCAGAATTCTTATCAATGTATGTTGGGTGAGGGTGTTTTTTCCCCTAGTACTGTGATTCTTTTGAATTTGAATCTTATTAGATTTTTCAAACTGATGAAAAGGTGCATTTATTTGGAAATTAGTTGGCATAGAACAGTAGAAGGTTCATATCTTTCTCTGTTGGCTTTTTTCGTGGCTTAATTGCATGGCTACACAGAGCTGATGTACTAACATATGACTGTTTCCTTTGGTTTCAGAGTTTGCCTAATATTTTAACACCATGTGCTACTTGCTTGAAACCTTTTAAGGGATACATTTGGATGACTGAAGATGTCATATGTTAGGGAAATATTCAATTGTCCTTTGCATGAGAAAATCTCTCATCACTCAGTCATGTCTTTTCCACAATGGATATGAATGTATTTCGGTTTCATGACAGAGCATGGGTTCGAGTCCCTATTATATTTATTCAGGCGCTGCTCATGACAACTTAGATCAGGCCATGTTTAAGTTTAGGTATAAAATGCTTTATTTTGGAGCTTTGTGTTCCTCATCCTCTCCTGAACTATTCCATCATTTCCCCGCATCTGAAGATAATTCAGGGAAGACCTGTGACCCTAGTGATTGAGTCGTTTATAGTGATGAAGGGAACACCGAGGATGATTGTTGCTACTCGTTGAATCTCTGATCAGGTGCAACCTTAGATCTCTGGCTGATTTCCCAGAGAGGCTAGCAGTGCAGGACCTTACAGAGCTGATTGACAGGGATGTAGGGAAGATGTGTTGCCAGGGATAAAGTTTCCAAGGCTGCAGACAGACTGGCATCAGTCGTTTGTTCCTTCGCCGCTCATATTTTTATATAGACTATGTTGTTTTTACGGTTTTCTCCCCCTTGTACTTCCTTTGTTGTTTATCAGCTTTACACGTAAAGCGAAGCTTCTAAAGATCGTACACTGCTGGAGAGTTGCGGATGTCTGGACAGAAAAAAGGTAAGACTCCTTATCTCTGTGCCTTAGTATGCAATATCCATCTGGTTTGATAACACTGTTTTCTTTTGTGCAATGGAGAGTGTTTTATGCAAATATACATACATATATATACACGTGTTTTATTTAGATTTTTACTGGCAGTGCCTGAGTCTGATAGTTGCCCTGAATCATCCTATCATACAAGAACAGGTGCAGGAGAAGGGCTCATTTTTCTCTCTCATCGTCTTTTTTAGCGTTTTACAAGTACTACAATTTGATGGTTGTTATCGGAGGTGGCCCACTCGACGGCAATTGGACCCTCATCCTTTTGCCAAGTTGCAACGGGACGGGCCCTGGAATATGACTCCGTGTCCGCACGGTCATGTCATTACGGGCCAGACGGGGCCTTTCAGCCCCAGAAATGTGGAGCCCAGTAGTTGTAGAAGTAACCGATACTCAACATTCGTCGGTAATGGTCTGGCGGATTGAAACTGGGGTCCGTAGAAGCGAATGAGTCTACACAATGCGCCTATGCGCAGGTCTTGAGCCGAATGGGCTAAAACTTTAGGCCCAATATAACACGGGCCCAAAATTTAAGCTTAAAGGGCCATGGGGCCCACTATGAAAATCCGATTATCAGGATACCCTAAAAAGTAAGCCCAATGGGACTGACTGGAGCCCTGAGAAACAATCCCGATTGGCAGGGAGGCCCGAGGCATAAGCTTAAAAGACCACAGGGCACTATCTTTAGCCCAATCGGTACCATAAGACCATGAAGCCCAAATTCCTAGGGCCGAAAAATATCCTAACGGGCCCAAAGTCCCGACTCCAACGGACCTGTAGCCCGCCAGACGAGACAGACAGCTTGGAGGCCCAAGATGTCAGCCTAACACATAAGCACAGTGGTCATGGAAACCTGAAACTAAGCCCACTTTCAATCTAGGCCAGACTCCCAATGGGCCTAAAGAATTCATATGTAGGCCCAATTGTCAAGGCCCGATTGCTTAGGTGGGCGAGATAGGCCCAATGTGTCTAAGAAGCGGCCCGCATATTTACCAAATAGGCCGGAAGGTCTCAGATAATAGCCCAATGGGTCTCACTCCAACGGACCTGAAGGTCCGTGAGACAAGCCCGATAGCTTGGAGGATCGAGATGTCAAGCATTGGGCCTGGAGGCCCGAGATTCAAGCCCAAAGCATAAGCGCAATGGTCAGGGAAACCTGAAACTAAGCCCAATTTCATTGTCGGCCGGATAGCACGCCCAATGGGCCCCGAGGCCGGATATTAAAGCCGAAAACATAAGCCCAATGGGCCTTGTGGCCGGAACTAAGCTCAATTTCATTGTCGGCCACAGAGATACGCTGGTGATCATGGAAGCCTGCAATAAGCCCATTGTCATTGTCGGCCAGCGAGATAGCCTAATGGGCCTAAAGGATTCATATTCTGGCCCAATTTGCCGGCCTGATTGCCTGGATAGACGATATAGGCCCAACGTAATAGCGTAATGGACCCGTTGGCCTCGTTTGTTGACGAAATGGGCAAAGTGTCTCCCATCGTAGCCCAATGGGCCCGTTGGCTCACATGAACGAGTTCACTTACCTGATGGCCCAGGGTGGAAGCCCAATGGGGCATTGGACTTTGTATGGCTCCCAGTGGGCCGTTGTGCCTATTAAGGACTGTAAGTTGTAATACTGGCCCCCAATGGTACATGAGACCTAGTTCAATGCCCAAATCAGACGAACAGAATTCTAAGCGTTTTACAGGTGATGGGCATCATTTCGCCTAGGCCTTCCCCATCGGCTGAGTCGGCCCAATTTCTGTCTTCATTCAGGCCCACTTTCTCAACCAATGAGCCCTGCAGGACAACCCTGGTCTAGTGAGTCTCTTAGGATCTATCTGGCCAGCTAGACGCGCCCATCGTGAGTTCAGCCATGGAATTAAAGTAGGCATTCAGTTAAAGAATGGTTTGCCATTGAAAAGGGATATCATCCTGCAAATATGTTGAGGCTATACCGATCCTCCAGCAAGAAAAAAAATCAGCGATTCGCTTTAGAATGATGTTTACCTAGCAATAGCTGCCCTTGGAAGAACTTTCCAGGTCGAGCAATGACGGATCCTTGGAGCAGGGATTACATGGAGAGAGGAAAGAGTTGAAGGATACTTGACTATAAACAATTACCTCTATGATTTGCATCAATTCACTGGGCAGCTGTCCACTCTACTCGGCGAAGTCTCACGGCAATTCTAATACTTCCATTTGCTCTCTCTCCTTGCTGTTGACATGCAGTCGTTAAACCCCTATAACTTGCAGAAGACACGTCAAGGTTCATGCCATGACGTGGTCCACCCGCCCCCGTGTTCTTGCTGCTCTGACGTGTTTGCCATCCTGATAGTTAAGGAGTACGCGCTTTATTTCTTCTCCACTCAGGGTCTCATTCTCCAGTAGCGCATTTGCGAGGCCCTGTAAAGCCTTCTCGTGCCGAATATATGCAAAGTAACAGTTACGTAAATGCTTGTATCTCCGAGATAATAATGTTTGGTTGGTACCAATTGATCACTATCATTACATACGACTTGCCGAAAACTTATTCAACAGAGCCTTCACATGATCCAATGCCTTTTAGTTGCTTCACCACCTGCAGAGATTGTCATTAATATTAATATCAGACAGACAATTTCTCGATGACCACGCAATATAGGTAATGGCTTTCAGAAAGTCTTGCTTCAGCATCAATATGTGATTCTCTGGCAACTCTTCATCCCATGCAAACATCGAGATGTTCTAATAACTGTTTGTTGCTTACTGAATTGGATTTGCTCAATTAATATTGAGTGCAACCATTGCATGGGGCACTCTCATAAGATGCAGTTAGCTGAAATGATGAGTAGTAGTACATAGAGTCAGTGCATTAATATGGAAATGAAATTATAACCCAAAATAAAGACATTCTTACATTCTAATGAAATGAACATTGTTTTCCTCTCAGTGCCCATAATTATCCTATGCTCAGCAAATTCTAACCGTGCAGATGATAGTTTTTCCACTTCTTCAATTACAGCCTTGATGGCAGCAATGTTCATAAAATTTGCAAGATCTGATGGAAAGTGAGGAAAATGTACAAAAATAACGGAGGTAATTTCCAATAGAACAATGGACGAAAACTATTTGACCCATTAAAACCAGGTATACCATGAGCTATTGCTATGACATCCACATCATCAACCCAAGGCTCATCTTGTAGATAATAGCTCTAGAACCTCCCACAGCCCTTTACGTATGGATTTGGAGCTACAATTTAGAATCCAATCTTAATTTGCTTCATTTTTGAACTTTAAGCTATCCAAATCTAACATATGCTGACACATTAAATTCCACTAATCATAACTGACTGAACAAATTGATGCCAAAATGAATCAAAGTAAAGAAAAGACATGAAGTGCTAAAGGCTACAGAAAGAGCAACACGGAAAATAGCATGATGAATTTGTATCGAATTCATGAAGACCTGATGCTTGAATTGAACACTGAGAAGCTAAACAGCATCAAACCAATTACCTAAGATGACAAGTACGCAAAATTGGTACCAAAGAAGAAAAAGAATGTATAAATGAACTGAATCATTATGGAGATTCCCAAAATATCTATCAGGCAGAGAGGGCTTACATTTCCCCACATGTTGCTCTATTGAAGAAAAGAAACCAGTTTCTCCAGGCTCCAGCAATGGCTTCCAAATTGAATTGGAGATGGCACTATCAGGCTACTTTGCATCATATGGTCACCGAAAGGCAATTACAGCCTCAACACTAAATTCAAATCAAACTTCTAAATTCCAAAAATTGCAATCTTACAGACCAAGTAGAGCATATATAACAATGACAGGAAGACTATCAACCTTATGTATGTACATTGCATCAGAGAGATTCATAGCAAAGTTACATGGAAACATGCTGAACAAAGATCTAAAACTTCTGACCCCGTGTTCAAATATGTCCAGGGTAAAAATGACCTAACAAATCTGAACAGAGTTCCTATAATGCTGTAAGAATAGAAGCTCATAATGTTTTCAAAAGTATGATTATACTGTGATAAGTCATTCCAAAAGCATGAGAATTTGACTCTGGAGGGAGATTTTTAAGCTATCCCATGATTATCATACCTCAGCAACAAGAGTTTTCCTTGTTCCAGGGGCTTCAGTTAAAATGATTCCCTATAAACAAAACTATTTAACTCTGAAAAATGCTTTCTAGTGAGGCATTATCATTTGTAGCACAACCGGAGTAAAACAATTAAAATAACTCTAACTGAGATGGAAGATTGACGTAAGCATTTATTCCTCAAATCAATCATTCCTCAAGTGGAGGAATGAACGTAGGTCTAAGAATTGTTATATTTAAGCAAAATCACTAGATAAACAATGCACTAACTACACTCTTAATCTCCTAACATAATTTATTCAAGCAAAGCATGTAAGTAACATGATCTGCAGCTTACCAAAAATAGTTGAACTCATTCATTAAATCCAAAATTAGGCAACTTCTCTCGAAGTCAAGTAAATTTTCCCGGGTTTCTAAGATACTTCATCACTTCTTCAAGCTCTTGCTTTGCATCATCACAACCTTTGACATCCTTAGAATTTTTAACAATCTGCAAGGAAAAGGAAATATTTAGCCAGTCATGAAATATAGAACAGTTTTACCTTACATAACTGTTAGATAAACTCATAGGCATCTTGCCAGAGATATGAATCATGCAATAACCTGTGTGTAATTAATTGTGTGCTCATCTACATGTTATAAAGGTGAATGAGAAATCAGCAAAACTTTAATTGACATTACAATGATAAGCTGCAAAAGATACCTTCTCACCCATGACTTCCACATTTAGCTCCTTTGGGGCATAGGAAGAATTTGAACCAACATCTGAAGCATCAATACCACCCAAGCTTTCTATGTACTTCTGAAGTGCAGCATAAACCATCACCCTAAAACAAATGTTTTTTCTATTAAAAATATGGAGGTCCTGCACATAATGGATGACATGATGTAAAATTGCTAGACAATGAATGCAGCTACAACATTTGTTCAAGAGCAACTGAGAACAAGAAGGTTGAGATAAGCTCTCATTCAAAACATTATTTATTTGATACTTTGGGATCAACCTAGATGAAAAATAAGAGAGCTCAGAATTAGAACTTGAAAGAGAAAACAAAGAGTCATCCTGGTAATCTCAAAAATTGCAAGTAGTGCAGCCCTGAAACTAGCATGGAACTACCAATGAAGAGCACTACCTTAATGACATGCAACAGCTGCTTCTTGGGTATGCCATGGTTCAGGAACGAATAATCCATGTTTCCTCAGCCCGCTGCTTCAATTCTTGTAACCACATGTGTAATACAGCAATAGATTTTGCAAACTGAGATGGAAGAGAAAGACTAGTTGTTTCATTCTGCACAGTGAAGTGAAGGAAAAGGTTATGACTCTGAACAATCTTTGGAAGAGAAGGATTCTAGTGGCTGCCAATGATTATATACTGAAACCAGGAAAAGAATGTTCTAAATTTGGAATTTAAGCTTATTAGTTATTCTTGATTGAAAATTTCTGCAAGGCCACTGTCCTCTAAGTCACTTCAACCGTCTGGCAATATGTGGAATGGGCAACTTTAGAACCACATTTCCATCTTAAAGATCCATCTCTCTATCTCTTCACCAAATAATTAACCTAATATATAAGAATCATTCTAGATTTGATCTTTATCTTAACCTCTCCCCTTTCCTAATTACTCTGGCATGTAAAGAACAATCAGCCACAGATAATCTGATTGAAAAGAAAGTTAATCAGAACCTTCCTCATATAAAATGACCTAAGAAGAAGATTGACAATACAAAGATGCCAACCAAGGTGCATCAGAGAACTTAGAAAATCATAGCTGAAACTAATACAAGAACAAGTAGATTTATCCATAACTTGCAAAAGGCGCAGAAAAAAGATGATCAACCTAGAAGATACACATCATATTGCCATTCCCATTTATAAGATAGAGGTAGAATTTTGTGTACAGATAGTTTCTGAAAAACTTTTCAACTTGCATTTCTTGATTACTTTTACAACGTTTCCGAGTTGCAGAACAAAGTGAAATCAAAAGAAGAATTAAATTTCATGAACAAACTATCAAAATGGCGATCAGAAATGAGAATCGAGCACCAGTTCATAATCCAAGAACAGTTGGAGCACATTCTCATTCTTCTATGTTTTTGTCAGTATAGTACATGAAAAGAGTTCCTGACTGAAACTACTATTCCACTCGGTCATGATAAATATTTTCCAGTTAAATGTCCTTAAACAATATTCACTTGCCTCAGAACGGTGTTCCAATCAATTTTGATCCCATCCTCCATGGATATCCGCAGGATGAACCAAACAACCAAAGAGCCATACATCAAACCTTTGAAATTTCGGAAGCCAAAAGTAAGCTTAAGAATTAGAATCCACTTCAATACAAAACCCCGGGTAACGAATCCACTCGATAGAGCAGCTCAGCAACATGTTAATTTCAATCATCAAAGGAAATATAAAAGAAAAGGCTGAAGGCTGATCTATGCTTATTGAGCTCATCCGACAGAGCACTCTGCTTGGCAACGTCCTTGGGATTGGCATCAGCGTCCGCAATAAGCCACTCCAGCCGCTTTTCTTGCGGCCAAAATCACCAATCCGTCTCCAGAAGCCTCTCATAAAAAGCATCATCCATACGACCATCAGAAACACCATCACAGGAATCTTGCTCTCCAGCACCTCATTTTCCAAAAAATTACTGCCCTACCCTCCACTCTCAACCAAATTCACACTCCCATCGGCAGCCAGCTCAATCAACACTCCCTCCTCCGCCTCAAGCTTCAGAACTTAGCCGTCCTCCCTCTCAACTCGATCACCGTAGCCCCTCATGCTACCACTCAACTCATCAATTACTGGGTCCGAGGATTCAGAAACGGATTCGGAGTCCAAATTTTAGGTTATCGGAGAGCAATGTGGAGCGAAATCAGGAAATCCGAGAGCTGGAGTGAAAATTGAAACTGGGGACTTCGTGAGGTTGATGAATCAGAATTGAAAGAGAGAGAAACCAAAGCAGGTATTCGGCAGCGGGGGGAAGTGATAGCGATGCTTCGAATCAGAGTAAGAGCATGGACAAGGAAAAGAAGACGAAGACGAAGAAGAAGAAGAAGAAGAAGAAGAAGATACCGAGTGAGGTCACATGCGGAGGACGGAACCTCCTTCGAGTACAATCCTCGCCAGGGTTTATCGAGAATAGTTCGATCGAACCACCAAGCTTGGGTTGCGCTCTCCGTCTCGCTCTTCTGCTCAATTCAAAACCCTAGGGTTGCGTTTCTCGACGACGGGGGAGAGTGAAGAAGAGAGGAGAACGGCTTTTGCCTTGACTGAAATTAACTGGCGCCGGCTCTCTGGCTTAATCCATGTTTAAATAGTAACCGACTCTTTGGGCGGGAAAATTTGAAGACCCAATCTCTCTCATTCAACGCATGTAGTCCATATATCTATTGTAGATACATATATAGATATACAGCTCCGACCATTTAAGTCTAGAAATGCTAGACGGGATCGACGACACTAGCCCGGGCCCACATCCCCAAAGAATCAAATGAGCACCATTGATTTCTTGGGATCAAAAGTTAATCTTCACAACAGATCATCTGTGCAACACCAATCAGTCGAATAGAATTGAAAGTCCAGACACACAACTGCGCTGCGACTCATCCTCCTCTGAGGAATTCTCGGTCTTGGTTGGGCCGACACCCTCCACATGCGGCTGCTGGCCCTGATGGGTCCGGGCTGCTGCGGCCCTCTCTGACCTGAGCTTCTCCTTGAGAATGACCTGCCTTGGCATCACATCTAGAAGAAAGTTTGCGCCATTCCACACGGTCGTTGAGACTTTCAGAATCTGAAAGATGACGGAGAGTTTGTATGACAAGAAGATCGGGATGGTGAGCGCCATGGTAGCCACAGTAAATATTGCCTGGAGCACGATGAACATGTGCATACGGTTCTGGTCCCCCAGTACGCTGCTAAATCGCCACCATATGTTCTTCGCCTTCTGTGCTTTCTTGGAGAGTTCTCTGTCAACAACCTCTCCAAACAATTAAAACCCAAAATGGCTACGAGGCCATTGATAATAACGCAGATAGCAAGGGGTGGAGAAGTACCTATAAGAAGTCTTTACTCCAGGATCTCTCAACAGCCTCTGTCGACGCAGGACGTTGACAATTAGAAAATAGAGCACCTGCCAGAGACTGTAGACAAATAAAGGAACCAAAAACAGCCAAGTCCACAGGTATGACTTGTCCTCTATATAAGGCCAAGAGACTCTTCGAGCCATTCCCTCTGGGTGCATTGCAGCAAAGGTTGTTGGATTCCACCATCTTATTGTGAAAAATACCAACCCTGCAATCAAATGTTATAAACTAGCTATAGTCCAATGGGTGTGAGGTAAAATCCTTACAAGTTCTAAGAATTTTCTTCTTGAAACTTTGAGAGGATCAAACTCACCTGGCAAAAGATGAATGAGGACACTAATTATTTTATCTACAGAGCTGAACACCAAGCTACAACGCCAAACGACTAATGCCCAGGCTAAAGGTCCCTGCAAGAGCATTCAGTAGACTAAGAACGATGGCTTGTACAAGAGGATTAACACCGCCCACCC
>CXYZ01006529.1:1745407-1786414 GCA_900006705.1 Sonneratia caseolaris
CCCCCCCACCCAACCAAAAAAAAGGTCAAATCTAAAAGCTAATTGCTCACCTCCGCAAAAGAAAAGCAGATCATAAAAAGCTTTTCATTTTTTGGGTACAGAAGAAGGTCAACCAAGAAGATGGTGTTGGCATAATAGCAGAAATCCTGTGCAAAATAACATCAAGTGGTTTGAGTATCATGCAATACTGGGCACATAAAGGGAATCGCTGAAGTTATCATAACAGTAGGCATTGACATCAGAAAGAAATCCGATAAATAAAGGAGTATGTGTGAAGCTAAAATTGCATAGAAGACAAAAGCTTCAAATAATTCGCATGTATTAACTTATGAGAAGTCATTTTACGTAGCATCCATACTTGAATTCTACTGAACCATATCACAAAGTTTTGGGTGGCTTCCACAGGTTGAAAAGTTACAACCAACAAACGGCAAAAGCACCAGAACTTCACTATTTTTCGGTAATATCCCATATATGACATCTATAAACATGACCACCTGCAGGCAAAATTGATTAGACCAAATATGTATTGCCAACAAAACTATCATACTGATCACCAAGAGAATGCAAGCTGTAACGTACTTCAAAATGAACAAAAACACAAGGAAAGAAGATAGCACGACTTCTTGGTAAATAGTTGGGCCTACCAGGAGATAGTAATGCCACTTCTTGAACCAGTAATATATCCATCGAAGAGGGACAAAGGTGACATAGAAGAAACAATATACGTAAGGAATGTCTTGTGGCCCTGAACAAACAAGACAAAGCAAACAATCTTGAAATTCAGACAACTGTTATGCTTTCAATCCATGTAGGTGAGAGGAAAAGAAGAAGACCCAACTTACTGGCCCCCAAGAGGAAACAGAACCCCCCGGACCCAAGAACACTCAAAAAATGAGTAACCTGAATACCCGGGACAAAAGAAATTATGATCTCGATTATGCACAACAGATAGACACAAACAATATTTTCAGCATTCTGAAGTTTATCCACCGCATACATCAAAAGATTCCTCGAATGCATTACTAATTAATTACGACAGCTGATCATTGTAAGCCACGCGAGTGAAAAACAGCAGGGTCTCAAATAAGAACTTAGGTACCACTTTGACCCGAGAGCAGAGTTCTCCTTCCCATAGTATCATCAGAATCTAGAAGCGCACAATAATGTCTACTCCCTCGGAGTTTAGCAGCGGAGATGGACTGACCAAGGCATTAAATTAGAGCCACTGTTTCTCTTTCCCACTTATGCCATCTTCGCGTGCTATAGAAAATGTCCAGAGAAGTGCTAATCAACGAACACGACACTATGGTTCCGTCTCGAACCTCTGCTCTCAGGAACAACGAGAACCAATCAAAAGGTCCAGAAAACAAGCTTTCTTACCTAATACAGTCAAACGTGAAACGACAAAACGGAGGAGAAAGAAAGACACTTGCCTTGTTAATGAATCTCTCGTGCTCTTCGACCTGTTTGGCGAGCTTAACGGCCTGTTTGGAGAGGATCTGCTTCGTCTTATATGCCTGCTTCGATATCATCTCCTTCGTTTTGGCGACCCTCTACACAAAGGGGAGAAGACCTATCTCAAGGAACCCAATCAATATCACTAAAGTCCAAAACTTGCAGAATGATCTCGATCCACAAGTACCTCAGATCGATCATTCATGCTCTGTTTCAATTGGGTCTATGCCCTCTCTCACCACCTTCCCCTCCGTTGCAAACTGTTGCAGAAGCAAATTTATCAGACAGACGGAGGATACGAGCAAAAGTTGACGGCTTTTCACTTCGCTCTTCTTCCAAGAATCAGAGAGAAGTCAGTTCTTCAAAATACAGTTGCAGGTCCACCCTCCCGGTCTCTCTAGTCACATCTCGAGTATCACACAGAAAAAATAACAAATGCTTCGTGAATGGGCAATGTCAGAAGAATCCAATGATTGCATTATTGAAAGATAATATATTTTATACTACTCTGATGGAATCTTTCTGGTTGGTATATTGTGTGTATGATTTGGAGAGGACGACGTGCTGCTGATGTCCCCAACTCGTTTTCTTAAATCTTACCGATTCCGTGTACGTGGCTGGTAAGAAAGATACCAAACATAGCTATGTTCTTCATGCCTCTTGAATGATCTCGATTAATGAGGCACTTTGTCATCAATATCACCGTACTTGAATTTCATCATCGTTTACACATTTTTTTATTGTAATGTTATCACATCTACATGAGCTGAATTGCCAAGTAGGACTTTCATAATCAATCTAAAATGCTTCTCTGGGTCTTCATGTCGAGAAGTCTCCCTCATCTCAACCATTGGTACATGATTACTCAATGTAAAATTATTTGATCACCGAGCATCTAATAAGAAGGTGCTGTCACCTTCCATTAGTATCCATACGAGAAAAATCATAAGAACTGCCTAATTTCCAACCTGCCATGGCTTAGGATTTGCCGCTTCTTAAACCCAAATCCAGCCAACATTGATAACTAACTCACATGTGATTCAAGTAAATATAAAATCTTCTTAAAATGAGTCTTTTTTCATTTATAAAATTTAAATTTAAGATTTCACATTAGGAAAATAATATTCGAACACCTTAATAGACCATATTGGTTTTTTTCCCCTTCTTAAACATCCACTTGAAATCAAGTCTTCTTTATGGTCACAGACTTCCTCGACCCAAGAAAGGGAGAGGGCATCTTTTGTGATGGATGGTTACACCACATAACACATCGAACGTGATCTAACCATCCAATAAAAAATTGATAAATTAATCTCTTAATTATGAAAAAACTAAAAAAATATTGAATAAACCCGGAAAGATCTTAACAAATCCTTAAAAAGTAATTATTATATAAAAAATAAGATAAATATATATCAACATTATGTAAAGTATTTTCTCTAAGAAAAGAAGGGGGCATAACTTTCGGATTTGTTGGGCCCTAAGTCTTTGTGCCATTCCCACATTCAAGGGGAGGCACTGACTTAAAGGCACAATATATCACTTGTTTTTTTACTTTAAATTGTAATTCATTAAGAATAATATTGTCAACAACATACAAAAAGGGTCTACACTTTCTCCTCATCTCTAATAAGACTAGGATGAGGGAGCAAGATGAGAGGTATAGGCCCTTCAAAATGAGTTCTGGCTGCCCATCTATAGCAATGTTGTCGGTCAGGGAATTGACCGAACAAGTCATATAAATCACAGACTATGAATCAGAATACATAAGTAAGTAAGTCATGTGCCTTAAGAATTGTTGCTGTATGAGGTGGCACCTCTGTGAGAAGATCCTCAACAATGTCCTGTGCATCTCCTTTTAGGAAGAGATGTTTGGTGTTCCTGGTGATTGCACTTAGAATGGTCACCCGAGCAGCTGTTGCTTCTCCTTCAGATGGTGAGCAGGCAGCAGTTCAGGAAACCCGTGCCCCTAATAGCAACCCATTCTCATTCACACAAGCAACACCAATCCATGTCTTTGGTTGGAAAGATAGCTTCATCAAAATGGAATGCCCAAGATGCATCTTGTGGCTGCAATGTTGGTCCAGGCTACCATATGTGCGTGCAACAGCTAATCGATTGTTCTGGATCTAGGAGCAGAAGCTCTTGCATGTTGCAGTTCCTAGTATGCCAAAGTGTAATCGAGGAAGATGATAAGCTTGTAATAGGAAGCAATGCTGAGTCTCAGCCGTGATATGCGATGGGTTGTCGATTCCCAAGACTAGCTCGACCCGTCGAATGGCTCTGATGTGTGTTATTGCTTCAAGTCTAAGCGGTACGCGCATATGTGACCGTGTGATCCTAGAGGAGGGGAAATGCATCAGAGCATATTCAATTGTCAGGGGCATTTGGTGGCACAGTAAATAGCTACTCTTTCCTATTTTGTTGGCAAGATGTTCCGAACAACCTTCCATGAGAGTAGCTTGAAACGTGTGTGGATCTTGGCTCTCCGTAACAATTTCCAATGCAAAGACAAACATTGAGACACAATCTATCACTAAAAATTCAAGAAGTTGTACCAAACTCCATGCATCCTAGAGTTCATATGTAACCTCGGTTTTCTTGTAGGACAACCTCTAGACATTGAATTTGCATGTGTGGGGCTAGGCTTATTCATGCCACTAACATTTAAATTTCGACTTCATCAAGCACCAAGTGGAAAATACTATTAACAATGCAAACCAGAAAAAAAAAAAACCTGATATCAACTTATGCGATATGTGTATAGATAAGCAGCTTCCCATATGGACCTTTGTGCATAATTTCTATGAGTGGCCGCAAGGTTAAGTCCATGGTATGGTGCAAGCAACTTGGTATGTGAAATAGTTTCGAGGAGATGGTGTACAATGGGAGAAAATCAAAGTCACGAGGGCTAATTAGTAAAAATAAAAACGATAGGGTGCGATGTGGTTTCAATACCAAAAGTTGGGGGCAAATACAATTGTTCCATACGGAAATATGATATTTCGCCCATTTTATTTCCTCATCGGTGCGATGCTTCCTTAGGCACCGACCTCTTTGTTAGTTGTCTGTGCCGCGTAAAAACAAAGGTGTAATCTCTTTGCACGATCAAGCAGGAAGACCCTTACAAGGAGTCAGCTTTGGATCAGATTGGAGACCCAATTTTTAGGTCAGACGCAGGGTCACCTTCAATTTCGGTTTCTGGGTTTTTTGTCCATTTTTCTCCTTCGAAGAAGCGGCATGAGTTTCCTATTCGGCAAGCGAAAGACTCCTGCGGGTAAGATCCATTCCCCCGACTGCATTTACTTTATGCTGCTTGAATAGGATCGATCCTGTGAGAAAGATGGGTTCTTGATTTTTTTTTTTCTTTTTGGATTTGCAAGAGATTGGCACAGAAAAAAAAATTGTTTTTGTTGATGGGGTTAACGTTTGGAGGTTTTGGGGTTCGATCAGGTGTTATTGCAAAGAATCAGTCAATGGAAGTTTTGACATCCGGGGAGTAATCGTGCGATATCTGTTCGCGTATGTTGTCGGGATCTTGCCAATCTTTATGTAGTTTCCTGCAATTCTTGGTCATGACTATAAGCATCATGGTCAAATTGATACTTAGTTGATAGGATTTAGAATTCTCCTTCGATTAATTACCCTTAGCATGCTTTCATATCCCTGTGAATCATGTCAATTGACGATTTAACTTTCTCCATAATCACATCCATTCTTCTCTTGCACAAAGAGTAGTGATTTATATAGTTAGAAGGTGCACTGGAGCTGCACGTTCTGCTGTTGCTTTGCTTTCGGTCAAGTTACTGTTTATCAGACAGATTTAGGTAGCGTTGAGCTTATATTTTGCAGAACTCTTGCGGGAGAATAAGAGAATGCTGGACAAGTCTATAAGGGAAATTGAACGGGAGAGACAAGGTCTACAAGCTCAAGAGAAGAAACTCATTGCGGAGATCAAGAAAAGTGCCAAGCAAGGGCAGATGGTATGCTGCTATGCTGCAATACTTGTTTATCCATGTTTATGATGTCACATGGCAAGCCTTACAATGAATTTTGTGGCTGATATAATCCTTCATTCTATGCATATCAGACTGGTGGCCTTAGGCTCCTTAGTGCTCATGAGATGAGTTAACTGATCTGATCATTGATATTGATGTGTTAAAACTTCTTTAAAGTGAATGTGCTTCTTTTTTCCAGAGAGAGTGCTTGCATTATGGTTATGATATTTCTTCAATGGTGAACTGGTTTTGTCCTCCTGTTGGAAATATCTTGTACAAGTGGGTTGAGCCCCATAGAATGTCTCTATCATCAAATTTACTTTTCATCCCAGATTTCTTCCTTGACCACCGCTGGCTTCCCTACTGGGGCCAAGGCTTGGTTGAGATGTAAACAGCTAGTCAGATATGCAGATGAGTGAGATTAGATCCTATCTTACAATTTTGTGATATCTGATTATGTTCCCCTTATTTTGTATTCTCTTACAGGGTGCTGTAAGAGTCATGGCAAAAGATCTGATTCGAACACGCCATCAGATTGAAAAGTTTTACAAGCTCAAGTCTCAGCTTCAGGGCGTCTCTCTCAGAATTCAGGTACTTCAATTTTGGGGTTGTTTTGGTCTCCTTACTCCATAAAGAAAGTCTCAGATTTTGCCTCGTGTAGGCATGCTTTATGTTGCTCTCTGTCTCTAGTTATGTTTCGACCAAATTCTGAAAGTTGGAATTACCACTTACTGCTCACCAAGTAAACCTACGCCTTCTCAGTTCATTAATAAGTGGAGCTTTCATGTTTCAATGATTCACATAAAAACTTCTGTCGTACTTGTCATTGTCTCTTTTTCTATTCTAAATGAGATGAATTAATTTTTATGAACTGGAAATAGAGGCATGAGTACTTATTACGTAGCTCAGATTCTACGAACTTCACCAATACGGAGTTTTTCCAAACTGGCATCTATAGGTTTATTGGAATGTAGTCTTTCTGGCATTCTAGATTGCTCTCTTTTTACCCTTTCTGCATGTAATTTATTTCGAAAACAAATTTTCAGACCCTAAAATCTACCCAAGCCATGGGGGAGGCAATGAAGGGAGTCACGAAGGCTATGGGTCAAATGAACAGGCAAATGAACTTGCCATCACTTCAGAAGATCATGCAAGAGTTTGAGAGGCAGAATGAGAGGATGGAAATGGTTTCTGAGGTGATGGGTGATGCCATTGATGATGCTCTTGAAGGAGATGAGGAAGAGGAGGAAACTGAAGAATTAGTGAACCAGGTTCTCGATGAGATTGGGATTGACATAAACCAAGAGGTATTTGCTACGGACAAGCCTTTGATTCTCCAACTTCATTTTTTTTTTCCCCGTGCTCAGAACTGGATGCATAATTTCTTGAGATGGGATACCTGCACCAAGGTAGGATCTTTAAGCAAGTTAGGGTAGACACAGAGTTCTGAGGAGTTTTTGAATGACCAAGCATTTAAAATGAGTAAGTTTTAGTATAAGATGTTCTCGGAAATATCGCGTGAAAATAGAAAATTGGAGTGGGAGAGACCACCTCCTGACAGTTGAGCAAAGGCCCATGTGAGGCAGATAGGCCTGATCTAGGCTCATTGAGAAGGATGGGGGATCAACTTTGTGAGGCCAGTCTGTGGCCTCATCAAAGCCATGCTTACCCTGGACGAGGCCAGGTTTGGTCAAAACCCAGATTTAGCCTCCTTGGTGGTTCGTGGTGGTTCAGGTGGATATAGAGATTGGTTGGGTGCCTTGTATTGTATCCCCTGAATTTGACTGATCATTCTATCTAGGCCATGGTTTGATTGGACCGAACCCATAAACTGCTTCCTTTTGACCAAAATTTCCAACTACTTCATCCTAGATGTCACTATGAGACTCTGATGTTCTTTCTGTTTGGTGTCTGATGTGTGATGTGCAGCTCATGAATGCACCGTCTGGGGCCGTTGCTACTCCCGCTGCCAAAGGTAAAGTCGCCCAGGCAGAGAGCATGAGCAATGATGGTGGTGGAATAGATAGTGAGTTGCAGGCGCGGTTAGACAACCTGCGGAAGATGTAGTTTCATGCATTTGTACATAATATATGCCAATGTAAGCTTTGGTTTGTAAAATACTCAAAACCTGATTTGCTACCGCATCAATTCAATAATTATTGCGAATTATACAAAAACCCCATAGGGTTTGCTGTGTATTGATCATTATGACAGATTCGGCTTGATCATTAATTTTATGAAACTTATGAAACTGAGTAGAAGTGATGGCATAAGAGTTGTCAAAATTTCACTAGTGTTGTCAGTTCCTCTATGTTCTCCGTTTCTTATCCTTCCTCCAAGAAAAGGATGAACTAACAACTAACTGTATGCTGTGGAACTGGAGCTACCAGAATTATATCAAAACATGAAAACACAGAAGGAAGAAAATGAGAAGGAGTCTATGAGACTCATAGCGTGACAACCGGCAGCAACCCTTCCCGGGAATTCTCTTGCGAGTTTGCAGGCTCCTGCAGCCCGTTGAACAATGGAGGGACTGCCGGAGCCCGACAGAGTGGACAATCCGAGTGAGAGTAGAGCCACATATCTATACAGGAGACATGAAACGTGTGCTTGCACCGTGGCAGCTGCCGGACTTCTTCCCCGTCCTCCACTGCGGACAGGCAAACTGCGCACTCGAGCTCACCATTCTCCAGCACTGCGTCCTTCTTGTACTTGAAGCTAGAGAGGAGGTTCCGGCCAGGATCCTCAGAGCTCTGGGAACCGCCCGTGATCTCCACGAGCCATGCCCTGGGCTGGGCAGAGGCGGCAGATGTTCGGTGGGTGCACCACCTGATAACGACAAGGTTGTACAAGGCCACTGCTACTGCAGCAGTCCCCACCACGACGAGACTGTAGTAGAGCATGGGGACGTTGGACTTGGACGGCGGAGGAGGTGTCTGAGGCTGTGGAGGAAGGGGCGGCAGCCACCTGTAAGGGCTCATGGGAAGGTCTCCCATGGGAGAGTGTAGGAAGTGGACAGGGAATTGAGAGGGTCGGATAATCATAGAAGAAGAAGTTGAAGGAGCAGCAGTGGAGGAGGCTTCATCTTCTTCTTCTTCTTCTTTTTTTTTCTCTAATTTCTCTTGCATTTCTATTAATTAATCGTCCATCATTGTAAGTATAAAGGCAAATGAAAATATACGATGGATTAGAAAATTCAGTATTTATTCCTTAATTAATCTCCCTTAAATTTAACTTTTGTAAATTGATAAATTATACATTCGAAAGAGTTTTATTTCTTTAACGATCCAAATTACTAGAATCCAAGCTCGTCGAATTTATTTATTGATATGAAACTGTAAATATCGAGGAATAAGCCGTGATGGGCACGTAATTGGGGATGAGTAAGAGAACGAAAGGGGCATTTGTATGGAGTGATGCAAACAAGCAAGGGGCCCGAGAAATGAAGCACAAAACAAGCTTTGTACAGATCACCACCGGACAATTCTTACCACCGGCACCAGAATGATTGCATCCTCGACAAAGGCCTCCCCCGCTCACTGCACTCCCCTTCTCTCACCCAAATGTTGTCTCAGAGCCTGTCGTGTGTGCTGTTCGAGTGGATTCGTGCCCGTCTTAGTGAGAGTCGGTGTAGGTTCGACAGTACCGCCCGAGGGAGTGCCCTCTCCTCTGGGTTGATTGATGGGGGATGCGATTGGATTGCATTGGATTGGATTACGATCCAATGGAGCATGTCATCTAGCGGACCTAACAGTTGATGGGTGCCCCCCCCCACCAAGTCAAAACAACTTGTCATCTGTCTAGTCCATGAAGAAAGATCATCTGACCTCTCATTCGCAGCTCGATGGTGCGTGCCATTTTATGGCCGTCCCGGTCGAGAAATACGATCCTCCCCCAACTTTTATCCATCATACCTACAGGACAATCCCCAAGTCCCCACCACAAAGTGGGCAGCAGGTAACAAAGGAAGATACGAAATGCACTCGTCTCAGCCGGTGAGGACTAGCGGCGGCAGCGGCAGCCTCACCGGGAGAGAAAATCGATCGAGAATGGATCGCAAAGTCGATCGGCATGAACCATGGAGTTGTTATGGGGCCTCTATGCGATAAGAGATTCCCCGGGAAATAATTGAGGGGCCAGAGTAGCTTCCAGCCACAGAATCGTTCGGGACCTCCGCCAGGCCCGCAATTGTCGATATTTTCATGATAAACAATCTACTAGTAAGTGACTGCCCATAATGTGACATGTGGATAAGTGGGCCATCTGAGAAAAGGGCTTCACAGAGTGGACTTTGTTAGTTCGGGCCGTACTGATGCGGCCCACTATCTCAACCAGTCCAAAATTTCCGATCTCATACGAATTTAACAAAATAATTTAATATTTTAAAATAAATTTTCATAGAATATAATTGACTAAATAATCTAAATATTATATTAACTTACAAAAATAATTAAAATATAATTATTTATAGATAATTCATATCTTTAATTTTTTTTTTCATAATCTCCCTTTTTTTATTATAAGTATTTTTCATATTTTTTGAATCAGTACAATTTTTCTATTTCCTGCCGTCTGGAGCCATGCTTTGATGCTGCACCCAGCACTTTCGCGCTTTGTCAGTTTTTTACAAGTGTATTATGGAGAATCATATTTATTTTAGATGTAATGTATTTAATTTTTTCACTCAGTATATATATATATATATATATAACAGTCTTCTTTGACTATTCACCGATCTGCATGCATGCAGGGGAGACTGGTGGGCATTTCAAACCCTAGTCATGGCTTCACTTTAAGAAAAATCAAAGGGAGGAGATATTTTATCACGCAGTGAAAGGGAAATGCGCAGGGGAAGAGAGAAAGCATTCAACATTGTCGTGCAAATTATTTAATTGGTTTGGGAGGAGATAAATTGGAAGATATTTTTATATTTAAAATTTATAAATAAAAGAATTTATAATAATTGAGATATTACTCTTTAATACACCGTTTCGTCTTAAATTAGGTGTCATGATCTGCTTGGAGGCATCCAGGCCCGGCGGAGGAACAAANTTCTTTAATACACCGTTTCGTCTTAAATTACGTGTCATGATCTCCTTGGAGGCATCCAGGCCCGGCGGAGGAACAAAGGAAACTCAACGAGGAGCATGCTCTATGAAATACACACGTGCGTACGCACATATAATGTTTTTTTGCAGGTGGATTAAATTGAACCACGTGTCATACACTGTAGAAGCCCAGCTGCAAAACGAGGTTTTTCCAGGTGTACGTTGATGTTCAACGACATCGGACATGTTCAGAGCACATAGGTTGATCAGTCTGTGTCACGCACTGATTGGAGTCGTCTTGTGTGATCCGTGTTAAAATTCTCGACTGTGTCAGTAGATCGGCGGGCTGGCCGGCCTTGGACGGACGGCCACGACCGACAGATATCATCTTCCAAATTAGGTGTCGTTTGACAACGATTAAATTATGGCACTGTACCGCAGACGCCCGTTCATCTTTACATTTTTCCCGGCAAGAGGAACAAAGGCATGGCTAATTCTTTACCCTGTCTCAATCCTATTTCAGTTTCGGGGGAGAAAGAGACAGTCATATGCAGTCAACTATGTGCAGCCGCTTGATGCGCCCACCCTTCTGCCAGCTTCCCCACTTAAGGAGTTATCTGCTCTGTCTGCTCTTCATCATCATCTTCTTCTCGGTTCTCACCGGCTTCCTCGGTTTCGAGTATAATAAGAATCTTGTCGTTGGTGGTTGCCCTTGTTCTTGCAGTCGATCAACTGCCGAGCCTCCATTAAATTCCCCAGTTTTCCTTCTCCCTTTGCCTCAGATCGAGAGCCCATTTTATTTATTTTCGTAATCCTGTGCTTGATTTCTCTTTTTCTTCCTTTTCAGATAGAGAATTTAACTTAAGTGTGTTCCTTTCCTTGAAGAACTCCCCCTTTTAGAGGAAATCAGCTCTTAACTCTCAAGAGTGGCCCCCTTGATTGTTCATTTTTAAGGTCTCATGGAGGAGAGCAGGGGTGTTGCTGGGAGGAAACAGACGAATGAATTGGTTGTTGTCATCTCAAGCGATGATCCCAACAGCTACTCCTCGGCACCTGCTCAAGCGAGTTCATCCTTGAGAACGAACCCTGAGCTGACAGAAATTCAATCAAGATTCCAAAAATCCAGTTTGAGCGGCTTGTCCAGTCAAGAGTTGACGAAGTCGAGCCCCTGCCCTCCTCCAGGTAAGCCTCCAAGAATCCCGACTGACACGGTGACCAGGAGGGCTTTTTCGCGGTCCTTGTTCTCGAAGCCAAAATCGAGGTTTGAGGAGCCTATGTACTCAACTTATGTGGACGAGAAGACCCAACTGAAGAATGCCAGCGGTTCACCCCTGAGGACCCCGCCGATGGCCTCTCCTCAGAACAAGAATTTGACCTCAACCTCTCCAAAACATAACCAGAAGTCCGCCCCAATCACGCCTCGGACACCTCTTATCCCACTAGGCGGTGATGGAGAGGAAGGGGAGGATGAGGATGATGAGGTTTACATCACAGCAAACCTCAAAGTTCAGGAAATGTCTGGAAATAAGAAGTACATAAAGGTTGTCTTGTTGGAGTGGGCAGCATTTGTGTGCATAATGGGCGTCTTGATTGCCAGCGTCACAGACAGGAGATTACGTCACAAGGTTATTTGGGGTTTGAGACTGTGGAGATGGTGTGTTCTTGTCCTAGTGATCTTCTGCGGGAGATTGGTCACTGGATGGTGTATAAATGTGCTTGTTTTTTTGATCGAGATGAACTTTTTGCTCAAGAAAAAGGTTCTGTACTTTGTTTATGGGATTAATAAGAGTGTCCAGGCATTTCTGTGGCTAGGACTCATCCTCCTAGCATGGGGCCTTCTGATAAGTCGGGGCGTGGAGCGGTCGAAGCACACAACCAAGATCCTAAACCATATCACTAGAGGCCTTGCTGGTTGTCTCACTGGGGCAGCTCTTTGGTTAGTTAAGACCCTACTGATAAAGCTGCTGGCCTCTTCTTTCCAGTGCACGCGATTCTTCGATCGGATTCAGGAATCAATCTTTCATCAGTACATTGTGAGGACACTCTCAGGTCCGCCACTAATGGAGATAGGCGGAAAGGTTGGGAACTCGACAACCACTCCTAGTGGGAGGCTGAGCTTCAGGAAGGTGAAGAAGGATAGTGCCAGAGAGGATGTGATTGACGTGGACAAATTGCACAAGATGAAGCAGGGCAAGGTCTCTGCTTGGACCATGAAGGGCTTGATCGACGTGATAAGAGGGTCCGGGCTTTCTACACTCTCTGGGATGCTCCATTCGGATGATGAGGATGATGATGATGGACAGAAGAATAACGAGATCACCAACGAATGGGAGGCCAAGGCTGCAGCATACCGGATCTTCATCAACGTCGCCAAGACTGGTAGCAAGTGAGTGAACCTACTAAACTTACAAGAACTTATGCAATTAGCGTTCGGTCCACTGCACAAAAAAAATATTTTGGCAGAGAAGAATTTATTAGACAGTTGAGATATTGCATTGAGGGTCTGTTTTCTGTGAGCCGAGTTGCAGGAATACTCATAAGGCTTTTCTTCAGGAAATATTCCAGAGAATTTAGAATTTTAGGATTAATAGTATTCCTCATGATACAACTAGGTCTATCGATGAAGAGGACCTCTTACGGTTCATGAAGAAGGAGGACGTAGACAATGTGATCCCGCTGTTTGAGGGAGCAGCTGAAAGGAAGAGGATCAAGAGATCAGCTCTGAAAAACTGGCTGGTGAGTTTCGTCTCAGTCTCTGTCCGCTTTGGTAAATACCAAAATGTTCTTCTACGTTACACTGCAGAAGTGACGATGAATTATTAATCAAGACCTTTTGTCTCCCGCAGGTCAAGGTATACCTAGAACGCAAGTCACTCGCACATTCCTTAAATGACGCCAAAACAGCAATAGAAGAGCTGAACAAGCTAGCTTCGGGAATCTTGGTTATTGTGATCATTATTGTGTGGTTGCTCATCATGGGATTCTTGACCACCAAGGTGCTCGTGTTTATCTCATCACAACTCCTGCTTGTGGTGTTCGTCTTTGGCAACACCGCCAAGACGGTGTTCGAAGCGATCATTTTCGTGTTTGTGATGCACCCATTCGATGTCGGGGATCGTTGCGTGATTGATGGAGTTCAGGTGAGTTCACTAGTCCCAGCAAGCTTCAATCCGAAACAAGTGTCATCGTAGCATTCAGTCGAGTCCCTTGCAGATTATCAGTAAAGCTCAATTAATCTTAAGCTTCTACGGACTCGAATGGCACGTCGAAGACTCTAGCACAGACGAGCTTGATGAGCAGAAGCTTGGTAGCGAATCTATCTCACCCAAGACAATGCCTCATGTTTCTGATTTCCCTGGCAGATGGTGGTCGAAGAGGTGAACATTCTGACGACTATCTTCTTGAAGTACGACAACGAGAAGATATTCTACCCGAACTCGGTCCTGGCGACAAAGCCCATCAGCAACTTCTACAGGAGCCCGGAGATGAGCGACTCGGTGGAGTTTGCCATAGATTTCTCCACCTCCGTCGAGAGCATTGCCGCTCTCAAGGGCAGAATAAAAGCGTACGCGTTCCGTCATACATTCTAAATACGTTTACTCATCTCTCGTCGTAGCAGACATGCTAAAATGAAAACCGTGCTTGGATGGAACATCGGCTGCTAAAAACTTGCAGGTACATCGACGGCAAGCCCAAGCACTGGCGCCCCGGGCACAGCGTGATGGTTAAGGAGATCGAGGATGTGAACAAGTTGAAATTGGGCCTCTACGTCACTCACACGATAAACTTCCAGAATTACGGCGATAAGAGCAGTAGGAGATCCGACCTCGTCTTGGAGCTGAAGAGAATTTTCGAGGAGCTTCACATTAAGTACCATCTCCTGCCTCAAGATGTTGCGCTGAGCAATGCTGGCTCGTTAGCCACCCCCGCTCGGTGATGTTGGCTTCGCACTCAAGAGGTAAGATATCCCAAGCTTGGAGCAGTGGAGCTGTCTCGGAAAGAGCAGATTCATCGTCTCATGAAAGCCTTCTGTTTTCCGTCTTGTGTTCATGAACAGGTGGACACGGACCCTCGGCAGAACCGAACTGCTGAAGAGAAGGTCGACGTATACGTTTGAGTTCTTCCATTAAACGTTCTCCAATTGTATTGTCCTTTGGCAAATTTGTTGTGCCAATGGCCGTGTGTTGATGGTCGTCTTCTGCAATCGCACCCGGCGATGGTTCGCATTGAATTTTTTGCAATTGTCAGTGCTGCCGAATGGTTCTCCGTCTGTGGATGAGCCCGAAATCGTGCCTGACGGCTCGTACGGAATCTCGTGCTGCGAGGAATCGAGTTAAGATTCCTTCGAAATTGCCACCGCTCTGGTATTACACATCAAAACGGCCTATTTGACCCCGACTAAAGTTCAAGTCTTGCAAATTCCACGGGGTTACAAAATTATTACGCGTCTCTTGTATTTTCTCCATTTACCGGTCCCGAGAAATGCAGAGACTGTGCCGGGCTGAGCCGAGGAAGTCTGCTGGCTCAGCAGGATCTAACAACCGGCCCACCTCTTCAGAACCATGACAATTCCCACCAAATTGTTCCAAATCTCTAACTCGGTGGTGATTGGGTAGCCAGTTGGGCAAGGTGGGGATAAACCTTATCCACCGATTGAAAAAGTGAAATCCGCCACGTGAGCCGATCACCCCCACTTTCTCAGATTTCTCCAGTTCTCCACCTCTCAAAAGACAACACGCTGCCCCAAATTTCACACTCCCAGCTATTCTGCAGATGCCCCAAAACCACGAGTCGTCTCTGCTGAGAGGAGAAAGCAGCGGAGATCATCACCTAAACACAAAATGGCTTCCGCGTCTGCCGTCTCAATGGCAATGCCATTGACCTCCTGCTCAGCCCAGAGCAAGCCGGCCGAGTGCTTCTTCAAACCGCTCCCCACGAGGCGTTTCAAGAAGAGCCCGGTCGCCGGGGCACCGAGATCGGGTGGGAGGTTTGAAGCCAGGGCCTCCATGAAGGAGAAGGCCGTCACCGAGCTGACGGCCGCGGCCCTCACCGCCTCTATGGTGATTCCCGAGGTGGCCGAGGCTGCAGGCTCCGGCATCTCCCCCTCGCTGAAGAACTTCCTGCTCAGCATTGTTGCTGGTGGGGTCGTGTTTGTGGTACTCGCTGGGGCCGTGATCGGTGTTGCCAACTTCGATCCCGTCAAGCGGAGTTAAGAAGAGAGAGCATTAGAGTTCTCTCCATCTAATCTATCTGGTGTATGTTTCGTATCTCAGTACTGATCGCTAGGGTTCCATCTTTGATGTGTTCTTCTCTGTAAACACAACGCGAACCTTTGGATTTCATTTTGGCCCCGCAGTTGAGCATTTCCTGTGTCTCGACTCCATGTTCGAGCCCTGCTTCTGCGGTGTGATCCTCAGGACAGAGCACGGAGACATCCAATCATCAAATTCTCAAATTATCAGGATGTTTCAATTCAATGGTCACACTTTCACATTAGCAGTATGTCTTCGATTTTGTCGTCAATGAAGGAACGAAGACGGGAATGAATCGAGCATCATTCGCGATCATTTAATTAATAATCACAGCAACTTTCTAAAAACGAGCAGTTCGATTGAAACACAGACTGACTACGAGGAAGTAAGCAGCTTCACCTGAGATATTCTATCACGTGTAACCTCGGGAATGCGTCTACAATGAGTCCATTTCCCAAGAGTAAGTCAAGGATCTTCCCGACACCTAAGTATCAAATATTTGCTTAACAATTCTTTACCATCTGCCCTTATTATGTGCAGATTTGAAAAATATTTCTGAATCCGGCAGCTCTAAGGTCACCCGGAAAGGTTGGAAAGAAAATTGAGCAAATACTTGCTCTCTGAAGAATAGTTCACCTTCTCAGCCTTGACTACAGTGATCTTCACCCTCTGTTCATCTCCGTACAGTTCCTCTTTGATCTTAAGCCTGAAGAGGAGTTGGTTGAAGAGCCGGCTCCGCACAATTTCCCTGAACCGATCATCATCTTGTTCTTTCAGCATGAACATTTCATTTGCCGAGATCCCCATCATCTCCTCTCCTGATTCCTGAAACGCTGTGACCCAAATAATCCCTGTGTGATCTTGAATCTGGGCTTGAAGAAGGTACCGGTACTCACACTCCTCAAACTCCTGATTACACCGATCACATATCCATCTAGAATTTGATTTTGTGACCTTCTTGTTACACTGCCTGTCTCCAATCATCAATGGGCAAGCAGTGTAGAAGAAGCTGTCCGTCTTGATGAAAGTTATGGTTGCCTTGACTGTGATCCAGTCAGGCTTGTCTGATCTACCGAGACCTTCATCCTTAATCTGAGACAGAGTCTTTCGGACCTCATTCTTGGATCCCCCAAGCATGTTTTCCCTTGAAATGCACAGAGAAGCTGCATTTTTCCCCCCTAAGTCAAACCATTTTCTCAGGTTTTGAGCTTCTGGAATGTCAGGATTCAGGAAGAGCTGCGTTGAAGAAATTGTCCCTAGAGATTTCCCACTGAAGTCACTGACTTTCCCAGCTTTCACAGCTAAGGCTGGAAAGAAACCAGAATCAACCATCTCTTGCAGCTTCTGGCCTTCCCTGTTGCAGAACTCTCCCCACAATGTTACTTCCACAGTCCTGCCTGACCCATCCTTCAGATTCAGAATTCGCCTCTGAGTTTCCATACCGTTCTTCCGCAGAATAGGAACAGAAGGATTCACAGACACTACAATCCCAATAACATCAAGAATAGAATTGTTCTCAGCATTCTCAATATCGCTAATTGGTCTGAAAGAAAACTGCTGCTGTGGAATAGATACATCTTCATCCTGACAAAGATCTACTGTTGAAGTGGCCTCCAACAATATCTCCCATTCATTTTTCAAATGATTGAAGTTCTTCTGCGCAGGTTTTAAGCTGCCTTTGGAAATTAGATAGACTTTCCCCACTTCAATAACATCATAGAAGCGATCCACAACAGCATTGAAACAGGTCGCTCTAATTTCCCCTCCATCAGAATCAAGGAGATCAAAAGAAAACACTTTCCCATCTCCTCGGGCATTATTATATCGGCGAAGATCCCCTTTAGCAGTAATTCTTGCCTTGATTGCCCAACGACCCTGATAAGGGTTCAGAGCAGAGATAGGTATGATTCGGGCAGGTGCCTCATTCTTCATAATTGCTCCATGACTTCTATAATTAGGTGGTGGCTGGTAAGGAGGTTGAATGGCAGGTCGGAAACTCTGTGCAGTTTGACAGGAAAGTGACTGGTGATGTGGTCTAACAGCTGAATGGAAGCTCTGGGTATTCTGAACAGGATTCCTAACAGTGAGGTTGCTATTTATCATCCTCTCGCAATTTCCATTGCTGGTATTAGGCAATGTTTTCTGAGCTGCTGCATCAGATTCTGAGTACATTCTTGGGTTTCCGATAATCTCACAATCTGGTATAATAGTTTCCATGTTCAGTACAACAATGATCCTGGAAGTCAAAGTTTATTATTAAAATTTCCTCACTCACATATATTCAACCACTCGTAAATACAGTTTATAGGGGCAGTAAAATCAGTAAATACCACACACCGATAAAAACCAAAGCAAGCAATTAGTTCACTTTTCATTGAACAGAAACTTCAGTTGATTACTACATCATATTATTTCTAGAATCAAAGATGAGAGATTCCGAGTAACATGCCCTCTTGCACAAATAAAATAACTGGTATAGGAAACTCCTCCATACTTAGGAATATATTCCAAACTTCAGAGACCGATTCAAATTTGTCTCTAGAAATTCTTGAACCAGATAAAGTTCAAAGACCATACTTGTTCTCCATTTGTCTTAACAATTATTAAAAAGCAGTACATCTGTGTTACTCGACTGAAGAACAAGGTCAACAGGTTCTCTTCTTATATTACATACTCCTAACATATCTCAAACAAATAAACTCATTTTGAATTGATGAATTCAATTCAAAATTTAACAGTTCCAGCAACTTAGAGCCATGCCCCTCAAAACAGTTGGATTTCTGATTGACATCACTCCAAAAGTTTAAATGCAGTATAACTTTCAATACAATGTTCGAAATCTATTTTAGTTAAGCATTGGAACAACATGTTCATTAGGAGCTTATGAATCTTCTACAAATTTCACATGACCATGTCACTCTGGCTTTCCACCATGGATACCCTGATTTGAAGCTGAAGGTAGAGCAAATTTCATGTTATTGTGACTGAGAACAATAAATTCTCTGCATGAAAATTCTTCTCCACTAAGTCAGACCATAGACGGCTAGAGTCATAGTCAGGATAATCTCATTTTTTAATTACTTTCGCATGAGAAAGGAGATGCACAGCTGGTCATTTGACAAAAATTTCATAGAGTAATAGCCACAGGATTAGTTTGTGGCGTGCAACGTCATAATTTACGAGCATTTTCTAATCCAAAAAATTCACAAGCATGCAACCGCTTCAATTGAATCTAGATAACGATCAACCGCGAATAACGACCAATCAGAGACTAAGCAATCTTACTTGCGATTCTGAACGTCGCTGCAGATGTAATCAATAAGCTGAACGACAGAGCCTTTCTTCACCCGTGCGGACTTTACTTGGTCGTTGAGCTGAGGAGCGAGCATCGCATGCTGTGTCATCGCGGAATCCGACAGTAGGAGCCTGTACCTCTCCTGCGTGTTCCCGATCAGTTTGATGTCCAGAACCTGCACCAGCGGCTTCGAATTCACGTCACCACCATTAATCGCCGCGATCGCGTTCGCCGTCAGATTCACCGGCATTTTCTGAAGTCGGAATATGATGTCCCGCTGAGCAGCTCCCCGACAACAAACTAACCCTAATTGAGCGGGTTTAATACCGGAGAATGGACTCGGAATGCAGAGGAAGGGAAACAGAATTCTACAAATTCTGTAGCTTAGTCCTATCAATGGAGAAGCTAGGACCAATTTGATTTCCCATCGATATGGATTTGGATCTGCCGGGCGTTGGCGGGGACTCAGCGACTCGCGGCGGAGATTTGATTTCAGAATGTCGGAATTGGAGGGAGGGACTTTTCTTTCCTTTTTCTTTTTACGTGCTTCCAGACGTGAAAATTCGGTTATTCACCTAACTGCTCCTAATTTTCAATCGCAGGCCTCTATTTCACATTAATTGCACTCCACTCCTTGTAGTTTTGTTCACTGTATAATTTCACCCACACCTGCAATGAAACTCGTACGAGAGCCACTCCTCCTAGTTTTCATGATGCTGATGCGTGCCACCACCGTTTAGTAAAGGATCGGGACATCACGTGCAAGTTGCACACTTCACGAGCTAGATATCCATATTCGATCATCAGTCATTACTTTATCTGTTATCATTATTATCATAACTATTAACTCCAATTTCTGTGATTATAATCATATTTTCTTACCGTTTAAATATCNCTTTACTGAAGGATCGGAACATCACGTGCAGGTTGCACACTTCACGTGCTAGATATCCATATATGATTATCAACCATTACTTTATTTGTTATCATTATTATCATAACTATTAACTTTAATTTTCATTATTATAATCATATTTTCTTACCGTTTAAATATCATAGGGTTATTGCATATGAGCACCACTCGGATTCAGCTTACATGTAGGTCCACTTGTGGTACCCGAGCTCTTTAGGACAGTTGTCCTCCTAAGAAGACCAGGTCCGTTCTATCACTTGATCACCATAATCTCTCACAGCTATTAAAACTGCATCATGGCTGGTTTGTCAGTGTATTGGGTAAAAATGCTTTGTTTATCCAGTCTCTCGTTTAATTTAGGACCCAACAACTTGTTTGATATTCTCGACCCACCCTCCATTATCATGATTGCGTCCACAACCTACACGATTTTCCATCTTTTTTTTAAATAGAATATTTTAATTATGCTGATTTTTTTTATAAAAAAATAATTATTTTATTAGAGGACCTACCAAGTACGATTTTCGGGTATTGTCTCTTTAANAAAAAATTAATTATTTTATTAGAGGACCAACCAAGTACGATTTTCGGGTATTGTCTCTTTAATCCTTAGATGAGGTTTTGATTTGAGGATCATCAGTCCGGCCATTTTGGCCGGTCCTTCGGAATAACTTATCCATATCTATCTGATGTAAATTCTACATCAGCTTGTCCCAGACAAGAAGAATTGCATCCATCACCTGACACGGTATGGTCAAGAAAGTCGGCTGATGGTGGCTGTGATCGGAATTACTTTAATGAATCATATTGTGAGTCCCTGACTAGGGCTAGGCCGGAAGTTCAGTTCGATTCTTACACAAATATGCTTGTAAAACTAATTCAAGAGGTCTAGGCTTAGATATGGTCAAAATTTATGCTAAAACGAGGAGCAAACATTACACATATTGCATCGATGAGTAATGGTTAATCAATGAACACCTACTCAGAATTAACTAAGTTAAGGATGTATCTGATTATGGTTGAATGGATTTCATGTTCAAGTTTCAGATTAAAAGAAGAAGGAGAAGAAGAAGAATTGTTCTTGATTCGTTGAAAACAGGGCATGAGAGGTGTATGCAGGTCAAAAAGGGCCATCATCACCAAACTGAGATTCTGCTGCTTTTGGTGGGTCTCTGATTGGGAACCATAAAGCTTCATCAGGAGCTATTGCTTCAGAGCATCTTCTCACTCCGTACACGAAGCCTTATTATGCACTTCATGTTTCTTTTCTCCACACAGGGGAAGGGAAAAAAGAAGAAGAAGAAGAAGAAGAAGACACACACAGTTCTAACTTCCAAGAAATCAAACACAGTGAAAACCATCTGCACTCCATTAATGGTACGAGATGAACATTACATCCTAGTCGCATATCAAGATGGGCTTTTCGAGCATGTTCGATCGGATAAGAAGCTCTGTCTGCACGGGTTTAAGATTCATTCAGATCTTTCTGATTGCTGATAAGTCTTTCCGGGCATTCATGCTCAAATTAGATCTCTTGACCTGTACGGACGTTTAAGTCCACTGCAAATGGCCAAAAACTTCAGTTCTCGGTTTAACTTTTAGCAAGAAAAATCTGTTTTGTCCTTACGCGTGAGAGGGAAAAGTGTCCATTGCCATAGATTTCTGTAAATGGTATGGAACAATCGATGGTTCAGTTTTTTGCTGAAGGGCAGCCGCTGCCATCTGCTTTAGGATTTCTTAATGATCTAAACCCGTAATCATATTGATTAATCGGCTGAGGGGGGTCGAAAAGCAACAAGAAAGAAGATTGATCAGCGGCCATCAGATGACAGGATTTCCAAAATGATACAACGAAAGCATTTCCAGTTAATTCTATCAGATCCACACACGGCATGCAAATACGTTATTAATCCCAAAAGGTTATCTCATACCCCGACTAATACGATATCAAGCGATCTATGACCTCAACCCGCTACAGTCAGGTCTCGGAACCTTCCTTCTTCATCACATGGAACCCACTGGAAGTACATCGAAAACTTCGTTCTACGCTGGCCTGTACCTCTTGTGTCCAGTCCTGTTGTCTGATCTCAGAGCCCCGGTCGAGCTGTTCTCCTCCGAGGAGTTTGGTGCTTCCATGGACCTGGAAAAGTTTCCCGACAGATCTGCGTACAGATCCACTACCCTCCTGATATTGTTGTTGAGCTCACGGATCAGGCCAACGTTCCTGCCGAGGTTGTAGGGAATTTTGGACTCCTGGTTCTGGTTTATCTCGTTGATGAGCAACCTGTTCTGGTCCAGCAAGCTCTGGGCCTGCAGCAAGCTCCTCTGTAACGTCTGCAAAATCCTTCCATCTCCTCGCACACCAGTCTGGAGCCCCGACGACAATGTCTCTCCCTCCATTGTTCTTCTTCCCCTATCGAATCAGAAGCTGCGCCTGCATATGAAAACAAGAAAAATAAGATTTTGCAGCTTCGCCTGTGAGAATTTCTCAAGTTATTTCGCGTCTGAGTTGGGTTTCTTCAGAAAAATGGAGGAGTCTCCTTCCGGTTTTCATCGATAGATGAGTCACCGGAAACTGCAATCTAACCCGAAACTTTGTAAGCTCGCTTTCCCGAAAATGGGACCATTTATTTGTTCCAACGACAAGCAGTAACAGAGGATTTCCATTAGGTCAGTTCCGAGAAGGGAAAAACCGGATCAAATCAGGGGGAAGAAGCCAAGAATGAAAGCTAAGCCATACCCCAATAATCAAATATCTCTGACAGTTTCCAAAAATACAAATATCTCAGATCTCTGCGGAGAGCTGCCCACTTCAATAAAATCAATACTCTCACAGAGAAGATGGAAAATTGGACAGTTCTGGTCTGGAACCAGCCGAGGAGACTTTTTTTGTTTTTTGGCAAAGAAAGACAAGACCCCTGATGTTGCTCAGATCATGTACTGGCATCCAAGGAAGAGAGAGTTCACCGCCATAAATATACCTGACCGATTTCATCATTATTAATATATCATTTATGGCGATAAAAAGAAAAGCAGATTCCTGTTTCCATAAAAAAGGAACCCTTTTTATGGTACTCAGAAAAATACCCACCTAAAGTTTGTCGTCCAAAAGAAGAATCAGAGTCAGACCGAGAACATAACAAGAAGAACAGGAATCGGAGACAAAGAAAACATTTTCAGTCAATGATGCTGTCACGATTAGCCCGTTTCTGGTAGCATAGAAGAGACAGAACTGTTGGGAAGATTTGTCCTCAGCCTTACTGTAGGAAACTGGCAATTTGTGAGTCCTTAAGGAAGAAATAACAGTAACTTTCCCCAACATTCAGACAAAAAAACAGATCAGGAAGGGACAAGAAAGAAACCCGAGCTTTGCTCCGTTTCTCATTCCACATGAGAACAGGAAAACAGAGCATCTCTAAACGGCTGCATACCTCTGTAATGCTCAGCATTGCGTCGACCGTTGAGAGGACCGATGGAGAGGAGACGGAGACTGAGATTGTACGGTGGAAAGCAGAAAATCCCGCCGGCTGAATGGAATCGGAGACGATAAAAAGAGCTCCTTTTTTCCCTTCTCCGCGATTAGGAAATCCGGTGAGGGGAAGTTTTGCTCCGCGTGTCTGTGTGTGAGAGAGAGTCACGCTTTCAGCTGTAACTGTTTGTCTACGGAAAACTTAGAAGGGGGAAAGATTGGAAAGTTGAGGGCTGGAGCGGACTCGTACGGTTCATGCGGATTGCTGGTATTTTGTGCAATATCATTCGCCAAAGGTGTTCTAAATTCTAATTTCTTTCTAATAATATTATATTTTTGTCGTTCTTCACAAATGCCGACTATATCCTATTAGAGTATACTGAACTTAAGCTGGCAAATTTCATTTATTTCTATTCTACCCATTAAGGTAATGAACTCATTGGACCATACACTTTTAATCCTATCGAAAAATGGCAGCCAATGTGGGCTCACTGAGTGTTGATTTCGTTAAGAGTCCAAATATGAAATTAAGGATGGTAAGGTGATAATTGGCATGTGGACAAAATGTGTAAGCGTGGTCGTCTTTTATTTTTTCACGTTCACCTGAGGGCCCCCTTCCTCTTCCTCTTCTTCCTGCAGATAGTTATTGGAGTTGGCTCTCTGATTCCGGTTTCAACCATTGCGTCCCCTTCACGTTTTACTCAAGCTGTTGTTGGGAGTGTTGGATTCTACGGTTGACTGATACATTTCATCATTTGGGGGGGTGCTCTCTTTTCGTCTTTTAACCCCCGACGTTGCCTGTGTTCGGATATTGCTGCGCCGGAAAGGCGGCTATCTCTCTGTGTTTGTATCTGGGAAGGGTTGCTTTCCCTCTGATCGATAGAAGCTGACGGGAAAGTGATTGTTTCGCGCTCTTCAGCTGTTTGTTGAAATTCCTCAATGGAAGCCCTCGCAACTGATGCTGGGACTCCGGTGCATGCTGTTTTTCGTTACTTGGCTGAGCCTCCTTTTTACAGTTGAAAACTGGGGAAGGATGATTGGGAGACTGGTGATGATGGAATCGAGGAAACACTGCTGTGCTATCTTTGCTGCAGGTTGAACATTCCGGACTTGATTGATTGATAGCAATTGAATAATGTAAGGGATGCTGAATTGGAGGAAGACTCGTGGGTTTCCTTCTAGGAATACTTTATCTCATATTTTCGGATGGATATGTTCTCAAGTTTCTTACTTTCATTCTTCAGAGTTTTCGGGTAAACTGTTTGCTTCATGTTTCCCTTACTGCTGCTCATTGTTTACATTGTATTACCATTATCCTCATCATTTTCATTATGCTGTTTCAGACAAACGAGCGCTTCTTCATGCTCTTGAATCATCCAAGTTCTCGTTAGATCTTAGAACTGCCACCAAAACCCACGCCAGAATCCTTCAATGTGGGTACGGGACCCAACCAACTCTCCTGGCCTCTCTTTTATCTGCTTACATGCACTGTCATCAACTTGATCTTGCCCATCAGCTTCTCCATCAGATTTCAACTCAGTCTGACCCTTGCAACTTGGTGACCTTTAACTTGATTATCAAGAATTTAACGTCAGATGGAGAATGTGATATTGCAGAGGAAGTCTTCCGTGGAATGATTGCTCGAGATGTAGTGTCATGGAATTCTTTGATTGGCTGCCTGGTAAAACATGGCCGTTTTGAGGCAGCAATTGCCTATTTCAGGGACATGTTGTGCTCCAATGTCAAACCTGATGGGTATACGTTCTCATCTGTCATTTCTGCTTGCGCACACCTTGGAGTTGCTAGTCATTCTGTATGGGTTCACCAACTGATGACTGAAAGAAAGATTGAATTGAATCCAATATTGTGTGGGGCCCTTATCAACATGTACTCCAAATGCGGGAGAATCCAGACCGCCCTAGAAATTTTCAAGAGTTATTCAAAGACCGATGTGTCTGTTTGGAATGCAATAATCAATGGGCTTGCAGCTCATGGGCTCGCTTATGATGCTATTAAGGTTTTCTCAGACATGGAATTGGAGATGATTTTGCCTGATTCAATAACATTTGCTGGGATGTTAACTGCATGCAGCCACTGTGGACTGGTCGAAGAGGGTAGGATGTACTTTGACTTGATGAGGAATCGTTACTTGATATTTCCGCAACTGGTGCACTATGGTGCAATGGTTGATTTATTGGGCCGGGCTGGACTGGTTGATGAGGCTCATGAGATGATAAAGGGAATGCCGATGGAGCCAGATATCGTGACATGGAGGGCGCTTCTCAATGCTTGCAGGTTCCATAAAAGGCTGGAGCTCGGTGAAGTTGCTCTAGCGAATATTTCGAATTTAAACAGTGGGGATCTTGTCCTGATGTCAAATACTTACTGCTCGCTGACGAGATGGGAAACAGCCGAGACTGTAAGAGACTCGATGAGACAGAAAGGAATTCACAAGAGGAGCGGGAAAAGTTGGGTGGATGTAGCGGGTTGCATTCACCATTTCAAATCGGGGGACAGGTCTCACCCTGAAGCGAAGGCAATACATGGTGTGTTGGAGAGGCTAATGAAGTTTTCTAAGTTGTCCGGATATGCCCCTTCAACGGAGCTGGTTCTGATGGATGTGTCAGAGGAAGAAAAGGAAGAAAATTTGAGCCATCATAGCGAAAAACTTGCTGTGGCCTATGGGATACTAAAAACTGGTCCAGGAACAGAGATCACTGTGCTCAAGAACCTGCGGATCTGCTATGACTGTCACGAGTGGATGAATCTGGTTTCACGGATGCTGAGGAGGGTCCTTCTTGTTAGAGATCGGACTCGATTTCACCGGTTTGAGATGGGTCATTGTTCTTGTGGTGATTATTGGTAATGGAACATAAAGGATCCTGTTGAATAAACCATCAAATGATGTGCTGTTCATCCTTAGAATATGTCAATGTTGGATCTAAAGATTCCGGCCGGAGCTAGGATGTAGGGAAAACGTGCCAGTGTTTTGTATCTGTTCTGGCTAAGCGGAGGATTCTCGAACAGTCAAAATCAGTTGTATGACACTGAATGAGAGACTATAGCATCCACCTTCTGAAGTGGCCCATACTATGGAGCTTCTGCAAAGCCAGGGCCAGCTTCAGTGAATATTCGCAGAGAACATCGGCTTCAAAGTGTAAGTTAGTCTAGTTGTCATATTTTACAAGATCGTAGCATTCTAGTTTTCTTGTTGGGCCCCGATTCATGGAGTGCCACGGATATGCTCATCGTTTGATAATGTTACCCGCAGGTAAGTAAGTTTGCGGTTGATAACATGTTGCTGATTAGCATTCCATTTCGTGACAATAATCTGTGATCCAGTGAAGAGCACAAGTTCACAACAGCATTGGCCGAGTCTGTAGCGTGCGCGCATGAGCGCACAGACTCACTTCACGTGCTGACATCCTTCGACGGAATCGTACTATAATGCTTTGCCTCCGACTCCGCCCACGGAGGACCTTCTTCCCCCAGTGCTCTCAATTTCCCTTCACTTTCCCACCTCTCAAAACCACTACCATGACCGTTGGGAAGCCCTATTTCTCTCTGAGGATGTTGTCTTCTTCCTCTCCATCCCTTCAGGTCATCGAGCACATTGTCCTCTCGAAGGTGAAGGAAGAGACGGAGCCCCCGAAAGTCAATGCCATGGTCAGCCGCCTCAATGGCATGATCTCCCTCGACCAGGTCCTCCACCTCACCGCCGGCCCCGTCCTCCGACGAACTGGGTCCTCCCTGTTCCTTCACCCACATGCTCCAGGGCCGCTACTCCTCCAAGGGCGACCTGGGCGCCTACGCCGTCCACCCCGAGCACCTCCGCGTTGCCCGGGAGTCCGTCTTCCCCATCTGCGACGACATCATGGCTGTCGACTGGGTGGTGGAGGATTTCTCTGGCTCCTCTTCTCTGCCACTCGGATCGGCCCTCAAGTTGTGCTTGTTGAAACTAAAGGAGAATGTTGGAGAGGCCTTGAAGGATCTTGTCCTGGGAGTGATTCGGTGGTGGGTTAAGGCGGGCTGGGGGACCGGCCGAGCTGTTCACCCGCGGGGATAACTTCTCTCACCCGCAAGGGCCAAAGGTTTCTCGACTGGTTCACTCGCCGTGTCCAAGGGAGTGGCAGAGATGGAGGCAGCGGAGTCGAACAAGGAGCTCAAAAGGATCCGGGATTACCTGGGTGGGTTCACAGAAGTCGATTACCAGGTCCCCGGGTCAGCCAGCCATTGATTCAGCTCTGCGATCTGCAAAGTTTCCTGAAGTTTATGATGATACGAGGAAGCCCCGTGGCTGGAGATGCTACACTTTGCAATGGCAATCAACCACGTCACAGTCAAATTTCTATCTTCGTCAATTTTTAATTCTTAAATATAAAAATAAATGGTAAAAGACCATAACCCCCCTTAGAACCTAGAAGATTTAAATATTGAATAAAAAAGAAAATTAAAATCAAATCCTGTCGGGTGTTAGATACTTCGGTGGCATGCTCATTGATAATTCAATTAAGGTTTTGCATCAAACCCATAAACGGAATCACAGAGGATCCGGATCTTAATTGAGGCACAATATATAACAAACACATGATGACATGGTCGAATTTTAGGGCACCTCAATAGTGACCCAACCCGAGAAAAATAAATAAATAAATAACAAAAGAAAAAAAAAAAAAGAAACGACAAGCGACAGATCATGACAAAGAAGGTGTCCAATTGAATCCAAACTCAGCCTTCAAAGTCAGTTTTCACCCACTTCACCACCTTCTCACCATCGACCCTCTCGGACTTAGCCTCTGGGGCTTTTGCGGTGTAGCTCGAAGCCGATCCCACCTTCGCAGCCCTCATGCCCCGCTTCTGCTCCGTGGCCTCCCTCTCCGCCTCGAGCTCCTCGTACTGCCTCACCCAGCAATCGTGCACCATCCACGTCATCACCAGCACCACCACCTGCACCAGCACCATCGCCATGAGGACCCCGCACTCCAGCCTCACCAGGAGCTTCGCCTCCCTCGGGTCCCTCGTCGACCTGAACATCGAGAGACTGGCCGCCTCCTTGGTGAACAAAGCCAGGACGGCGAGTAACTGCCCGGCCAGGGAGGCTAGGAGGAGGGACATGTGGGAACAGAAGCAGAACCGAGTGTAGTGAGACCACATGCCGACAAAGGAGGAGACCAGGGTCGTGCTCGAGACCATGAGGAAGGCAATGCCGAGGGATGTCGGCGGCATCCTCAGTAGGACGGTCGGGACAACCGAGGCTGCCGAGAGGACGAAGAGGACGAGGCTAAGGCATGACAGGAGGAGGTTCGGGAAGGAGCACGAGCTACGGAGATTGGAAGCTGCCATATTCGAACCGGATGTATTTGGAAAAGTGAGCCTGAAGGAGAATGTTTGACATTCATAAGGGCAAGCTGATAAATTTATAGCAACGAAGAGAGTTTGTAATTTTGAACGTTAGAGGCATCCTTCAACGGCTAGGTTGCGAAGGGCCCCAGCTTTAGTTTTCTCGGTTTTCGGCTTCTTCTTCTTCTTCTTCTTCTTCTTCTTCCCTCCCATGCCTTTAAAATGAGATGATGACTTCATTAAAGTACGATAAACTGAGTGGAAAGATTAACCTTTTCGGGAAAATGTATATTAGAGAGATCAGTAATGAATTCAGCAGCATGGACCCAGTTCGAGTCCACATACGCATGAAAGGCTTCGAATAGAATGGCTAATGCTGTAGTAATAATCACAAGCAAGAGTTACTTCCTCTCCTGCTCGGTAAATGCAACTCACTGTGGAGATAACCCATGTATTCCATCATGGAGCACGAATTCACATTGAAGGAAATGAAGACCATTAACCATCCGGAGGCAAATCTTTCAAGAATCGGGAAATATTTCCAAATTTTACGGTATTATAATTTACGCTATTCCAACGCCCTGCCAAGATTCAAAACACGCGAACGAGATTTCCAACATCCCATTATGAAAGTGTTTCAATGACTCGTTACAGCGTTTGTCTCCTTTCCAGTGTTCTTGCTCAGTCGCATGTTTTAAGATACGAACCCAAATATACAAGCCAATTACCGTTGAAATGCACGTGAAAGGGGAAGCTCACACAAAATGAATGGTTTTATGACATAAATCACGATTTGAGTGAAGAGTGTTACATGCAAATGAAGAGTATATGCATCAGGAAAAAGAAGATATTGTATACCGAGGGGAGGTCAGTCACATCTTCCTGATAAGAGTGTTACATCTCTGTCCCTTTCAATTTCTTATCATGAACAACTGCTGAGTGATCAAGTTCGAGTCTCTGTTCAATTGGATCAGTCCTTAAAGCCATGCCAATAAGGATAAAAGCCACTGCAAATCAGCATTTACATCGAACTCTTCTCGAGCTCAATCAGGAGGTACAGACATATGAGTTCGAATACTTCCCTCAGAAACAGCATAAACCATAAATATGTTAAAAGCAAACCAGTGGAAATTTCATATCCCAATCATCATCATAAATACATGGGAACACAATGAACATAACTTAACATTCAATAGCCATCAACATCCGAAAGTCCTAACCATATGAACTGACCAAGATCTAATTTATGTACCTTCTCTTCTGATTGGCTTCAATACTTTGCATCAGATTGAGTAAAGATTGCCTCAACTCTGTCTAATGATGCTTGCAATCGTCCAGAGTTCATGTTGAACAATGGCTCATCAGAACCTAGACCCCTGTCAAATTACCATTATATTGATAAATGTGGAAAATGGAAACAATCAGACTGCTACATTAGTATTCTTTTTATGTTATGAAAAATACCCTTTTGTTTGGATAATTTACATAAAAAATCTCCATTACTAATCCTTAGTCAGGAAGAGAATTCCATATTTGTGTTTCCATTATATTTATATGGATCCTGAAAAGCTAGGAAATCCTTGAAAAAACAAAGATAATAAGAAGCAGGGTGCATTATATCATAAGACTTGTCAAATCACAAAAGGAATTGTAAAGGGTTATCTACCACATTCTTTTCTATATTCCTCGTCTTCCTTATACTCTCAGCAAGTTTCTCTGAGAAAAATAAGAAATTACTAAATTTTTTTATGCAGAAGATGATGACGGGAAGGCCAGAGAACTTGATGATGGCTGGGATAAGAAGCATTCTTGGGACATGAACAAATGCAGAATGAAGAAACTTGCCCTGTGATTTCCGGTAGAATGTAATCAGCTCTCCACCCAAAACGAAAATCAATACCAGGGTAGAGACCGATAGAAGTCTTGTTTCGAATTCGAGACATGCCATCTCCACCCAAACATGTTGTAAGTTTCCACTTCCATGCAACAGCATTCAATTGAAAATTATGGCCGATGCCCACCTGAAATCCACCCCAAAAAGAAGTGTTAAGAGTATAATATACCACAGAAGTTCTATATTACCAAGCACTCATGAAGAGACAAGATTGAACTGGAAGCTCCAGACCTGCAGATTCAAGAACCTGGTCACAGGGATCTTTTTGGAGAGAAGATGGATGTCCTGATGTATAGGCTCATACATGAACTTCCACTTTCGCTCAGGTGACAGAGGCTTCAACACGATGTTTGCCCGGAAATCATTGGCCGGGGCATTGCAGAACTAAATCAGAATATCTCATCACACTCAGGAAACACGACTTAACAGATGCTCCACAATGCATATACGACTGTTGATATCCATTTATTAAATTATATCAGAGAAAGCTGCACTTTCTTTTAACAAATGCAGGTGATTTTGAGAATTTTTAGCTGAGAAACGAATCATTCATCAACTTTTTAAATGACATCGAAGAATATACGGAAAGATCAATATATATCAATTCTATATAATCTCAATTTGCTGACATGATTATTAACTGTAGGACCAACCATTTAATCATCGTAAATATGTAATTCCATCTACAGGTCACATTCTGGAATAGAAAGTTCATCAACTAATCCAATTGAGGAACGAAATTCCATCGAGCGCAGTTCCAATCTAATCGAAAGTTCAACACTATCGCTGTCTTTTTTTGGACGAAAAACACTGTTAGAGTCAAGAAATGAAATTTGCAGGCATAGTCGTACCTCCAAATTAAGACCGACCCGGATCCCCCGAACCTCTTTCCGGAACTTGAGGAACAGCTCCGAAGGAATCAAATTGATGTTGTAGAGCTCCTCCCACGAGGTGGGTCCTTGGGCTCCACCATTGGAGATAGAGGCCTCATCCATTTCTCAGCTAAAACCTCTGAGCCGAAACGACTGGGAACTCGAAGAGGAGGGGGAGGGACACAGTGAAAACACACACTTCAGTGGGAACTGTATTATGGCGCGTAATCGATGTATCCGTCCGTACATGGAGAGTCCGCCGCCTCCGCTTCCGCCTCCACGTCGGGGAAGACGACGAGGAATACATGTGTCAATCCGTGGCTTCGCGTTAATTAGACTGATGGTCCTCACACTTTTGATGCTTTCCATTCACTCCCAAATACTATTTATTCTGTTCAATCTTCGTCCGCAGATGTTGTCGAGTCTGCCTATGTCAACTTCATCGAAATTCTATTTCTCAATATAGAATTTATAGTTAAATCCAAATAAACCCATTAAAAAACCAGATTATTCCTTTCTTAAATAAATTTATAATTTCAACCTTATAATAAAAAATGTACAATGAAAATTTATCAGCCTTCTGAAAACTAGGTGACATATACAACTACATAAACTGAAACTTACCCACTTACTATATCGGTCTAAGTCCTTCTTGGATTGTCTACAATGCATCGGAGGATTGCTTTGGGATAAGAATTCAACTCCGATTGGATCAGTAACGTACCAGAAAATTTAGGGGGCCGCAGGCAGCTTCCCTCGACAATTGCTCTGGTACATCACCGACCGATCAGAGCTGCAACTCTTGCATTGTTGCCTTCTTAGGTTAAAGTCGATGGATCTTCTCCTACCTATGAATTCTACGAGCCAGCAGGACCGCTGGGTATTTATAGCCCTATGATCACAGGAATTCCCCCGAACCGATGGGTTCTACCTCATCACTCGTGCACACTTACAACATTGCTCGATTAAACGAGATACGATTGGCCAAATTCTGTTGACCAAATAAGGCATCATCATCAGAAAAAAAAATAAATCATAATTTTTAGTTTTTTTGGCTGAATATTATCCTAAGAATTGTAGTACTCTGTTTGGCTTGATTTTGTCGAGAAGACAATGGAGGAAGGAAAAATCTCGGAGATTCTCCCGACGAATGTGATTCCATTACCAAAGATTTACACGTGACCAAACTAGATTATGGCATTATTACGAAATTGGGAGGAAAAATCTTGAAGATTCTCACAATGAATATATATGATGTATCCACCAATAAAATTTTAAACTGCAATCATAAATGTTTAACAAAATAGTTGCTTAATGAATTAAATAAATCATTTTTTGTTTTTTCGGTTTATTTAAATGCACAAATATTTATTTTCCCCATTTTTCTATATTTTCAGAAGATTAAATTAAGAAAAGCTGGGGGTAAATGGGAATGGGAAGGACCCCAGAGGCAAGTAGCACACCATGCTGTGTTCAATGGGGAAAAATGGAGCATACAGCAGAGAATTGACTAGCATCAAATGCTCCTCTAATGATGGATGAATAGCCCACTTGGATTCCCTGAACGCTCAATCTTTTCATTCGTGATTTTACAAGCCTCTGACAGCCAAAACACAGTAACTTACTAGTCGAAATGAAAACTGTACAAGAAGCTCTGTTAGAAGAAGAAACTGAAGGAACATGCCTTGTTTGCCCAAAAAGGGGAAGTGGTTAGGTTCCTCCTTGCTCCTTTGACTCGGCCGCTGAAATTGACTGGTTAGTCGGAGACGGAGAGATCTTCTTTTGCAGTTCCAGGTTATGCATCGTCTCAATCTCCAGAGCTCGTTCAAGCTGTTAAATCATCAGATAGTCAACACCAATTGAAAGAGAAGATTCAACCAAGAGATCATGACTATAAGTAGGAATTGATGGAGCTATTGTAGTTTATGCCATGATACCTTCGCTGTCCGAGCACTCCACTCTCCTAGAATAGCTCTCAGCCTCTCATTCTCTTCAACATACTGCAAAGAGTACATAACAAAGACAATTAGTACGAAAGAACAACCACAATCGTACTACATATGTTTGCTCATTTATCAAGCGAAAGAACAAGCATTTTACAAGATTCTTTGGCTTCAAGATTGGGATCATCATCCCAAGTTTAATATAGCAAACTACACCCAACAAGCTTTCACTTAAATCAGATTCTCAGAGACAACACGATAGTTAACAACCCATAGCAGGCACAAACAGCTACTTGGCGATCCACCATAACAGGAAGAACCATATTGTTTTGTGTGAAAGCATTCCACTAAAGTACCTGATTGTTGGTAGTACGAACACGCTGTATCTCAGAATCCCTCTCAGCTATTAAGGACCGAGCTAACCTTAGCTCAGATTGCAACTGATTCATCTGTTATTAAAGGAAAATGAAATTTATACAATGTTGCATTTTGGAACTTTCTAATGGCAGCATGCATGAAATTACTCTGTATTCGAGTATTTGATTGAACATAGGGTCATTTCAATAGATTCTATGAGATGACTTCAGCATAAAATTGTTTTTTTTCCCTTCCTTCTGTTAAAAGGTCTCTTTTCAAGCATCAACAAGAATATGCGTCCAAAAGACAATTTTTTCCAAAAATTCTCTCTTAAAACTTATCTTTGATTAGTGCAAAAGAATCTCAGTGGTAGCAAGAACCACAAAATGAAAGGATTCTTAATTTTGGGCAAGGCCCAGCTTGAGCTATAGTTTTAGTCAACAATGGCACGGGGTGGTCTGTTGTTTATTGCTAGATATTCAGCTACTTTAAACAATTACCTCAGCAGAAAGAGTCCTCAATTCTTGGTCACGAGCAGCCAAAAGATGTGCCAGATCAACCTGCAAAAGAACCAGAAAGATAATCACTATCTTGCATGGGAAACATCAGTGCATTCAACTCTTCAACCAGATAGCATTTCTTAGAGCAGAACCACAGCATAGTAAAAGGGAAATCTGTCTTCTGAGTTGAAACTTGACTTTCCAAAGATGATATTCTGTGACCAGATAAAGAACCTTAGTCAGGTGAAATTCTTACCTGAGGTGTGCTCCCATCATCAGTGCGTTCATACTTGCTCAGGGATTCTTGCAATTGGAGAATCTGCAGCAGCCACATCTAACTAATAAAATTTTTCATTTGGCAATTGCAGAATCAACTAACCAATAAGAACTAACCAGTTCACATCTTATTATAGAACTACCGGGAAGAAATTACAGGCATTTACCTCCTCACTCAAAAAATGTAGGTTTTCACGTTGATACTGTAGCAAGGCCATTTGCTGATCAGAGAGCCGCCCACCATCATACCTGTTGCATAGTTGGTCTTGGTTCTTATGTTTCACAATGTAATTTTACTTGCAAGAAACTAAGTAAATTATTTGGAACCATGAATTAAAGATCATAATTTTTAATTCTTCAGTAAACTAGGAATAAGACACAATCACCTTAAGCATAATATTGTGCTTTAAAAAGAAAGTTGTAGTTCTACACCTTCTACTTGCAGGTTAACTACATCCAAAGGAAGATCACTGCTCCGGTTTAGAGAAAATGAATACCTTATGCCTTCCAAGGAGCTTGATTGTTGAAGTGGAGAACATAAGGACTTCAGGACATCAGGCTGGGAGTTCAGAGAATTGTACTGATGCACATATCCTACAAACAATCAATAAAGAGGAGACATAAGCTTTTCATGGCATCTCCTTCAGTAGTAATATTCAATAACCAAAGATGAATAAGATGAAGCCATCAAAGCAAAAACTGTTTTATGCGCTGGTGCCTACCATATCATTGCATTGACTATGATACTACCTAAGCTATAAGCCTTATGAATGAAACAGGCAGAAAAGCAATATTTAAATCCAAAAAGCTACTAACATTTTGAGCCTCCCAGGAACTTCTGAATATGTTTTTCACTTACCAATATAGATACTCATAAAAGATCCAACACATATTGCTTCAACAATCATTATAATTCTGCACATTGACAGAAGAAACCCAGAAACGAAAAGTTGTTAATGAAAAATGCATCATTAAGCTTAACTCTCCTATGAAATACACCAATTTGGAAAGATGGTGGGGGCAATATAACAGCAGGCATCTAATTTTTGAAAATGNTAATTTGGAAAGATGGTGGGGGTAATATAACAGCAGGCATCTAATTTTTGAAAATGCAAACTAGCATCTTTTTAGTAACTAAAAAATGCAGATTAACATCCCAAGTATAAGGTGGAANACATCTTTTTGGTAACTAAAGAATGCAGATTAACATCCCAAGTATAAGGTGGAAACACTTCCATAAAATTAATTTAAAATAGAATTTCCATGAGATCGTACCTCAGTATAAGTGGTATAGTGAACACTGTAATATTAGGATGCCAGACAATAACAAGCAGCATTGCAGCAGTTCCTAGATTTGATCATCAGTAGTCAGTCAGCAGCAATAGCAGAGTGAAGAGTCAAATAACCAAATAGTCCAATAACTCATGGGAATATTCTCATCAAGAGGGGAGAACTTGATGCAGAAACGCAGCATGCATAACATTGGTCATGAAATGATTCCACATGGAGGACAGGACATCTAAAAATTACTCTCAGAACTTCTGCCAGAAAATTGTCCAAAACCTAACACATAACTCCAGTAATAATAGATGGAATTATAGGTCTAACTCGAAGAGGGGGAATGAGAACAACTCCAGATAAAGAAAAACTGAAATTTTAACTGAGCATCGGTGAGCTATGCATTTGGTCTAAGATCTATATGAGGACAAAATCAATGAACCAATTAGATCTGTACCCATGGCAAGTTCATATATCAAGTGCGTATGTGCTTACTGACTTACAAGCTGATGGAACAAACCAAATGCACTAATAACTGTACTGCAGCTTTTGAAGAGTAGTATACTTTAAGAGGAGGGGAAAAAAATCCAAAACAGTGGTAATCATATGCTCAAAGGTATATGTAATGGGAAAAAATGTCAATAATACATACCATATGCAGTAACAGCAAAGGGCAAACGAACAATATGCTTCAGTTTTTCGCTGAAACTATAATAACCCTATCCAAAATCCAGAGGGAAAAATATCAAAATAAATCCAGTGAAAGCTGGAAATGCTAAGTTTCATAGCATGACAGGCTAAGAACCAAGCAGATGACAACAGCACAATTCCAACCAAGCACTATATGAACTAAGATCCTTATGAAATATTGACCAAGTCTTATGGAATACTTATTGGCTGTGAAGAGCAAAAGAACATTACAACATAAAATGCCAGATCCTGCTTGGTATCTCTACATCCATATTCATTTGACTATGCAAGGAAAGAGTGGTCTAGTCTCTTCCATGGAATCCAATAGATGAAGAAGAATGCATGAAGCAAAGCGGCCTTATATTTGAAAAGAACGGAAAATCAATGGAGACTAGAAATAACTTCCAGGAATTGCCACTTGTGGAAAGACCAATCAAAATGTGAAATTGCTAACAGATGACTGTCCATGCAATGCACATTGATCAAGCAAAGCAAAACTAAAACATTTGGGTACAAGGCTCACTACTGAAACACAATGGTGTGGAATGATTGTTAGTTGGATTCTCAAGAAAGCTAGAGAATGTATGGACAAGGACCTGTTTACAATCTCAAATTAAATGCAGAGAAAGGAACATAATATTAATGATTTATAAAGGCCGCAATGTATATTACCTGCAAACGTATTTTGCGGACTTGNTAATATTAATGATTTATAAAGGCTGCAACGTATATTACCTGCAAACGTATTTTGCGGACTTGGTAAACCAAATACTGTTGAAATATCCCTGAATAAGAAGGACAAAAATAAAGAATCATCTCAGCAGTATCCTTCATTATGTATGTGCAGCCTACGTGTATCATAGAATATTAAAGAAATTTTTTTACTATGTCAGTGAGTTGAAAAAAAGCAAACGTACAATAAGCAAAATGTTACATAATAGAAACAAAGGGTGCTCACATCAGCGGGATAATTCCATAAACAGTGGATAAACATTTAAAACTTTGAAATCAGCTGGGAGTGGAGATCTGAAACTACCAAATTGACAATGTTAAAGAAATCCATCCTACTGAAGAGGGATATGATGACCTACCCGTGATTATCAATAAAGCAGCACTACAGCTGCAAAGTAGAGATGGAATTAAACTGCTAATTGGTCGAAATATCCATGGAGCTCCAGCAGCCAAAATGGCATAACCTGCCTAGAATTTAGCTATCATTAACCATTCAACTATGACAGACTCCTCAGACACGTGGGAAAAAAAATGTAATTTTCACTTTTCCCTCATGATGCACAACAACCATCAAGAATGTTTAAGTCTATATAGCATCAGTATCTCCATAATATCAGACATCTAGACAGGATTACTGCTTTAACAACGGATGCAGCATCACCATTAAAAATGAGGACGATTTCATACTTTGTCTGACACTCACTAATGCACAATACATATTCATCACCAGTAACCTAGTACAATTTACAATTCTTTTACATGATCTGTAGTTCCTAACTCTGAGCATCAAAATAGTTTATTTTGCTCAAGAGGATATTCAATGATTAAAATACAATTTTTTAGCAAACATTGCTCAGCTAAGGGAAAAAAAAAATTCTTTGTTGCTTTAGACCACTTTCCCTTCTATTGCAAATGAAAGAACATCACATAGCTCCCGGAAACGGAATGAACATAGGATTGTGCATTTCAATCGATCAAAAGAGCCCCAGGAAGGCAAATGCACTTGCCAATAAGAGACAGTAGAAGATACTGCCGTAGATTCTCGTAGGCTTCCGGTGAGCAAAGAGCGGCGCTTCGTGGAGTATATCGAGAAAGCTGAGACAGCACACCCGAGAGCAGCAGAGATCAGAACCGATCGATGAAAACAAATCATGAGAGGTCGAGCATCAGGGCAGAACTTACAGTGCATTTTCCTCGGGAGATATTGCCGGCGCCGACGAGTGCCTATCAGTTGACATCCCCGGCTTCAGATCTTCGACTTTTGAAGCTCAAACCACCTTAAAACCTTGGTTTCAGAAGCAAAAAACAGTAAATAAGGAGGAAGAAAGTCTTGCAGGCGAAATTTAATATAAAGAATGCGGCCCCAAATGGGCCTCACTTGGATTACGGCCCACAATTTGTACCAGTATTTATAGGCCCGGCCCATTTAGACTAATCAGTTAAAGCAAGAGAGCTAAGAATGTGCACGGGGTACTGGGTAAAATCGGAACCGATATGGGTAGGTTCAGCTCATAGGTAGGTTCTAGGTAAAATCTTTAGGCATTGGTTCAGCTCATAGGTTACTTGGAACCATATACTAAATACAAAAATAATTTCATATAATTAATTTTTGATGGCTTATAACTTCTTTGTTAAAATTCCAATTCTTATACTATTGTTGAACTTTCAAAATTTTCAATAATTTAGAGGGATTTATTAAAAAAAGGTATCCAACGCATAGAATAGATTAACTATAATATACTTGTATTGTGATAAATATATATATATATACTATATCAATATAAATTATGAAATTTTATACTAAAATTTATTATTTATCAATAATGAGATGTCAAAAAAGAGAATGAACAAATTCCAACATGCTACCTGGCACATGTGGTGTAATATAGACATGGTAAAATCCAGCCTAGCACGATAGCCTTGTGCTGGGTGGGGGATTATCGTGTCAGAAGCTTATCATGCCGTGCTAGGCCTGATGATCTTCGAGCCGAGACCGAGTCGGCACGATAGCCCAATTAATTTTTTTTTAAAAACCTAATGAACTATAAGACACTATGGAAAATTATAAAAAAAAATTTTCATTTATGAACTCACTTGTAATTACAGATAATTTACAATCAAACAAGATTATCGTGCTTTTAGGCCGAGTCAGGGTCGCTCCAATCTAGCACAATATCCTAATGGGTCGTGATTAGTCCAGCCCTTATCGTACCCTATCATGTCATGCCAGCACAACTTGCCACCTCTAGTGTAATACAGGTTCCATATAGGGTCTACTTCTTACACATGACAAAGGAAGATACTAATTCAAAATTTGGAAACTAAACATATATAAGGTACGTGTACAAGCTAAAAATGAGTATATGATTAGAGTATTATTAAAATATGAAATTTTTTGATATTATAAAAAAATAATTTTTTTTCGAATTATAAGTAAAAATATGATACTAATATACTGAGAGAATCTTAGAATTTATTGCAAATTTTGGTAAGTGTAAATAAAGTAATAGTGAAATTGATCGATCGGTAAACTTTCATAATCATCGCGGGCATTATTAGTATTAAATAATTTCTTAATTTCCTCACACGTGTCAGGGGGTGGGAAAAAGACAACCCGTGGAGCTCATTTCCAAGTTTAACGTCAGCCATCTCTCCGTCAATCTCCCCTCTCGTCAATGATCTTCCGGTCGGTCGTTGAGGGCGGTTCACAGCTTTCACTCACGTGTACCATGGGAATTGCACCGATCCTTTAAAAGGTTAATAGAGAATTGTACTGCAAGCGATCGAGACTTGTTAATCGATATTCATCGAATCGAACTGTATCGGTCGGCTAGGAATTCTACCCCCCTCTGATCTAGATCAGTGAATCCCGTCCATACCGAAGGCAGAGCTCGTGGTGAAACGTGCCGAGACTGCTCGTGGGGAGACATGCAACTTTTGACCGGGGCTGCAGCGGTCAGTCCAACGCATGCAAGTCGAGTCTTGAGGTCGGTATTCAGTATTCGGTAGTCTCGTAGAAGAATTCCAAGGAGAAGGTATGAGGTCGTTGTAGATGTCGATTGATTCGTTCACCTTAATCTGACTCTCTGTACGCCATAATTTCATACGAAACACGACAGCAAGAAATAATTAATCCCCATTAATTGCTACCCATTTAAAATTATCTCCGAAAAATCAATCGGCTGACTAAATTAAGGGTATACATTATACCAGTTCTGATATCTGAAATTAGAGAGTCATTTATTAATGAATACCATTTCATTTTAACACCAAATATCCTTTAATGAGTTAGTAATTAATTTATCCCTAATACGATAAGTTTATTATATAATTTAACCTCCTTATCTTACCATAGTAATACTAACAGCAGGGCGATACCTCTATATCCATTAATGCAGCGACTCACTAAACTATATAAGAGTGGAAGTGAGATTTTAGGTCGAGCGTGATCGATTTAAAATATCGGAGAGAATAGAGAGACGGACGACACGTACAGGCATTGACTTTCTAGACGTGACGGCATGGAAATTGGTACGGCCCCCTCCATTTCCATTCCAGCCACCAACTACGCCCGTATTTACCACAACACCCCCCACCCCACTTTCCTGTGGGCAACCCCACGTATTTTCCCAGGAAAACCACGTTGGTTTTGATTAATTATATCACATTTAGCACGCCCTTAGTTTTTTTTT
>CXYZ01006529.1:1786493-1796963 GCA_900006705.1 Sonneratia caseolaris
GAATTCTACCCCCCTCTGATCTAGATCAGTGAATCCCGTCCATACCGAAGGCAGAGCTCGTGGTGAAACGTGCCGAGACTGCTCGTGGGGAGACATGCAACTTTTGACCGGGGCTGCAGCGGTCAGTCCAACGCATGCAAGTCGAGTCTTGAGGTCGGTATTCAGTATTCGGTAGTCTCGTAGAAGAATTCCAAGGAGAAGGTATGAGGTCGTTGTAGATGTCGATTGATTCGTTCACCTTAATCTGACTCTCTGTACGCCATAATTTCATACGAAACACGACAGCAAGAAATAATTAATCCCCATTAATTGCTACCCATTTAAAATTATCTCCGAAAAATCAATCGGCTGACTAAATTAAGGGTATACATTATACCAGTTCTGATATCTGAAATTAGAGAGTCATTTATTAATGAATACCATTTCATTTTAACACCAAATATCCTTTAATGAGTTAGTAATTAATTTATCCCTAATACGATAAGTTTATTATATAATTTAACCTCCTTATCTTACCATAGTAATACTAACAGCAGGGCGATACCTCTATATCCATTAATGCAGCGACTCACTAAACTATATAAGAGTGGAAGTGAGATTTTAGGTCGAGCGTGATCGATTTAAAATATCGGAGAGAATAGAGAGACGGACGACACGTACAGGCATTGACTTTCTAGAGGTGACGGCATGGAAATTGGTACGGCCCCCTCCATTTCCATTCCAGCCACCAACTACCCCCATATTTACCACAACACCCCCGCCCCCACTTTCCTGTGGGCAACCCCACGTATTTTCCCAGGAAAACCACGTTGGTTTTGATTAATTATATCACATTTAGCACGCCCTTAGTTTTTTTTTTTCCCACGTGTGTCTCAAGTCCAAAACTCATCGAAATTCTAACCGTTAATTTTAAAAATTATGAATAAAAAATTTTACGTACGATGCAACAAAGTTTACTTTTGATGAAAATTTTTAATTTTTGTCTTGAATATGAAGATGGAATAAAATACAGTTATTTACTTGTATTGAAATTGCCATCTCTTAATCTATTTGAGTTAGGTAAATTCCTTGGAGTGGAAGAATTATTCTCTATGAAATGAAGTTGACGTTATATTCAATATTAAATGCTCAGATCAATATGTTTCCGTTATAATAGTTTAATATTTTTCTTTTTTTATTTTCTTTAGTCGAGTTATATTTAAATTTTATAAATAAAAAATTATCAACCGTCAACCTAAATTAATTAAGATAATTTAATATTTTTTCTTAAATAACATCCGCTCTCAAATTTTATAAATAAATAAAAATTTATGTTAAAAAAAAAACTTACCGCTGAGTGGGCCAATCTAGCAAAGGCTGGATTTAGTGATGACCTTTATACTTATTTATGATTCAACATGTCTCGATCCTAAATTAATTACAAATGGGAAGATTGTGTGCCTGAGACAAGTCATGATGAGCAAAATGGGTCTCTTTTTTTTTTCTTCTTTTCCTCTTATAAAATGAATCGATGTAATTATTTTCTTGATTAAAACACATGAATTTGATAATCTTTTTTAAACAATTATTTATAATTCAACTCATCAAGTTGGATTAATTTCCATTCGATAAAGGGTCTCTTTTAGTCAATTTTTTTCCCTCTAGTAAATTACAATGCAGAAAATGACATATTATTTTATTTTATTTTTATAATATATATATATATGGATCTATATGAAGGGGTCATTTTTTTTCCAATAATATATAATTAGTCCTTCTAGAAGCCCAGAAGTTTTATAGAAAATGCAACCTTACCTACCTTAATTTGATCCCTCGCAAGTCACAAGGTCCCAAAGAAAACTACACTTGCCCTCGAATCATCCTCATAATGTAGATGTGCCTTTCCGGATAACTTCCCAAGCTGGACAACCTACACGTAGACTTTCTAGATCTACAACATATACACATATCCAAGAAAATTTTATTAGTAGTAATAATTGATGACATGGATTAAAAATTAAAATTTTAAATAAAAAACAACCGTACTTCTATTAGCTTGAAATTCCTGTAATTATAAGAATAGTATTATTGGATACATCATGCATGTGATANTTGGATGCATCATGCATGTGATATATACCCGGATTGGATTGATTATGGATAGATAATGATAAATTGAACGCAAGTCAAGTCACTTGGAAGTTTCTGTATTGTTATTTCATTTCTTTTTATTTTGAAAACTTAAAAAAAATCAAGATTTGGAAATTGACATTTCTTGTCCGGTTGTGGGAATAAAAGTCTATTTTATTTAGTGGTATATTATATTCAAATTCTTATTTTATTTTAGGTGAAAAATTTATTTTTAAAATAATTTTTTTAATGAATCTTCATAACTCGAATATAAATTATAGTGGTATTATCATTAATCTAAAATTGGTAGAAAAAAAACACCACCCTTATGACTCCTCTAAGTATTTTATTTATTTTATCGTATTCTTTTCCTGTATATACGATTTTATTTTATCGCCGCATAAATCATGGTTTTTTTCTTGGAGGAGAGCTTTTCCAATGTTTTTTTTTTTGCGGCAAATTTCTGAGGTTAAATCTAAGGAGGACATTGGCCGATGATGTCATTGGTGAATTATTAATTGGTTAGGGGGTGTGGGAACAATCAAATAAGTGATTGCAACTTTCGACGTCGTCTACTGATATAATCGAAGTCATGGATGGCCACATGAATAATCGACCGAGTCAATGCTATTCAGTTACCTTCGATTATTATCTGTTTCCATTAATTGATCATTCGGGGGCAAATAGGCACCTCTTGGCCCTTTTGTTGCGCCCACTCTATATCACGGCCGTACCTCGATCGGGCCGGCCGGTATCACTATCACGGTCGAGAGAGGATCGGGAGTACATATCCGAGCTGCGCTTGCCCCGAATCCCCAGTGGACGTAACAGCAGAGTTTATAGAATACGGACAAGCTGCATGCTCTGCCTCTATTTGTTATATGATTATTAGTGTGTAATTTAACAGTACTGATATGACCCCTGAACTGCTACTTCTAATTCAAAAACTCGTACCGCCGGCGACGCCTTTTCCAAGGCTGCTGGCTCCTCCTTTGCTTCCTTCACACTCGTCTTATTGCCCATTAGTCCATGCATGCCACCGAATGCCAATCCTTTGAACTTGCAAAATGCCCAAAGTCAAGAGAGATGGCATCCGTGTCATTGTCCCTTGAACCAAATCTTTGGACTTATATGACCCAATTCACCCCCCTCTACTCGCCATCGTACGGACCACAAGATACCCAATAACCTTACAATATTTGATCGGGGCACGATGGGCAGCCGAGAGATGAAAGTTTAACACATTCTCTTCATTCGTAATAATTAAATTGATATATTACGTAAAAGAGAATTTCAAACCGTCATAGTTGAATTATCCTTATTACTCCCATATCTTAGAAGCTTCCTGATCCCTGACACTAAATCCGGATAATTCATTGATTGATATGTGAAAAAAAATAAAAAAAAACACACATAAGCGCATACATAAGCTAAAGCAAATAAAATAATCCAGTGGAAGAATTCCACGGTTGCACTCTCTCTGCTACAATTACGAAGTCACCCCAACTTGAACTTGGGAACATATTTACAATTAATTTATAATAAATAAATAAATTGAATACGTGGAAAAAATTTATTGAGGAAGTTGCAACTGAGCCACCAGGTCTAAGATTCCCAAGTAAGAAAACTCCTTGCCCTTGGCAGCCTTTGAACAGTACTTTGCGTGTCCTCTACCGTGTATATATATATATATATATATATATATCTCATCTCCCACTTCCGCATTCCCCACAAGATCCCAACCACACAGGAGAGAGACTAAACAAGAAGAAGAAGATGATGATGATTGCTTAGGCTTTGATTCGATTGCTTCAAGCTCTCCAGACGAATCGGGAGGAGACCGAGTTGGGGGTCTCCTTCCTTCCTTGTCGATATTACCGATGGCTGTGAAGAAGACCATGTCATGGATGTCTATGGTGCCCGGATGCTACAAGCCGGAGCCGAAGAAGCCCAAGAAGCAGGTCGTGAAGCAGGGCTCGTTCCAGAGGATTTCCATATCGGATCTGAGCAGCCTGAGCAACCTGAGCTCGGCCACGACTCTCACCGAGGAGCTGTCGGTCTCCCTCGTCGGGTCCAACCTCTACGCCTTCAGCCTCCAGGAGCTCAAGGTGATCACCCAGAGCTTCTCGTCGAGCAACTTCATCGGGGAAGGAGGTTTCGGCCCCGTCCACAAGGGATTCATCGACGATAAGCTTCGGCCCGGCCTCAAGGCTCAGCCTGTGGCTGTCAAGCTCCTGGACCTGGAGGGCCTCCAAGGCCACAGGGAATGGCTGGTGAGTAACTTCTCGATTTAACACCATTTGGAATGGCTGACAATCCCAGTGATACTTCGAAATTGCAGATTGGTCGGTAAAATGCGCTCTCTCGATTGGTGCCAAATGTATCTTGAAAGCTTTCGTTACTAAAAGGGAAAGTGAAATGTCCTCCTAACATCATTCATCTTCCTCCTCTTGCCGAGCAGACGGAAGTGATATTTTTGGGGCAACTGAGGCATCCCAACCTGGTGAAGTTGATCGGTTACTGCTGCGAAGATGAGCACAGGCTGCTGGTCTACGAGCACATGCCTCGCGGCAGCCTGGAGAATCAACTCTTCAGAAGTAAGTCTTTCTGCAGTCCCATTAGTCCTTTTTCCGCAGCTCTTTTGCAGCAAAGAAATTGCATTCATGATTTGTCTTCCGCGGATTCGATTAAATCTTAGGTTTCAACGTGTCCTGCAGGATTTACAGCATCGCTTCCTTGGTCGACGAGGATGAAGATCGCTCTTGGGGCTGCAAAGGGCCTCGCTTTCTTACACGAGGCAGAGAAGCCTGTCATACACAGAGACTTCAAATCTTCAAATATCCTATTGGATTCTGTAAGCCTATCTCCATGGAATTCGCCCTTCTCTTCCCTTTATTTAGTTATTTTCTCATGTGAATGACTGACTTATCATCAATGGTTTCCCAACCTCATTTCCAGGACTACACTGCCAAGCTCGCGGATTTTGGGCTCGCAAAGGATGGCCCAGAAGGGGACGACACGCACGTCTCGACCCAAGTCATGGGCACCCAAGGCTATGCTGCTCCCGAATACATCATGACAGGTAAACCTATAATAACGACCATCGCATCGCTATCAAACTCTACCAGCTTCCTTGTCGATTGGGAGATCTAAAATATTACACATCACGTCTCTCCACCTAGCGGCTTAATTAGGCTTCTAGAAGGATTGACCATTGCTTGATGCCATTGTTTTTTTGTATTGTTGAAGAGGATGTCCTAACTTCTAACTTCAAGCACACTTGACTTGGTTTTGCAGGTCATCTAACGGCGATGAGCGATGTCTACAGCTTCGGGGTGGTGCTGCTGGAGCTCTTAACCGGGAGGAAGTCCCTGGACAAGAGCCGGCCGCTCCGAGAGCAGAACCTCGCGGAGTGGGCCCGGCCTATGCTGAAGGATGCACGGAAGCTGAGCCGGATAATGGACCCGAGGCTCGAGGGTCAGTACTCCGAGACGGGTGCTGAGAAGGCTGCTGCGCTGGCCTACAAGTGCCTGAGCCACCGGCCCAAGGTGAGACCAACAATGAGCGCTGTGGTCGAGATCTTGGAGCCTCTGAAGGACTTTGCTGATTTCCACGTCGGACCGTTCGTGTACACCGTGCCGGTGGAGAGCGAGTCGGCGAAGGCGAACAGTGCCAAGGAAAGGGAAAGGGAAAGGGAAAGGGAAGGAAAGAAGAGGCATAGGCATCACCGCCGCCGCCACCAAAGCCGCCACGAAGACGACTCAAGATCGTCAAAGTCTTCGATGTCCTCTGATAGTTCTCCGATCCACAAGACCAATCGTAGCAGAGGTGGCCTGCGGCCTCCACCGGATGAGAAGGGAAGGGGAGCCTAGACACTCCGGAAGAAACTGTATAAAGCACACTGTACATATATATATATATATATACATATCTATCCGTCAGAATGTCGAATCTGCCAGCGAAGCTCCTGCCTGGACATCAGCCATCACTGCAAGTGGGTCCGAAGTACAAGTACTCATCCGATGCAGCGGCGTGTGATATTGCAGCGGCATGCCGATGATCTCGGTAAAGAACCCGAAGTCGGGGGGGACAGAGGAGCACTATTCACTATTTAGGGGGACTGGAGAGCAAAGTATTGTTGAAGCAAAAATTCATTAAGGAAATTGTATTTTCTTCCACTTATTTCTTAAACGTGGCCGAAAAAAGTCAAGTCTGTTTTAAATAAACATATTTTGTTTTCTGGGTTTCATCTTCCAGAAGTTTGTGATTTGTATGTGTGATAATTGACAGCTGGGATCGCACCGCACCATTTGCAATTGAATTGAAGTAGAAGGACAATACAGATGATGATGATGCCAGAATCGAACATCAGTTAGTTATACTGTTCCTTCGGTGGTGTTGGGGGGAGGTCTAGGCCTATGAATCGAAATCGTCGCACCTAGAAACCTCTTGATCTTGACTTCAAGAAGACAATACCTAACCGTATGGAATCTTCATCTACTTCTCTATTATTTTATCTTTGAGACACAATCAAGACGTTTGAATGCAGTCAGCCAGCCATATTTTAATGGTATGGCTCATGATTGGAGCAGGCAAATAGACACGTTATTCATGAATTTCTTTCTTTCTTTCTTTCTTTTTAAATCCGATCATACTCCCATTTTTTTTAATGTTCTAGGCAAACAGGACCGGCCAATTCAAATCTCGATTCAACACGGGGTTGGATTGGCATAATCCAGATAAGCTTTTAAAGGGTCAGGCGATGCATCGAGATTATTTTTGAAAGCGAAAGGCGACCCGCTGTATCAACAGGAAGAGGTTGCGTCAGGGTAAATAAATGGAGGGCGGATCGGTTCTGGATATTCTGCTGGACACATCAGAAACTGAGATGGAGGAACCGAGTTGGGACAAAAATGAGAAGGTGACCAGAGATTAAGGACCAAAATGGAGGTTTCAAAAAAAAATTTTTGCAGTCCAAGATCCTCCTGCTGGCTGCTGCCAGCGCCGCCATTCCTAAAAGTCGAGGGTGAGGTTTGTTTGCCTTTCGGAATCAGAAGTCAACCGAGGATCGAGACTTCGCTCGGATCAGATATTTTACTCGGAATATCTCCTCTTTGGTTTGGTGGCCAAGGAGGCCTTGAAGCTAACTAACCCGGAAACAAGAGAACGATTCAAAATGACACCGAGAATCCCGAACAAAAATGGAGCAGGATTGACAACTCTAACTAGAAATGTTAAATTGACAGTTCAGACTTGTTTAAAACTGGCTTATAATTATTTGGCCCAATTACGGTTTGGTCTATTAAGCACATTGGGCTTGTCGATCATGAGTCATGGTTCAAGAAATCATGAATCGGTCTAGACCATTCTTAAGTGGGCCGGTTCATGATTTGAGCCGATTTGAACCGTGAATCGTGACAATTTCATTTTTTAAAGAAATTATTTAAAATGAATAATTTTTTATAAAAATTTTAAATTAAAAAAATAAAATTTGACAGTTGATTACAGGATTTTTGATGGTATGAACCGGTTTTGCAATGGTTTTGTGCTTGTTCAATGAGAAAATGTGCCGGTTTGGGAGCACTCCAGGCCGGTTATGGGCCAAACCGGCACATCTAACATCTTCACCTCCAACTCAGCCCTCTCCGGGGCCTTCTGCTTAAGCTCCTCAAGAACCTGACAGGTCACAGCCCAGAGAAAAACGTCAGTTGCTTTCTTCCATTCGGGAGGAACAAGAGGCTTGTTTCCCTCGGTTCTTGAAGATTCACCGGTTTCTTTTGATCATTTTTCCCAAAATGCAAAGGGAACAGCAAGGTTTATTGGTCGATTGTACTTTGGAAAATGTTTTTGGACCAAGAAAACGTCTGCTCGACTGCAATCCCATGCCCATTTTCATTTTTTGTTTCGAGAACCTCCTTAGTTTGTCTCTCGATCTCCGTCAATTGCTTATTGCTGCTAATGAACCTCCCAATTGCAGAAGGGAATAACAATAATAATAATTGAGCATGCACTTAATCAGGAAGCATCTCAGAGTCAACAGATATTACCGCTCGGTGATCTGTAAGGAAGCATATAAGTATGATTAGGATAGATCGTGTCAATCAACTAATAGAGTAGTGAATACTCACTTTCATCACGAATCGCGAAGGAGTCCCCGAGAGATCTTGGTATTTTTCTCATTGCTGTCGGCCACATGACCATTGTCATGGTGTGGGAAGATCGAGTCGGTTCCCCGCCATGGGTGTCAAGCATGTTAGTGTCCTGGGAAGACGATGAACGCCGACTAATTCATTACCTTCAACAAAGCAAACTGTGCAGGATTCCTTTTCCGAGCTGCCGCTGCAGCATTTTCACCAGCCTCTGTATTCACAATTGCTTGTACTCCGGGCTTCTATTGACTGACAGAAGAACACATCTCCACCGAGATTGCAGGTCACAGCCATCCCCTATAATCTGCTGAATCATGGTCTTGATTTGTTCCATGCGATCAGAGACACAATGCTGGTGGGTGGGTGAAAGGCAAGGGAGATCAGCCATCTCCTCTAGCTGCTCCAGGCAAAATTAGTCACTTTAAGGACAAGGGATCCTGTCCCCTTTCCATTGGCCGGAGTGTAAAAGGTACCATCTGCATTATGCTCACTCATACCAATCACTACTGGGGATGTTTAAGGAACACCAGAACTTCTAGACCGGATTATGCCAAAAATGATTGTGCCCTCTGGCCAGACCAACCGGTATGAAACGTGATGATGGTCAAATTTTGCATTTGACAGACCGAGAAAGTAACCCGAGTTCACAGGGAGATGCAGAGAGTGTGTGAATCAGTATTGAGATCTAGTATATTCCCTGGTGCATGGAGTCCAGAAGGATCTTATACGAGTTCAACGTGGAACAGAAGATAGGCCTTGTTGCACATACAGTGCGTACACTTCACAACTGAAAAAATCATCTCCCAAGTAAGCACTCCATTTCGTGCAGTGCAAAATTATCCAGGAAGTAAACAATGACCGCTGCTGAATAGATACTTTGCCCAGATCATCATTTCCCCTGAGGAGCATACAGCAGGGTTCCTGCTATCTACGGACCTGTAGAGGAGGAGGGCGTGAGCAGCCACTGCAGCCGGAGCGTTGCTTAGATGGCTGAAATCATAGGCAATGGATCCCGTGAACAAGCATCCTGACCTCGGCCGAGATGCTGGCTTACTGCCCACANCCGTGAACAAGCATCCTGACCTCGGCCGAGATTGCTGGCTTACTGCTCATAGAAAATGGAAAACAGAATGATGATGCGTGGGGACATAAAAAGATAAAAGCATGNATGGAAAACAGAATGATGATGCGTGGGGACATTTAAAAGGATAATAGCACACGTCGCCTGAGAGATTCGAACTCTCGCGGGGAAACCCCATGTACTTAGCAGGCACACGCCTTAACCACTCGGCCAAAGCGACGTTGCTTACCTGTATTGTCACTGGCTCAGTCAACAGCTGCCTAATAGTCTTGGGCTTTTCCTCCTTTCCCTCGTGAAACCCTGATGGACACACGAGCCTCACGCTTAACGAAGGTTTGCTTGGATGTACAGTCAGTGGAATGAAATACTGTAATTACGTCCCCCTATAAATGCAAATTATAGCGTTTGGCTATAAAAGTGAATTACAATAATCAAAATTTTACAGTGTGATTATCGTATTATAAATACTTTACAATCACTTTTATTGGTGTATACTAAATTTTATATCTTTTCAAATGATATAAAATTACATTACTACAGAACCATTTCATGTAATCCGACAATACTGGAGCATCTCGAGCCGCCTCCTTAGAGACCCGCCGCTGCTTGAAGAAGCACATATAAGAGAAGATCTAACAAAAAAAAAGAAAAATTCACCTTTTATGAATTGCAATTGGTATAAAAATCTCATAATCCCGAAAATTCAAAGGGTTATTTTTTTGGTCACATACTATTTAAAAAAAGTTCACTAATAATTTGACATATCGAGACAAAAAGCTCTCATCGATTTCAAGTTACGTGCTAATACTTTCATTCTATTTTTCTGTTAAGATTTCACTACTAGAATCATTAATAATCCATGAACGAGAACGACACCTCGTGATGAATGGACTCCCTTCTTCTTTTTTCCTTTCTTTATAAAGAGGGGAAATTTTTTAAAATATAAATTCTTTTAATTTACTATATTTAAAATAAAAATCTCATATGTCAGAACTGTCCATAAACTAATTAATATGGAAATTCTTTAAATTATAGTAAACATTTTTTAATTAAAAAGATTAAAGTATAAAATAATTTTTTTATTATATATTAAAATTAATAATTTAATGATAAAATTTTAAATTGAGAAAA
>CXYZ01006529.1:1798382-1839749 GCA_900006705.1 Sonneratia caseolaris
ATTATATTATATAAAAACTCATTTTAAAATATTAAATTATTATAAATTTATTTTTAAAGTTATTTTTTTTAGTTCAGACCCGCCTCTATGCTCAAAGTACGGAAAATTCATGCAAATTTTGAGCAGAATATAGAATCATATCACATCTATACAGTCCAAAATTATCATCAACTTAAATTATTAAATTTATATAATAATATAAATTAATTAAAATTTATAAGTTAGGGGACAGCTAGGACGGTGGATGTCACGCCTTGATGGATGGATAGCCCACGTAGAGCTAAATGCTTGGCCTGGCATCCGGTCTAGTCACCGCCCCAAAATGGAGGCTCAGTCAGAAAGGGACCTCCAGGCTGGTCTCGCTCTTACGAGAAACGTCATTGGATACATCACATCTTCCATTGTTCAGTAACGAAATTTTAAAAAATATTCAAACCCATAAAAAGGGGAAAAATATATGTATATATCAAGGGGTCGGCAACGACGAGGTGATTGATGCAATATATATAATATGCATATATTTATCTTCTCCGAATATCGATCGGGTAGGATTAATTCGAGTAGAATAGGGCGAAAACTGCAGTGAATGGCGGGCGCTCATGGTGGACTGATGTGAGGGGAGGGCCGGGAGGAGACCGCAACAGTCGGTTGAAAAAGTACGGGCAAGCCGATAAGTCATATGTGTACGCATGTGCTGCCCGCCCCAGCTGTGTTAACTGAGAGTGAATCAAGCCGGAGTCTGCCTCTCTCTCTCTCTCTCTNCGGCGGTGGCGGATCTGAGGCGGATGCGGCGGTCTTCCAGGTACTGGTAGAAGGCGGAGGAGACGGCGCAGGCCAAGAGGGTGAGGATGTAGCTCGGCCACGAATCGGTCCGCCAGGAGTCGACCAGGAGCGTGACTTCTACGCTCCAGTACAGGGTCATGTGCATCATCTTCACGGTGAGCGAGCGAGCGAGCCGGCGAACAAGAGATCAAGAGGGGAGGACAGAGATTGATTTCCGTTGGGGCAGGATGAACTTGGACGGCTCTTTTTGAGAGGAGACTCGCCGTTCCAGAAATGCCCTCGGCGAACTGTATTATTACATGAAAGTATCCGGTTTCCTTCAAGCTGGGGACGCGTTCTGCTCCCGCTGAATTTACACATTTACCCCGCTTTCAGAATTTATGCAGCTGGTGTTGGGAATTGAAATTGGAACACACCCAGCATTCAAATTGTCGACTTAGCATTTTTCGGTAGTTGTCTAGTGAGGTTTCGGATTCGACTCCCTTTGAATCTGCGCATTCCGTCCGACCGCAGAGGTGGCAGTCCGGTCTAGTCAGATTTCAAAACTGGTAAGCCTTGTGATCGAGGAGGATACACGGCTTCGAGGATGAACTCACCGGAACCACATGAAGCTGAATGACTCGATGGACTTATACTCCACGTATTTAAAATCCCAATACATCCATATCGACTTATGTTCAGGTCAGGTGAACGGATCACGCCACGCCATTAGGATAAGTTTGTCAAGCTTTTGTCATTGGGGATACTTCGTTGCCACTGCCGTCAACAACGTCTTGCCTAATTTAATCTTCGTGCTCGTCCTTATCCCCATGCAGTGCCCATTCAATTCTCTCCTTGACTTTTTCATCGGACCCCCCCCGNTAATTTTTTATTATAAAATTTAATATACTATTTTATTATGATATTATTTTTTTATTATAATTATAAAATTCGGAGGAAAAAAAGGGGAAATTAAAAATAGGGAGTAGGAGTAGCCGTTGCCATGCCATGAGAAGGCGTGAACTTGCAGTGCGTTCAATGACTGCGCCCGGGGGGCGGGACTACGAGACAAAACAGCACACCACATGGCCCACGCACCCACCTCCCCCTTGCCATCCCTTGACTTCCGGGCCCACCACCGTATTTCCACTTCTGCCCTCCATCGTAAACCCGATCTACGCTCCTGCCACTGACCTCCCCCAGTCAACCGCATACTTGATTATGTTTTAGCTCGCTGGATCACTGATAAAGGAAGGAAAGAAATTGCAAGCCCTCCGTACTACTTGCCGTTCGGTGAAGTTCCTTCAAGGACACTCCGGTCCTGTACCTATGTCGAAAGGGGTCGTTCTAAAAGCACTCTAAAGTTTAGATATGTTCTAGTTGGTAAATTTAATTCTGAACAGTGCCACCAACGGTCCAGCTATCGATGTTTCCACAGCACTAATTACCTGAAAAGATCGTGCAGATGTGAATGTGAGGTGCCAAACATGGATAAATGTGAAGAAGGCGTGCTCCCTCCTTCTATATTGAAGGGGCGGGGTGCTCTGGTCTCTGGACATTGGGCATGTTGTGCAATCATTCCAACTCATGGATGGCACTTTTTCTACGCTGCAATCCATTATTGCTTCCTCTGCGTGCAGCTTCTGTTTGAGTGGTAGCCACTCAGACATGGGTCCTCCCATATATTGCTACCATGATCGTGCTCGCCCTAACAACATCTGGTTCCTTTCTTCTTTTTTTTCTGGCTCATTATGGCCGATGATCCGAGGGTTGACGGAAGCTTCTGATCGATCGTTGCAAGACCGCATAATATGATTCGATTGCATCGTTGATAGGCTGTTGGGATGAGTGCTCAGACTGTCTTGGGGCCTCAGTTGAAGCTTTATAATTTATGGATTGAGGGTGATAAGTTAACAAGAAGCGTATAGATCTACCCGTTATAGACCGACGAAGACATCCCTCCCAGTGGCAAAGATGTAATCTCGTAGGGTNTACCCGTTATAGACCGACGAAGACATCCCTCCAATGGCAAAGATGTAATCTCGTAGGATACGGAGCCCTGCCTGTCTCGTGGGCGATCTTCCTTATAAGAATGACGCGAGTCTCCATGTTCCTCCCCCACCCTACTCCGACAGTGGCAGCAGTACAGCCGGCCGCTGCCTTCTCTCTCTCTCTCTCTCTCTCTCTTTATCTCTCCCTTCCCCTCTCCTCGTGCAGTACAGTTGTCCGTCGCGGTGGCCTCAATGTCGATGGCACATTTCTTCTTCCTCCTCTGCCTTGCCGGGTCTCTCCTCTCGCAATGCCTCCCAATCTCTGCCGTGGAACTCAGCAGGAAGACATACATAGTCCACATGAAGCACCGTGACAAGCCTTCCTCCTACGCTACGCACCATGACTGGTACGCCGCCAGCCTCCGGTCCCTCTCAACCGCCACCACCGACAATGACGATGGGGCTGGCCTAGACTCTCAGCTCCTCTACAGCTACACCGATGCCTACCATGGCTTCGCGGCCTCTCTTAGCCCCGACCAGGCCGAGTCCCTCCGCCAGTCCGACTCCGTGCTCGGGGTCTACGAGGATGCGGTCTACTCCCTCCACACCACCCGCACCCCCGAGTTTCTTGGCATCTCCTCTGATCTCGGCCTCTGGGACCCCCACAGCGCTCAGGGCCAGAATCGAGTGCGGGCTGCAGGCGATGTCGTCATCGGCGTTCTCGACACTGGAATATGGCCCGAATCGAGAAGCTTTGACGATTCTGGCATGGCTGCAATTCCTGCCAGATGGCGCGGCAAGTGCGAGGCAGGCCCCGACTTCAGCCCGAAGCTCTGCAACCGCAAGCTCATTGGAGCTCGGTATTTCTCCAAGGGATACCACATGGCCTTAGGTACGGTCGACAAGTCGATTGGATCTGCTTAAGTGAAGAAATTGCTCGCTATGGTTCATTAATTGAACGGCTAACTGATTCACCCCTTGTGTTTTTGGGTGCAGGTGGGGGTTTCTTTAAGAAACCAAAGGAGGCAGAATCTCCGCGGGACCATGATGGTCACGGGACCCACACCACCAGCACCGCCGCTGGGTCCCAGGTGGCCAATGCAAGCCTGCTTGGGTATGCGAGTGGGACAGCCCGTGGAATGGCTGTCCACGCTCGCGTTGCATCCTACAAGGTTTGCTGGAGCACGGGCTGCTTCGGGTCTGACATCCTTGCAGCGATAGACCAGGCAGTAGCCGATGGTGTTGATGTCCTATCGATGTCACTAGGTGGTGGGTCTGCACCGTACTACCGGGACACGATTGCCATCGGGGCCTTCACTGCCATGGAGAGGGGCATCGTTGTATCTTGCTCTGCCGGTAACAGCGGACCTGCCCGGGCATCCCTCGCGAATGTGGCCCCGTGGATCATGACGGTTGGGGCGGGCACCCTCGACCGCGATTTCCCAGCCTATGCACTTCTTGGAGGCAAGAGACGGTTCACCGGGGTGTCTCTTTACAGCGGGCCCGGAATGGGGGACAAGCCGGTGGGCTTGGTTTACAGCAAGGGATCGAACGGCTCGAGCAACCTCTGCTTGCAGGGATCGCTCGATCCCAACCTTGTGAGAGGCAAAGTTGTGTTGTGTGACAGAGGGATCAGCGCCCGGGTGGAGAAGGGCGCTGTCGTCCGGGACGCCGGTGGGATCGGGATGATTCTGGCCAATATGGCAGCGAACGGGGAGGAGCTGGTCGCAGACAGTCACCTCCTGCCGGCTGTCGCTGTGGGGAGAAAGATGGGGGACTTGATCAGGAAATATGTGACGTCCGATCCCAATCCGACAGCCTTGCTCAGCTTCGGAGGGACTGTGCTGAATGTCCGGCCTTCCCCCGTGGTGGCAGCGTTCAGCTCGAGGGGACCAAATCTGGTGACCCCGCAGATATTGAAGCCGGATGTGATCGGCCCAGGAGTCAACATTTTGGCCGCCTGGTCCGAGGCTGTGGGCCCCACTGGTCTCGAGAAGGACACCAGGAGGACTCAGTTCAACATTATGTCAGGTACACTCCCAAATCCCAGTTTCCCAACACAACGGCTAGTTTTGACCTACTGACCTTTGAAATCTGCTTCAGAGATCTTCAATTTCACGTTGCTGAGACCTTGCAATCCCCTCCACGCCCCCCCACCCCCCCCTCAAAAAAAAAACCCTTTTTGATCTTTGCTGTCAGCAACCTCGGGATGGTGGTCGCAAATGGTGCATCCTAATCTGGATCGAAAGATAAACTATAGAATGTCGGGTCAAAAANAAAAAAAAACCCTTTTTGATCTTTGCTGTCAGCAACCTCGGGATGGTGGTCGCAAATGGTGCATCCTAATCTGGATCGAAAGATAAACTATAGAAGTATGTTAATTTCATATTAACGTGGATTAATGTCCTTCGTGTTCAACCTTAGTTTTAGCTAGGGCTGTAAACTTTGCTCATCTTTCTCGCAGCCTAAGCTTCTAGAAGAATCAGTCTTAGTCATTCGCTGGCAACTCTACTACAAATTTTGACTCTTGAGTGTGTTGTCTTAAACTTGTCGGAACCCCGTTTTGACGGGTACTTCATAGCCATAGGATGGAGTAGATGCTCTTGCTTAGTTGATGGCTTTTTTGGGTCCATAACCGTTGGGTTGGGCGATCTTCGGTCTCTAATGACTTTACCCAGCTGATCAGTGGGAGCCTCACTAGGCTATCTTTTTGGGGATCTCTGGGATTTGTAGATAGTGGAGTGTGATAAAAACAAAGGGGACATTGAATTCAATTATTTCCTCTATTTTTTTTTCCGGCCTTTTGTTGGGTATACGCTGGCAGGCACAAAAAGATGCCAAAGGGCGGACTCATAAATTGAATTATTCTGACTTCACTTACCAGGGCACATGCTTGAAAGCTAAGGACAGTGGAGCCACCACTTATATAGTATAGTATAGCCTTTTGTTCTAATATGGCCTCGCCTAAAACTTGAAGGGACCCCTTCATTATTTTGGAATCTGGAGTAAGGAGGACCCCTCCACTCCCTACCTTTTGTATATTGAACTATTGCCTTCAATTATGTTGCGGGTGTCGATAATTAAACCCCAGAAAAAGTTTATGCTTGCTACAGGCAAAGCTCAATCAATAGTCATTAAAACATTTGTATGCATTTGAAGATCTGAGGTAGACTTCTCCTGATCTTCTCATGGTGATGTCTTTTTGGTGTTTAACTGAGTCGTTCTATGAAGAAAGTCTGATTACTACGTGCAACCTGGCACGTTTTGGCTTGTTTTTATGCTTCTGAAATTGTGGAAAACGTGGCTAAGACTTCATATATTAAACTGTTGCTGACCAATTTATTACTTTTATCTGCTCCAGGGACATCAATGTCTTGTCCGCATATCAGTGGATTGGCCGCTTTGCTAAAGGTGGCTCATCCGTATTGGAGCCCGAGTGCAATCAAGTCTGCCCTCATGACCACGGCCTATGTTGTCGACAACATGCGGTCCCCGCTAAGGGATGCTGCCGATGGGGCCTTTTCCACCCCGTGGACCCATGGCTCAGGCCATGTTGACCCTCATAGGGCCCTTTCCCCTGGCCTTGTCTATGATGCCTCTGCAGACGACTTCGTTGCCTTCCTCTGCTCACTGAACTACTCCCTTGAGCATGTCAAGGCTATCGTCAAGCGGCCTGAGTTGAACTGCTCACGGGCATTCTCCGACCCCGGGGAGCTTAACTATCCCTCATTCTCGGTTGTATTCAGGGACAAGAGGGTCGTCACGTACACCCGTGAAGTGACCAATGTGGGGCCAGCTGCGTCCACCTATGATGTGGAAGTAACAGGTCCTTCTGCGGTCTTGGTCGGTGTGAAACCCAAGAAGCTCGCCTTTACTAAGGTTGGGGAGAAGAAGAGGTACACCGTGACCTTCGTGTCAAAGAAAGGGACCAGTGTGATGAGGCAAGGTTTCGGTTCCATCATCTGGAGAAATGCCCAGAATCAAGTGAGGAGCCCAGTTGCTTACACGTGGGCACAGCTAAGCTGAAATGGTGATGGGTCTTCTTGGTGGATCTACTTCCCCCGTTTGGGCATTTTTCTCGAGGGAAGAAACTGAAGGAAGGAAGTAAGGAAGCTCATGGGGTAGAAGCAGAGTTGGGCTTTGAAGTCCTTGCCACATAAAAATGCTGGACATGTGGGGTGTGTGCGTGTGTTTTCTTATAGCAGAGCTAATGTAATAGAATGTGAAGAGATCTGATCAGATGAAAATCCTAAAGTGTAAAAACCGAACAGCCCATGCTCAGTTCGGGAGCACAGGACTTTCTTTCATGAGTAAAGCTCATCATCTGAAACAGCCTTCAATGTGCTCGGCCCATCGTGAAGTTATCACTTACTATGCCTCAGAAGCGCTGTTAACGTTTAACTTACATGCACAGTGCACTGACTTCAATATTTTGTTCTCTCATCTCCATTTCTTTTGGAAGGTGTCAAATCAATTATGCCGTACTTATTCTCAAGGCATCGTTTTTAACTTATAGCTCGAAGCGGCTATTCTGACCGTACGCCCTCTGAGAATAATCGATCCTTTGATGCGCATCTCAGTAAACGATGACCGAAGAACAACCACATCTCTCTCTTCACTCATTGCTCAAACTCGAAACTGAGTGCACCGGGCAATTTGATCGATTTCGAAGGGATTACAGAGCACAAATTGGAAATGATAAGAGGTTCGCAGTCGACTCTGACCCTTTTTTGCTNGGCAATTTGATCGATTTCGAAGGGATTACAGAACACAAATTGGAAATGATAAGAGGATCGCAGTCGACTCTGACCCTTTTTTGTTCAACCCACCTTTCATTGACTAATCTAATGGTGCATAGTCTTCTATGTATATACAAGAGATCTTAGATCTTCCAAGGAATGGAATGAAATGAGAAGCCATACTAGAATAAACCAACGCATTATTAACCATCAGTAGCATGTATAGCAACACCGGCTACAACTGCAGCATGTCCCTTTACAACTGAAACAATTGAACTTTGCCTTGGGGCATTTAGGCCAGGAACATCTGAATCTGCAGCAATTGCTAGTTGGGCATGATGGGATCCAAAAACTGCAGCTGCATCGGGGGCACCAGCAACAATAGCTACTTTGGAAACAATCTTTCACTTCTTTGCAGCAGTTGGAGCGAGGGCAGGAGCAGCACCGTGGCTTAGGAACTGAACACTGAAAACATGATTTGCACTTACGTGAGCCACAGGAACTGCAATTGCACGAGCCACAGGAACTGCAATTGCACGAGCCACAGGCACTGCAATTGCTCGAGCCACAGGTACTGCAATTGCACGAGCCACAGGCACTGCAATTGCACGTGCCACAAATACTGCAGTTGCACGGGCCACAGGAACTGCAATTGCAGCAGCAGGAGGGCATTTCTAAGTGGAGAGGGCATAGAGAGTAGCAGCAGCAGCAGATCCACGAAAAACTAAAACAGGGCAATTCACTGCAAAAGGTGAGAATTTGTCGTTAGGCACAGCAATATGATAAAACTCTGCGATTTCAAATGGTTTTGTGAGTATCACAAATGGCACATAAAAGTCAGACCTGAGCCACTTCCAAAAGCGACAGGGTTTACGTTTCTTCTTAGTCCTGGATTGATATAATAAGCACATACCGATAGATCAGAACCGGAATCTCATCCTAATCTCAATTTTCTGAGGGAAAGTATTCTTGGGGATTTCTTACGTGGGTATTAGAGGATCTGATTTTGCCACCACAAAGTCTGTCACCCTGCAGGCCATCGAGTTAACTAAACGGTACGTGGAATGAACAATATCTCGAACATTCTAGATACGTGGCAGGGTAAATTTGAAATTCTAAGAAAGGCTTACTCTTTGCAGGCTTGGGAAGCGGGTTGACGGCTGTCGACAAATTTCAGTTCCTCCTGCACAGATATCACTCGTTATAACTCTTGAATAATAATACATATCACCATGTTACATCTAGCTCGAGCTTGTATGGGGAGTTCAGACCTACTTATGTTCAGTGAATTTTTAACTGAGGACCCATCTGCTGAATCTAAGAATCCAAGAGACAACGATTGTACCTTCCATTTTTGCTCCTAAGCAATTCTAAGCTCTGCAACAAGCTAAGGACATCACAAAGAAAGAGAAAATGCGGAAAAAGAAAAGGGAAAATGGTCCCTTTGCTCATCATTCAGCCCATTGTACTTTTCGCAAAATGGTAACCATAAAAACAAGTTTCTCTTTACAACCATCAGACACAAAGAAAGTCGAAGGGAGCATCACAACTGCCACCGGAACTTGCAGTTCCCATGTCCAGACTTCCCTTTCAAAGAACCCAAAAATAAAAGCCTGAACCTTACTACCCCAGTTGCACAGCAATCTACTTTTCCCCTTATTTTTTTTTTCACTTTTGTACATGTCGTTGTCATTTTTTGTTAATTTAATAGATTCATTACTCAATGGCTTTTGATAATTAAATGGAAATGCAACGACAGCAGAATAAGGCCCACCTCAAGAAAACTAATTTCCCTCTCAAGCATCTGAACTCTGGCGGCTTCGCGGCGCTTCCCATACAGGTCCGGGTACTCCGGCGGAGACCTCGGGCACGGCGGCGGCAGAGACGGCACATTCGAGGAGCAACCCGATCGGCCGTCCATGCCTCGGACAGGCGCTCCTACCACTTCTTTCCCGGCTGGTTTCAGCTTCTTCTGCTCAGTTCTATCCAGTCCACATTCAAGATTTAAACCCAAAGACAGGGGCTTTGTAGTGAGAAGAGAATCAAGAAAATGAGGGGGGAGAGAGAGAGAGAGAGAGAGAGAGAGTAAGACTCAGCCCCGAAATGTAGAAACAGTGTCAGTGGCAGTGAGACTAAGCAATAATAGCAGCAGAAGTGACTGTTGAAGAGTTGCTTGCTACTTGACAGTTTGATGTAATATGAACAAAAAAAACCATTAATTAATCTANTTGACAGTTTGATGTAATATGAACAAAAAAAAAACCATTAATTAATCTAAAAAAAAGAATTATACAATATATGCACCTAATCGACGGTACAGATTGGAATTGCTAGTTTTTCCCGCAAATTGATCATTTTAAAGCTTTTTTTCATGTACTGTATCCATCACCCTTCCCTGCCATCCTAGTTGTCCATGTATGGATCCGATCTTAACCAGAATGTTGCGGCATTGTCGATCCTTGACACGAACTAGGAGCTGTAGCTCCGATTCGTAGTATGACTGTTCTAGAGTTGAGAGTGAAAATATAGCTTACGGGTGCCATCGGGTTGAAAGTATAGGGCCTGTAGATTAGCCAGACGCGAGCCCCTTAATCATCATAGGACACAGCAGCAGTGGCAGGCAAGTGTAAATAGGAGGAACTGGAGGGGGCAAGTAGGAGACAGAATAAAATGGGGCTCTGCAGAAACTGCAGCAGCCTGCAGGAGGCTGAAAGCAGCAGTGCATCGATGCACGGAAAATGAATTAATTGAATGAACAAGTCCTCTCTTTACTCTCATCCCCCCACCCACGGTGTCTAACCTTTTACCAAAGATATTTCCTTTCTGGCTCGCAGGGCCACGATAATTTTAATCAAGAATATGATTTTTGCAGAAAATAAGCCAAAAAAAAGGAGAACTTTCAGTGGTAAAGGTTCTAAAAAGAGAGCCATTATGAGATCAGATCCTCTGTTCTTGAAGAAAGCCCAGCTAAAATGGTAAATTTCCTATTAGAATAATGGATTAACCATAGCAGAGCAAACATAGTACTAAAGTTGCAGTGAGAAAAGAAAATAAATATATTAAAATACACAATTTTTTTTACAGTAAAAATCATAATAGAGAAGAGATGAGAGGAAAAGCGTGCAGAAGTAGCAGATGGGTGGGTGGAGGAAGAGTGTACGGCAGCCTTTGGAGTGAGCATCTGAGTTAGATTTGCGTCCTATAAGTGTTCTCTTAGACAGTGGGGATCTCTCTCTCCCTCTCTCTCTCTCTACCCTCTTTTCCATTTAAAAATTGAAAACGAGGATGATCCATTTCAATTTATGAACNAAATTGAAAACGAGGATGATCCATTTCAATTTGTCTTCCCCAAACTTTGCTCCCTGTCTCGGCTTGCCTCTATTGCTGTGCCGGTTCATTTTCAAACGAGTGGGCCTAGCTCTTTCAAAAGCTGCGATTATGCGGGCGGAGTCAAGAATTAGACCGAACTTGAACAACCCCATCGTCAAAATCTAGATAGCCTTATCATAGGTCAGTTCGCGTGTATGGCGACGTGGCCCATTTTCTTGTAGCAAGCTGGAATTGCGTGGCCGGAACTAGACCCTCTTCCCCTCTGGATGGTGAAGCTGAGACCGCAAAAGTTGATGTACGAGAGTCAAATTGGAAGGATAGAAGAAGTTCTGGGGAGAACATTGGAAATAACGAGGGAAGAGCGTGGGTGTCACTCCCTCGCTCTCTCTCTCTCTCTCTCTCTCTCTCTAGGTATCGAGTAGACAGTGGGAGACTGGCGGAGAGAAACTCGAGAAAAACGATGTCGTACCTGAGACCACACGTGACATCTGCGTAGGACAGAGAGCAGTTGCTCACGGTCATCCATTGTCTCCCAGCCCTCAACTCATTTCCTAGTATTGTTTTCCTTTTTTTTTAAATTGCTGCATGTGATACTTTTGATATTTAATTAATTTAAATTTGAAAGTTATTTAATGTATTTATTAATTATAAATATTCTTTAATTATGAGGTTCGGAGATAAGAATTCACTTGATTTGAATGTGCAACGGCCGAATTTAGGGGGGCATTTCACTGAAATAGCTACGACAGATATTGCAGGGGGGTGGAGTGGTGCTTTCAATCTTGCAAATGTGGGTTCTTGATTTATTGCCAAGCACATCCAATTATCAACCCGGTGAGATGGCTCGGCCGTCCCAGATGCAATGGGTCTTTGAAACTCTGGTGAATGAATGTTTATGGATAAATTAATAGTAATTTTTAGTAATATAATATATTATCTGATCAATTAATTAACTATTATTATTACACTAGATATTATCTATATAAATAAGAAAAAAAAAGTGAGAAGGAATGATGGGAGCAGCCCTCCAAGACATCCTAATTTAAATTCATATTTATGAGAATTTTATACTTAATAAATCAGCATAACATCGGACTTAGGATAGCTGTAGTTTTATTGAATTTGTGTATATTCATCCTGCTAAAGAAAATCTCAGTCGAGCTGTTTGTGCAATTATATGGTTTTAAGCAGCAGGGATTAAATTGAGACTGTTTCAGCAGTTTCTGGGGGCAAATTTAAACAGCCTAAAACTGCCTGGACCATGAGGGATGGGCTTGCGGCTCGTGTCTTTCAGTCAGGTGCTTCCTCCTCCTCCTCCTCGTCAGTATCTTCGAAGAAAGCTGAGATGAACCCCTGCTTGCTGGTCCTCCAGCAATTTTGTAACGTGTGGGCACTTTCAGTCGTGGGCCTCGTCGATTCTTCTTAGTCGATTGTCAATCGAACTGAGCTCCGGTACGATCGGCAGAGACCTCATCTCAGCCAGTCTCGGGATCGCAATCGAGCCAATCTGAGGCTACACCGATGTGTTAATCCAAACCTGATGATCGACCCACAGAGTCCTCGCTCGATAAGAACGCAAGAAGATAAGATGGAGGTGTTGCTGTGATCGAAATCACATAAGGTGTTGGCTATGGGCCAAACTTCTAAGACCACTGGATTCAACCATGCACCCACCCACCCACATGGAAGCAGCAGCACCAAGCGAAAGCACAAGAGCCCAACAATCATCACCAATGGACCATAACAGTATAGAAAAGATCGACCCGATAAGCAGGCCTTGATTATTGACCCCACGGCTCGGACTAGTACGGTCCACGACGGTTCGATTCTGGCTCGGGTTTTCCCTTTGCGTGCTATCGACGTCGACCTGAAAGTGTCTCCCCAACCTCGCCAGCCGTCATCTACAACAGCCAGTGGGTCTCGAATCTCGATGATGGCCCCGGCTTGCCCCATCCATAGTTAGCATCGTAGATATTTTTGTTTTTGCTTTTAGGTTTTTTCGGGCAAATAATTTTTTTTTCTTATTTTTATAAATTAATTTTAGCGAATAATTTTATCGGGAGAATAAAGTAATAATAACATCACATTCAATGAAAATTAAGGGAAAAAAGGCATTAAAATTGCTAAAATATTGGAATTTTTTTCCATTCAATATACATATATTGCAAAATTCTCTATTTACGTACATGAATTTTTATAATATGTGCAAAATAATGAAAAACAAAATACATCGTTTTTAATTATATCTGGAAATTGGTAGAGAAATTCAACCATTCATACACATTTCGTACATCATCACAATTACAAGACAAGATAGATAGATAGATGAGAATCAATATCCAATCCAACGGATCGGAGATCTCAGGCTCAGGCGCAGGCACATGGGTTCTCCACGGCCGGGAGCTCCTCGTCCCCGCATCGGAACTGCCAGTAACCGACGGTAAGCCCCGCCACGATCGACAGGAACACTCCGCCGTTGAAAGACATGATCGCGAGCATCAGGAGGTACCCGATCGCCGAGTTGAACCCGAACAGGGCGGTCGACGCGAGCTTGGCCCCGTTGAGCAGGCGGAGGCGGCTGAGCTTGGGGATGAGGGGTGAGCCAGGAGACGGCTCGGTCGAGGTCGGAGCGGGAACTGCGGCGGCGGTGGCGGATCTGAGGCGGATGCGGCGGTCTTCCAGGTACTGGTAGAAGGCGGAGGAGACGGCGCAGGCCAAGAGGGTGAGGATGTAGCTCGGCCACGAATCGGTCCGCCAGGAGTCGACCAGGAGCGTGACTTCTACGCTCCAGTACAGGGTCATGTGCATCATCTTCACGGTGAGCGAGCGAGCGAGCCGGCGAACAAGAGATCAAGAGGGGAGGACAGAGATTGATTTCCGTTGGGGCAGGATGAACTTGGACGGCTCTTTTTGAGAGGAGACTCGCCGTTCCAGAAATGCCCTCGGCGAACTGTGTTATTACATGAAAGTATCCGGTTTCCTTCAAGCTGGGGACGCGTTCTGCTCCCGCTGAATTTACACATTTACCCCGCTTTCAGAATTTATGCAGCTGGTGTTGGGAATTGAAATTGGAACACACCCAGCATTCAAATTGTCGACTTAGCATTTTTCGGTAGTTGTCTAGTGAGGTTTCGGATTCGACTCCCTTTGAATCTGCGCATTCCGTCCGACCGCAGAGGTGGCAGTCCGGTCTAGTCAGATTTCAAAACTGGTAAGCCCTGTGATCGAGGAGGATACACGGCTTCGAGGATGAACTCACCGGAACCACATGAAGCTGAATGACTCGATGGACTTATACTCCACGTATTTAAAATCCCAATACATCCATATCGACTTATGTTCAGGTCAGGTGAACGGATCACGCCACGCCATTAGGATAAGTTTGTCAAGCTTTTGTCATTGGGGATACTTCGTTGCCACTGCCGTCAACAACGTCTTGCCTAATTTAATCTTCGTGCTCGTCCTTATCCCCATGCAGTGCCCATTCAATTCTCTCCTTGACTTTTTCATCGGACCCCCCCCGAAGGACAGCCGATCATCTTGTCAATGACGAGTGACTCCACCCGCACAAATCTCTTCTATGGATCGGCAGCCGCCGAATCGTTATATGAAATTTTCTTTCTTGAGTAAGCAATATGGTCGAGTGCAGAGTTGAATTTCACGAGTACCAAACAGTTCGGCTACATGCGGGTGGGAGACAGTTGAGCTGCACGATCACGTATAGCTTTCGGCGGGACCAAGGGGAATGGAGGAAGTTCAATGGACATTTCACCAAAAGACAAGACGTGTGCCTTCTACTACGATCGACTCCATGCATCAAATCCGCCGCTGTTAACTCACTGATGTCAGCTGGACCTAGACGGGTCCTTCCCCACGGTTGAGTCCGTGTATTTTGTATGGTAAAAATTCGTGTTTGAATGGGCCGAGCGTAACATAAATTAACAAGGGTTTATTGAACTTTCATTTATACAATGGTGCAAACTGAACCGAGAGAGAGAGAGAGAGAGAGAGGCCAAACGCGAAGCTCTGTGGACAATTAGAAGAAGTTGACGTGACAATGGTCTACTTGAACACTTTGTACATTGCGCCTGGCTAACCAATATCTGATGATTGATTTTTTCCTTTTCCCCACTTTAGATGTGCATCCATCCGCTGTAGGTGAGTCCATTATGCCATAAATTATAATTTAGGTTCAAATCAAATCGATGAATTAATAATAAGCAAAACTCTACGATTTGTAAATTTTTTAATATGTTGAGCTCGAATACGTAAGCTCATTTAAGTGGAGTGGAAGAGACCCTCGAACCGACTTGTGATTGAAGTATAGGATTGGTCAAGGCTGCTCAAGATATACGTGACGGAATTTCCATCTGCAAGAGCTCTGACTCGAAATATCAATGTGGCTTGTCCGAGATCCGTAAGAGAGCCCGTTGTCCGATGGATCAATAATCGTATCCGAAAAAAACTGTGTGAAGGAACACAGTTGCACAAGACCTAGAGGCTGGTGGACGAGGTTTCTTGCACGACTGTGTCGGGGATCCATCCACACGTTCGACGAAGCATCACATTCCGGACTTCGACCTATATGCTATATGCATCGAGGTGAGACGACGCTTTTGTGAGAAGGGAGTGGGCTTGGATGTGTGCAAACAGGGATTATTAAGTGGCCGGAAACCTGCCCCCAAAGGCCAGACCAAGGTGTGACCGACCCACATAAACTGTCACTGTGCACACAGAATAAGGAAATGGTACACGGAGAGAGCAGAGAGGCTCAGGATCCAGGAAAGTTAACTCCAGTATGGAGGAGCCCGTACACCTCCGACGTTGGGTCGGGGTGTCTGGATCCGTCTCGATACTGTATCCCGAAAACTTAGCACAGGGCCATGGCAGTAAATCTTTGGGGTTGAAGGAAAAAAAAACTTGCAGATGTGCAATAGTAGCGATAAGAATGGAAAGTGCAACTGAGGTGCTGGTTCAGCAGGAAAGCGAGCATTCTCTGGGAAAACGACATTGCCAAAGCTCTCGATATGCCTTGATTATGCTGTTTCTTCGCCTAACCTCTCGATATGGTAGTAGAGCCAACAAGTTTCGTCGTGTTTATACACTGTCTTGTTGCTGATCTTTACTTCTGTCGCACGTGAAAAGCATTCCTCGATGACGTTCCGACTTTTCTACCGACGATCCACCGCACAGTGCATCTAAAACGACGTAACCTGTTTACAGGCTCTTGATTCGTACCTCTGTTTTTACCTGTGTTCGGTTTTGGGATAGAGGAGCCCCCAAGGAAGGCGACAGGGACTTCATAGCTGCATGGCCAGATATCTCTCTCTCTCTCTCCTCGTAAAGAAACTAAATTCACATGTGCTAGCATCAGAGTAAATTTCTGTTCAGTAACAGACAACAGCATCACCGAGGAATCTCTGCTGAAACTTCATAGTACACCATACCATTGGTTATACAGCTACGAATTGGGTTGGGGGCGGGGTGGTGGGCGTATTCTTGCAACGTTGGCACGACAACACTGCTTAAGTCCTCGGAATTTCTCGCGTCCTCCTCGAGGTTGACCTGGACACAGTACGAGGACTCATAACAGGGGATGGGGCTTGTGTGGAACGGGCGTTGCTGCTTCTTCTCTCCGGGACGCCATTGGAGGAATCCTCGAAAGGGATCGAAAAGTCGAGATCCATCACATCCACATGGAAGCGAACAAAGGTGGCTCGATGGGCTTCTTGGGTGCCCTGCTTCTTGACATTAGACCGATCCCCCGACGGAGTTTCTGGGATTCTTTTACCCGACCATTTATTCCTGCACTTTGCCCGGTGCTTCACCGGGAAATACTAATTCTGGAATACTACAACCGCTGGGGAATGCTTTGTTGCTTCGATATCAGAGGATTAGTATCAGAACATGTACATGGAATATGAACATACGCACAGACTTAGACTATAAGCCCAATTCATCAGTTCATCATCGAAGTAACCAACACTGAAAGAAAAACGAAAGAGGCCGATTGGATATATGACCGATGGTAGCTCTCCCGGCATACACCGGAGACAGGATTGCTCTTGATTTCACTATCCGTTTTGTGTCACTCAGCTCGAGATCGAGGAGAAGCAGCTCCCTGAGCGAACCAGAGCCTTCGGGCTACTGCTCTCCACTTCGTCGATCCGTCTCCGGGAGCTGCTCGAGTTCGACCGGAGAGCTCTAGGGGAGTCGAGGCTCCGCCGCAGCAGCCTCCCCATGGCCAGGATGGGGTGCTCCATTGTCTCGCCCACCGGCTTCATGGACCGGAACTTCTGGCAGACGCTGATGTGCCGGTTGAGGGCCTCCTCGGTGGAGATGAGCCTCTCTGACCTGAGGACCTCATCCTTGACGGCCTCGATGCAGAGCCCGCAGATCCACCGGCCATGGAACCTCTCCCTGATCCTCAGGATGTAGGCGAGGGTGCAGTCCTCAGTGAACCCGCAGGAGTCGCACTTGGCGGTCTCGACTTCTAGCAGAGGAGGCGAGGGCGAGGGCGAGGGCGAGGAGGAGGAGGATGGTGGCTTGTTGGTCGGCTGTGATGAGGCCTCCGATGATGAGCCTGGAATTGCCATAGCATTCGTGCCCCTTTTTAATTGTGATGCCCCGTTTTGCTTGGCTTGGTCCCCTTTGGGTGTTTATATATGTTATGTGGCTAACATAATAAATATGAGGAGGAAAAAAATGGTAATAGAAATTTATTCGCATTTACGGTGACGCATATCCCTCTCTACACACTATTATTTTCATTTTTTTTTGGGTTAACATAAATACAATAAAAATAAATAAATAAATAAAAGAAATAAAATATAATAATTCAATAAAAGAATAGAATAAAATTGATGAAATTCGTATGATATTTTACCGATTTTTTTTTTGTTTTTTGGTTAAGAGTTCAAGAGAGAGCCATTGCCTGTGGATGCTCCTCTTAAATTCATCCCTGTCTCTATACATTCATTCATTAAGCCGTGGATTGAAATCCAAACTGTCGTTTTTAGGGACGAGAAATGCAGACAAATTCTCAAATGTTGTCATGCTAGGGATAGTGTCAATTCTTGATTGATGGGTCTTCTTTTTGCCACGTGGGTTTTGTATTTCTTGTTGTGGGGGGGGGGCTTCCTTTTGGATGTCGCTTAATTCACCTGGGTTCAGTGATTCAGCCTGGACCATGGCTGCAGTGGGTGGTTCATAAGCTTAGGTGAAAAGGGAAAATATATATATATATATATATGTTATAACTGGAGAACGAATTCGATTCAGTGAGTATAACCATATCTGATATGTAAAATATTGAGACAGAGAAACTTAGGGATACAATCCTACTAGGGTTATGGAAGCTTCGATCGACCCCCGTCAACAAGTAGCATTGAGATTCCATCGAGAGTGAGTGTGACCGAAGAAATGGGATCCTAGAGGCTTTTTCGTGGCTGCCAATCGAACCGGCCCCTCCGCAATGTAATTAGTAAGGCAGTTTCTGCGCACAAACATGTACATCTTATTAGGATGGCTCTCTGTACCGTACCCAATGCAACACATCTCCCTCTACCTTACACCATCAAAGCTTTGATGGCAAGATCGATCGTGTAAGTTACACCGTACTTTTCGTTCGGGCGACGGGTGTTCCAGCACGAGACATTCCGTGCAAAAATACAAGGTTGTCATTCACGGTAGGTCATACCGTGTGCTGATAATTTATTCCCAAGAACGTATGGATAGTGGAAAGAGCCAAAAGATGGAATGAGGCATGTGGAAGCAATGTCTAATTCCTCCGGTGCCGCTCATGGCATACATGGGTCGATCACGATGAGTCAGCTTCACTGAGAGCTAATTTAATTGTTATGGATGGAAGGGAATCTTGTCCCTGTAGTAGGCTGTGGACCACTAATTGACAGTGCTTGTGCTCGTCATCGGAAGCGCACTGCCCCATATCTGAAAGTATAATAGACTTAGGCTGGTTCCAACCTGAACTAAGCCAGCATGTTAGAGGATAAAACTCCACCAATCATGAATCTTCTCCGATTCCCGGTGGTTGAGACTGAAGATAGTATGCTCGTGTTCGATGTCTGTCAATCTCTCCAAAATAAACATAAATGCCAGCGACCGTCGCTTTCGAGGTTTTGGACCTTCCCTTGATTTGCTGGATATTGACATCTTGATTAGATTTCGTCTCCGTCAAGATAGTTCAGTATTGATCCTACCATCAACTGTGCTCTAGTTACCTGTGAAACAATGGGAGAGGAGGAGCATACATTGTTCCAGTACGATGAGAACACTGACCAGTCGAGGAACCGATCGGCAAAAGGAAAGGGTCTTGGCAATTGGCATGGTAATCGATGTAATTCAAGCAAAACCATCAGGCATTCTTCTGTGTTTTCATCTCAAACTCGCCCGGCAGAATCAGGAACATCCATTGACGAAAAACAGTGAACTGGAAACAGATGGAAGAGAGATCAGAACGTACCGACCTGCCGAACAGGAAAGACACTATTTCAGCCTTGCCCGCTTTTCCATGTTCTTCTCGGGTCTTCTTTGCAGTTTCTCCTTGGAATTGTCTCTTGCTCTACTGTGATGGACAAACTCCGAGAAAGAAGGAATCTGTGGTAACTCACGGGAACAACTCTGGTTGATCGGAGCAGTTTCGAGGACCTGCAGTGTAGTAGCACCATGACTTTCTTTGTCTGTAACATCTCTGTTTCCCATGTTAGGTGAAGAAGCAGAAGGTTCTTCTTCTAGTTCCGACTTGTTGGCCAAAGGAGAGGGATCGCTGATGCCTAAATGATTTGTAAGCTCGTTGGAATCTGCAGTTGAGAGCCACCTCACCGTGCTGGCCACTTGTGAACAATAGAAAGACTTCCCACTCTTCCCGTACTTTTGATGGCACTGATTCTCAAGGATGGAAGCTGAACTGTGAACCTCGATCCTGCAAAACAGTAAACCAACCACAAACTAACATATGCAAATCAGAAAATCAGATAATTGGTCTGTTTGTAACTCGGCCAGGGGGGGAGGGGGGGTGGTGGGGAAAGAAAAACCTAACGGAGGGAGTAAACAGTTAAGATACTCAAGAGGGTCGAGCCGTTGCTGAGCTTGCTTCAAAGCAATGAGTAGTCTCTGCTTGCTGGATTCTCTGAGGGCTTCAGATACGGCATTCTTGTTGGTCTTATTCGCCTGTAGTAATTAATGCTAAGCAATCAAATCAATCTGTGAAGGTAAAGCTTGAAAAGTGAAAAAGTCATATTGGACAAAGGAAATGAAGCTAATGTGTCATGAGGTAATTTTGCTTGAGACTTGGGTAATGCTATGATATGCAATTAATCAGGGTTAATATTTCATGAAAATCTCTGATTAAGGAAATTTATTTAAAGTGAACCTGTTTATCACAGGCTTTATCCTGATAGTAATTTTCTTCTGCTCGTTGCAAGAAGTCAATCCTTTCATTGAATCCAGATTTTTTTGGAACCTTTGACCTGCCTAGAGTTCTCACAACGTCAATGCCATCTGAACATGAGGGATTCACAAGAGACATTAAAATGAGGTATCAAAATAAAAACTAGTGTCTGCAGAAAAATTCTATGCAAATACCATCAGAGTCAGAAACATCCTCCTCGGAACAACTTGCTTCGTCATCACGATTCCAGAATTCAGATGGCTGATCTTCATTAGTCATACTTTCAGAGCTGTGAAAGGAGAAAACCCAAGCACGGATATCCTATCATCCTCTCGGATATTCTGTAACTCAAGTCAAAATCAAGACTACAGACACATGACGTAAATGAAGATAAGGAACCTGCTCATCAAAATACGAGAGAAGTCACGTCTTTGACAAGTTGAGTAGGTGTTTGTAAGTTCCTCCAAGTGCTGAGCAACAAGACTTGGTTGTTTGCAAGCATCACATGATTTATTGCATAGTGACACGGGAACCTTTAAAAAAAAGGTGATTACCTTACTGAAGTCAATAAATAAAGAAATAAATTTGGAGGAGCTTTAGCTTGAGGATGAGCATGCTCAGGAAATGCCTGAGCAATATGTAGGCATGGAGCACAATATATTGCAATACCTGTTCACCAAAGCTTTGAAGAATTTTTCTACGGCGACATCCTGAACCTTCACAATATTCAACCATCTAGATATTCACAGAATATGAATATATACAATTAGAACTTGTAAAGCTGGGCATCAGAAGAAGTAGGTGTAGATTATAAATAAAATTTCTAACATCACCTGAGAGAAATCATCTAGGGACTTCTTTGCCAACTGATTCTGCAAATTCAAGGGCTGTGACTTCTTGCTCTTAGCATTCCTTAGAATGAACTCCTAAAAGATTTGTGTTTGTTACAAGTAAGATTTTAGCACATACAGAAAAACTGTGATTGTGAGTGAAAGAACCTGACCATTCTTCTTCGATCATCCATCCCATAGTATAGGAGACTTTTAGAGGGCAATTGATCCCGACCAGCTCTTCCAGACTCTTGATAGAAAGACTCCATAGACTTTGGGATGTTATAGTGACAGACAATTCTAACATCTTTTCGATCAATTCCCTATATATAAGAAATTATCAATATGCTTAAGATAGAATAAATTGGATCCACAAAGAACTAACAGTCTTTCTTTAGCATACCATCCTGAGCAGACAGACAGCATCAGCTCAATAACTCCGCATGCATTGAAACATCTCCCAGAAGAATGGCGTAAAGAAAACCAACAATTCCATTAGCCGTATGTCAGAACATAAAGCAATCAACAGAGTTCAAGTATCACAATGCAAAATGTAAGAAAGAAGATTGATGTCAAGAAATTCTAATGTCATGTATGAAGAGTTGGCTAAAGCAAAAAATAGTTCTCTCATCATTACCCAAATGCGACTGTGGCCACAACAACTTGAATCTTTGAAGAAATCCAGTCATCTAAGATGGAACTCCGCAATTTATCATTCAATCCTGCATGGTATGCTGAAGAAGCAAAAGCAAAACAAAGAAACTATTATCTAAATCGTGCAGGAGAAAAGCTTATGTAGGAATTATACAGTATTCTTGTTTACCAGCGCAGGAAATGCCACTACTTGAAAGGTAAGCAGACAGGTCATCACAAGTTGAGCGCTCAAGGCAGTAAATTATCCCACAAACATTTCCAGAAGTCTTGAGTAAGTTGCACAAATCGGCATACACATCATTAAGAATATCCTTGTAACGAACTGCAGAATGAAAATCCCTTCAGAAGCAGCCACTATATGATGAAATCTCTAATTAAAGCAAAATGGATTTAAAACCAATAGAAACAGCTATTATGCTGATAAACTGAGGCACTGTGATGAATAAGACACCTCAGCAACAAAAAGAGGCAGGAGAGACACCCATTCATGAAGTACTTTGGACCCATATTTCTATTCTATATGCATATCTTCTTCACAAACTCTGAGCAACTTCCTGCAAATGAACGCCCTAGCAACAGAAACCTCTTTCCAAATCCATATGATAATTTCAGTTATGCCGTTTTTAGACTTCCAGTACAAGGACTACTAGAATGCCCATGCAAGTTAAAGGCCCCAAGATATCCTGAAGCAAGCTTTCAACTGGCTCCCTAGGTTCATAGTGATAACAAATGCAGCCAAAAGAACAAATAAAAGTGGAGGCACCAGGCAGCAGGTCCATCTACCTTCATAATAGATATTGGGACGATTGAAAGATGACTTCAGTACTAGAGGGCTTTGTAAGCCTAAGGACTCTATCACATCCTTTTGAACTCTGCAAATAAAAACAGCAAGTAGACAAAAGCTACCTGTTTATTCCTCTAACATAATCAAGGATAAACGGCAAATTGAATAAAGGGGACCACATAGTTCTAGTCAATACAGATGCAAGCAAACATGAGAGCTACATTTTTTTAATAATGAGTTTATTATCTGCAGCCAACAAATTTGAGAGCTACATATACATAAATATATTTCTTTCATTTTGGTTTGTGGGAGCTAGTATAAAGGACTTTTGTGAAAATTGTTACCAATGAGCAAAACTTATAATGAATCATTGTATCATGAAGTATAAATATGGGTCTCATGTGAATGCAGTTAGAGGAAATCTTTGAAGCATCTCTATGGGCACTCACTTGGGTATAGCTGTAGCTGTCAAGGCCAATACTGGTATCTCAGGAAAGTGTTTTCTTAAAGATGAAAGCTTTCTGTAACTAGGTCTGCAGTAAAAGACCAGGAGATGTTATCACCAAAAATCATAACCAGCTAGGAAACTATCAAGGGAGTATTCAAATAGCCATACAATTAGCAAAAAGAAAAAAAGGGCACACAAACTGATGCAGTCCCAGTTTATAATAGTTAAACAAGTTGTCACTCATATAACCATGATGGCATGGCCAGATGAGTATGGAACAATACTGATACACATGCTGAGAATTATGCATATCTCATTGACAATGAATCACATACCTAAAATCATGGCCCCAAGTGGAGACACAATGTGCCTGTCATTTCCAGAGGGGAGTCAATATCATAACATGGAATCCTTCAGTAGAAAGACACTGTTCTCTATGCTGAAAGTCCTAACCTCATCTATTGCGATAAGATTCAGCAGTCCTCTAGAGTATATCTTGGACAACTTCGACATGAACCCAGATGTTGCAATCAACTCTGGTGTTACATAGAGCAGCCTCAAGAAGGGTTTCCCGGAATCAAGGTCTTCATGTATCTATACGTGAAGCACAATTTACACGGAGTCTGAATATGACGATGCCGAAGAAATGTTATGCTAGAAAGATTTTTGTCTTCAAATTTCCTCATAGAACATGAGTTCTTCCAATCAGAGTTGGAGAACAGCGTAATAAGATGAAAAACTTAAAGAAAGCTGGAAACAAAATCTCTATAGCTTCTGCGACTCTGGGCATGCATAGCATCGAGACTTTCAACTTTAAGCCTTTGCAAATACGATCTGAATTCTAGCAGGTACAACAAATCCCAGCCATTTTAATTCACTAGACCAGAAGCAAAACAATCTAAAATGGACCTTATTTTTAGTATGTGACGTCTGACTTGAGGAGAGATACTCTGCAGCAATTCCTTTCTCCTTCAGTGCCATCACTTGGTTCTCCTAATAAACCGAAGGGCAATGAATAAAAGAGATCGACACAGTAAAGACTCCAATGGCGGTTCAAAAGAGCCTCAAAAACCTATCGGGGCAAAGACTTGAAAAGATTACCATCAATGCTGCCAGTACAAATCAAAGCAGAAGCAGGAGAACATCAGCGTATTGCTTCCTGCCACATAAGCATCAATCCACAATATTATGCAGTACTAAGTTCTCACAGCATACGCAGGTTCAGAAAAAAAAATATTTTGATTCCAAGTCATTCACCTATTAAAGGGCAAACGACAAGCACGATTCCAGGTCTTGCCATTGCAGGTATCTGATAACACATCGATTTCCCTCCTCCAGTCGGCATGAGACAGAAACAATCTCTCCCTACTTTCGAGGAAACACAAGAAAAATTTAGGCTTCACATCCTACATCCTGCCAGAATTGCATTTTATTTTGGCATTACCCGATAGGACGGCTTCAATGGCCTCCAACTGCTTGCCTTTGAACTCCGCATGCCCAAAGTGCCACCTCAAGAGCTTCACCAGCGCTTCCTTCCCGTACGGATCATGCCCCGTTTTCTTATCGGAGCCTCCGGCGCTATGCAAAGGCAACGGCGATTTCTTCATCGTCGGCGACTGATTGTCGTGAGCCGGAGGGAGAAGGCGAAGGAGCCGCGCGAAATGCGAACTGACTGCAGGAGTAAAGTGAAAGATAGAAAGAATTGGGGGCAAATTAAAATAACGGAAGAATGGAAAATTATGTTCTGCACCCCAAAGTATGAGTGGTAATTTTTGACAGCATGCAATTAAGCGTATTTGAATTGATAATAAATTTGTATAATTTGATGATACGTAATTAATTTTATATAATTAGATATATTTAAATATATTCTTAATATTTTAATATATTTAAGTTAAAATTATTATTAATTTAATTTACTATACAAAATCTATTTTGTTTTTTAACACAAAGTAAGGGTGGCAATCTTTTACTTGATACAATACGGTATGGAGTTAAACGTGTTTTAATTGAATCATAGTAAGCTTGTTTAATTCGACAATATATGGTTAATTTCATATAAAATAAAAATATATGTTAAATATATTATGAATATTTTAATATATTTTAGTTATTTAAATGTGTGCATTATTAATTTGATTTATCTTCTACATGTTTATTTGTAACATTTTATTATAAAAATCATATTATCATGATGAATATTTCCATTAAATTTTTATTAGTATAATACTAAACGTGTTAATTGTGTATATGTATAATCGGTAAGTTTAAACACGTTTAATTATACGGGTTAAACGAATAGATTACGAGTTGATAATACTTTTTTTTTTTGCATAGAATATTTAGACAAGACAGATGTAAGCATAACAAGACGGTGATTACCAATCAAGCCTCACCCCCAAAGTTTGTAAGGAACAAAAACATGAGATTTGCTTCTTCAGGCCTCTCGCTCATGTTGCTGGAGAGTGAGTTGCAATGTAAATTGGGTGTATTTGATAATTATCATAAATTATGAGGGAAAAAAGCATGGGCCCATTCCTGTAGCGGTAGGATTTCATACATTTTTATCTTATAAAAATAATACAAGGAAAGTAATAATGGACAAATTTTTATGAGACCAGAGAAGAGAATTTCCATGGAAGGTTCCAAGATTATAGCCCCCTCCTTCCAAACAAAGGTTTTGATTGCCAAACTTATCAAAATTTCTTTTTGGTCCAGATTTTGCATAAAAATTTAACAATATGGTGCAAAATGAAACAAAATGTAGAATCTCATGGTGCACATCGGACTCATGCGAAGTTTCAGGTTTCGCAGTGCGCGCGGAGTGTAGAGCGGTGAAAGACGAAACTTGTGGGTGCGATTAGGTTGAAAGTACTATTTCAGGGAGCAAGACATAAATTGGTTAAAATTGAAAGAGGCTGCCCTCCTGTCCGAAACGAACATCCATTCATATTCTCCTTCCCTCGCCCCCTAGCACTTCTCCAGCCCTCGCAGTAGGAGCAGCAGCAAGTCCCAGGCGCGCCTCCTGTCGCCGCGGTGCTGGCGTTGCTCCCTGGATTTTCCTCTCAGGACGGCGTCCCTCCGACGGGAGTCTCCCTGCTGTGGCTTTACCGTCATCGACGGGTTAGCTTTTAGCTGCAAGAGACGGTAAAGCCATAGTATGCTTATACTTCAGAACAGCCCTCAGAAACCCAACTTCATTGTCTCCTTCTTCTCTTCAAGCCTCGTCGCTATCATGACCTCGAAGCAGTTACTGAGACCGGGCGCTTTATCGGCGCGACGACTCCCCTCGAGGTCCTCTCTCTCCCGCCTCTTCGGCGTCTACAGACTCCAGTATCCTGCTGTTCCTTCTTCAAGATCGACCTCCCAGATTCCCTCGTTTTGTCTTAAAAGTAATGGAGCTACTTATACCTCCCGCGTACCCAGACCAGGTATCTTTCCTGCTCGTGGTAACTCCGAGATAGAAGCTTTCGTCACCGTTGCCTGAAAATTCTGCTTGCGAGGATGACCCTAAATGTGGATTACGATCGCCATTCGGTTTTCCTTCGTCAGATGTTCTTTTCCATCGGTTACAATCTCGTATTTATACCGTTCATGGTTGAATAATATATTCATTCTTCTCCGTAAAGAGTGTATGGGTTTTGCCCGAAACAGTTTATTTGGAGGGCCCGGAGAGGGAACGAGATGCAGAGATTTCTTTGAAGGTCCTAAGAGAGAGATTGGAAGAGCTTGGCATTGATATGCGCGACTGTGGTCCTGGGCAGCACAACAGTTTGCTCTGTCCAAGGGTAAATACATTTCTAGTGTATGTTGAGAGTCTCTGTTCATCTATATAATCACTGTGAACATGAATTACCAATGTTTGTCTGATGTTGATCTGAAGTTATCTATGAGGGAGAGAGTCAACAAGACATTGGTTCATGTGACGCATTCTATTTCATGTGAATGAATGTGGATGGATATGTGATGATACCTTTTCTGCATGGACTGCAGCCCTTGGAAGTCTTAGTGCTGCACCTTATCCTGAGATGAAACCCTCAATAATGTAATGGTGGAACGTTGAAACTTACTCAACAGTTAATTTAAAGAAATAGTTGCTGTTGCTTTTAATTTTCATTAGATGCACCAGCTGGAAGGATATGGCAGCAGATCAAATGGTGGCAGTCTGGGTAGTAGATGTGGCATTTACAGTGTTTAAGATTAAGCTCTATATATACGAGAATAGATAATTTATTTACATTCTTTCACAGTTAGAGCTGTTCTAAGAAGTGCTTCATTGGTTTCAGTTGTTTTGTTTTTGTATTACTGGAACAAATGGTGCTATGGGAAGAGAAAGGGCATTTGTTGCTGTAATTTAGTGCTCAACTTGCAACTAAGAGGTCTTGAATTAAAATTATCTCCCTTCCTTTGTGCCCTTTTAAGCTTATGGGCCTCCCTTTGTGACAGAGAATAATGGTCCCGTAGGAATGGTCTTCTTCTTTTTCTTAATGCTGTCTCTCCTTTTAAATCTGTTGAGATTTTGTTCCAGAGTTTAACTATATTGATCTGTTTGTCATCCAAACAGTGCAATGGTGGTAGTTCAAGTGAGAAAAGCTTGAATCTTTTCATTAGTCCAGATGGGTATGTTTTCTCTATCATTGCTCACGAATTTGTTTTTCTTTTATATCCTTATCTTTTAATTTTATTTTTCCCTACTAACAATTGGTTGATTACATCCTTTTAATTGAACAGCAGTTCTGCTTTATGGCAATGTTTTCGTGGAAAATGTGGGTGGAGAGGAAGTACAAAAGTATGATTTAAGTGTCCACTTTATTTCTTAGTGAACTTGCAAAAGAAATATCTTATTCTTCCCTCCTGGTCAGATGTTTATGAGAAATATATTCTTTCCAGAGAGAGTCTGTGATGTATTGATATCTCTGTTACATTTTTCCTTCCTAGGCATTTGCAAACAGAAAGTCATCTTTTGGAACTTCAAACGCCATTAGAAAAGCCAAGGACATGAGGAAACTGACAGTGGAGAGTTTAGAGTTGCAACCACTTTGCGATGAGGCTGTTACTCTTACTTATCTTGCTAGCAGTCCCTCCAACGTGTCTTGTTTTCACCCAGTTCTTTAATGGCATTTACGAAGAACTAATGCCATAGCTTCTAGCATATAATTAATTTTGATATAACTTTATTGCAGTTGATTGCTTACTTTTCATCACGATCAATAACTGCAGAGACCCTGAGGAGAAATGGTATCATGCAGAAAACACATATGAATCAGGTAGATGAGGATTATGCTTTTTCTGTCTGTAATAGTTTGATGAAGACATTTTCTTTGGGTTAAGATTTTGCACAGGTCTTCAGTACTAATTTAGTGCCTTTTATTTTAAAACTTTTCCAGGTTGTTATTGCATTTCCTTACTATCGGAAGGAAGAACTCATAAGTTGCAAGTATCGTGGTGTTGACAAGAAATTTTGGCAGGTTGAGATGCATGCTTTTCAAAGTACCTCATTTTTTTTATGTCTAAAGAAAATAAGTTGCGACTCTCCAATGCTTCCTTTGTATGGTTGTATTCTCCATCTTTTTTCTGTGTATACTTGAAATTGGTAACCTGTTACAGACTTCTCATAACTGTACTAAATATTGAAATGGTAAGGGGTGAGTGCGGTTAAAGCAACAGTTTAAAGGTCCAACTGGAATGGTACAGACGAATGCTTTAAAAATATAAATGAGGAGTTGATTAGATTAACCATTTCTTTGTGGATCAATGAAAAGGCCAGTTTGGATCATAGCCATATAATGTTTAGGGAGCTGTTAGTTATCAGTAGTTGCTTGAAGAAGGATAAATCTCCGGTGCTTAATGTTTATCCTTTTCTTTCAGGAAGCTGATACTGAGAAGATATTCTACGGAGTTGATGATATAGAAGGAAAAAGTGATATTATCATCGTAAACTCGCATTCCATTGCCTTTACTCGAGAGTCCATGTAGAATAAAAAGACAATATTTAGCTCTAACATCATATGAGAGTCTATATATTGCAGGTGGAAGGCGAAATGGACAAGCTTGCAATGGAAGAAGCTGGCTTTCGAAATTGTGTATCTGTCCCTGATGGTGCTCCTGCTAAGGTTTCCTCAAAAGATGTTCCACCTGAAGATCAGGTCGGTCATAAAATATAATTATTCCACAGAATTCCATTTTAGAAAAGATTTCTTTGGTCATTCGACTTTACATACAAATCTCACTGGTTGTCATGGGACCAATGATGTTCATTATTTATCCTGTCTAAAAGAATATTTTATGACTGGGTCTAATAGATACTCTCCTAGTCCAATTTCTAATGGGGTGACTGGAAAAGGTTAAGTCAATTTTGCCATGGAGAAGGCATTTCGAGGTTTTAAGATCCAGGAAGGTTCTGCTCTTATGTTCTAATTTATCTCACACAGCTAAGCCATGGGCCTTTTCCCATCATGATGTTATTTGGACATTTTATTTTGAAATTGGGACTAATGTTTCTGTATTTTATGTAAAGCTAGGATTTGAAGTATCATTACCTGTGGAATTGCAAAGATTACCTTAAGAAGGTCTGTCGGGATAAATTTTTCTTCCAAGTTTTATCGATTATAATAACTTTCTTCTTCATGATCCTACTTCTAAGAATAAAATTTTCCTGTTAGGCATCACGTATCATACTTGCAACTGATGGGGATGAACCTGGCCAAGCTTTAGCTGAAGAGCTTGCTCGGCGCCTTGGAAGAGAAAGGTATTATTGAATCGTTGTTCTATACATTTGATAGTCTATAATACTCTACAACAATTTCCTATGATGTTTTTATTTATCCATTGTATATGTTTTGAACAGATGTTGGAGGGTTAAATGGCCCAAGAAGAATGATGAGAGCCATTTTAAAGATGCAAATGAGGTTATTTTTCACATTATGGTGTTCTACTTGTGCTTAGGGTTGTGTCCTGCACCTAAAATTGTTTTCCCTTACGTTGATAGGTACTTGAATATATGGGACCAGGCGTCCTAAGGGATGTGGTAGAAAATGCAGAACTGTATCCAATCCGTGGATTATTCAGGTTTAGTGATTACTCCGAGGACATTGATGCATATTATCATCAGACAGCAGGTTATGAGTTTGGGGTACCTACTGGGTGGAAGGCTCTGAAGGACTTATACAATGTGAGTAGGTTTCCAAACTATGTTTTCAGTTCTAACTCTTTTCTTGTTAATTTTCTGCAATTTGGTCATCTTGGCCCAGGTCGTGCCAGGAGAGTTGACCATTGTAACTGGGGTTCCCAATTCGGGAAAAAGTGAGTGGATTGATGCTCTCTTGTGCAACATCAATGAACAATGCCATTGGAAGTTTGCACTCTGTTCCATGGAAAATAAGGTATTCAAATTATTTTGCTTCTTCCAATAATCTCATGTATCAAAAATATTTGACATGAAATATGAAAATTTTATCAGTATGAGGTGTATGGTATGCAGCCATACGATTAATTGACGTCAGTTTGATTTGAGAGCCGAGAGCCCAGGCTGGCTTTATTGGTTCTGAGTGCGACACGGTCTAAATCAGATTCTACCTTTTGACATTGTCACTTTTCCCCTTTTCTATATGATCTCTACGCACTCTTCTTAATTTCACAACTGGCTACTGATATGTAGGTCCAGGAGCATGCAAGGAAGCTACTGGAGAAGCACATTAAGAAGCCCTTCTTCGATACAAGGTGACTTCTGATGAATACTGTACTGCAACTGGATCAATTCGCATTTTGCAATTGTAACCTGTATCTTGTGCTGATATAGATATGGAGAATCTGCAGAAAGAATGAGCATAGAGGAGTTTGAGGAAGGGAAGAAGTGGTTGAATAATACCTTTTACCTCATAAGGTGGGTATCCTCTTGAAGCCCTTTGAATAGAGGAGACTGTGCTTCATTAAAGGGGAATTGTTATTGTTATCACATTTTACTTATGAAATCTTCTGGATTGTTAACATTTTTGTTAGGTGCGAGAATGATTCTCTCCCTAGTATTAAATGGGTTCTTGGTCTAGCAAAGGCAGCAGTTCTGAGGCATGGGGTTCGAGGGCTTGTGATTGACCCTTATAATGAACTTGATCACCAGCGCCCGCCTAGTCAGTAAGTCTGAATCAATAATACCTCAAATTCAATTTGTGATCTTTGAAGGGTTACCTGTGCATCGAGCTGGACCTACCCAGATTGGCCCTGTGTCAAGAGATCCAGTGCTGGCCCTTCAACCTTTTTTCCCTTAATTCCTATTATAGTTATTTTGTGGGAGTGCTGCTCTAAGAAATGCATTATGGTAAAAAGATTGTGCTCTCTCAATCTACACAGTGGTGAATATGAACACAGCTAAGTGTGGCCTCTGTCCATCTTCTTGTATGTCAGGACCGAAACTGAATATGTGAGTCAGATGCTTACGGTAGTCAAACGGTTTGCTCAGCATCACTGCTGCCATGTGTGGTTTGTGGCACATCCACGGCAGGTGGGCCTCTCAATGCTGTCACTGTCTTTCGTGCTTTATATCGTATAGAATCTAAATGGCTCTCATGACAGCTACACAATTGGACCGGAAGCCCTCCTAATCTGTACGACATCAGTGGAAGCGCCCACTTTATCAACAAATGCGATAATGGTATTGTTATTCACCGAAACCGTGATCCCAAAGCGGGCCCCATCGACCAAGTGCAGGTGCATTTCTTCGTGTACCCAGCTCTTCATTACATTTTGTGGTCTTCCATTGACAGGAGGAAGTAGAAGCAATCTTCTGAACTCATTTGCTCTTCTAACTCAGGTTTGTGTACGGAAGGTTCGGAACAAGGTTGCTGGGACCACTGGCGATGCACTTTTGTCTTATAATAGGTACGATGCTGAATTTCGTCGGTCCACTCTTTAACTGTATTACCGCCCATATTTCCCTCTTCCGATGTCTATCCATGTGCAGAAGTTTTTGTAGCATTTTGGTAGAATGTAGTGATGACGTTTTGCTCGCTGCTGTCTCTGTTCAGGGCAACCGGTCAATTTATGGATCTCATTGAAGCATCTGAGATGTAACAGACGAGTCCTCTCTCTTCCTTCCCGGGGAGAGCTCATCTGAAGCCAATGATTCCCTCTCCATCCTTATCTCGCTCGCTTCAAATCGAACCACTGTTAGCCTACGATGCCCCATTAGGTACGAGTTCTCAGCATGCATTCTTCAGTTCACCGAAGATGACCGTTTTGATAAGTTTTCAAGGACCAATTGATCTTCTACGGAGGAGAACGTAGGATCACTACAACTTCAGTGTTGCTTTTGTTTAGAGGTAATGGTGGATCTCTCTCGTCTCCTTGTGGAGGAGATCTGAGCTATTATTATTATGTAAATGCAACAACAAACGAAGTCTTACAGCCCCGCTCAAGTCCGTGCACTCTCCTGAGTACAGTAACCGCTTGCATTTTTAAGCTCAAAGTCGGTCACAGTTCTCCTGTATTTTGCCCGAACACGACATGCTACCGGCTGTCACCGGGACCGACGAACATACATCACAGAGCAGCTACTGAAGCGCATGATCGAATGACTATACTCTGCCCAGCAGCAGGCGGCAATGTTTGCTTACGTGAGATTAACTGTAAAGTTAACGGTGCGAATCGTAGGTGGCAGGCACTGCCACATGGCTGTTTTTGATTTAGCATGGGATTATATATTTAATTTTTATTATTAAATTTATGTACACATTTTTTAATTTTATCATATAGTTATGAGTCTCTATATTAATAACCACCCATATTTCCCTCTTACGTAGCGTCTCTTTTCTTCCACCGGACGCTCCTGCGGCCTCATCCCGTCATTGCGGCTACGAACGTCGTTCCTATGGCTTCCTGACTTGGATTTAGATTCATCCTTTCGTTGATTTTGCTCGTGCGGTTCTGTTCCCGGCTCCGCTCTCTCGGCGTTGAACTTCTCTAGGTCTGGGTTCGATCTCCTGTCATCGACCCCGAGCCTCACCCGTCTCTGATCGCGAGGTTTGTTGAGGTTTCCCGATTCGTGAGGCGATTGTGATCATTATTGCGGTGGCGTGTTGCGTTCGTCATCGTATTTCGCTTCTCGCTCCGTTCGGTACGGTGAGCTGACGGAATTCTTGCTTGATAAATACAGTTTACTAAGTTTCGCCGATTTATGTTACTGATCGATACAAGTGTATCGGTTCGTGTTGGTCCGTGTTAATCCGGATTTTTTGCTTCTGCTTAGCAAATTTGGTGTTGCTGAGCTGATGAGGTGTAATCTCTTGTTAAAGTTTAGGAGGTTTGTGCTTCAAAAGTACGTGAAAAGAAACGTGGAATCATCTGCTAATTGGTTCTGCGAGTTAAAATAATCGTGCAACTAGATTCAAGTCGGTGAATCTTATATTAGGAAGTATAGTTGGGCAACAGTAATAATTTGGAACCTGAAAAATGAATTTTGAAACTTTTAGTATCAGTATGGCTAGTTTTTAGCTGCTGTCTGGAATCTTTGCGCTTGACTAGGGGAAAAAAAAAAGCTTGCGTCAGAAGTTCAAAAATGTGGATCGATTTGTATCTACTTCATATTCAATCAGAGACTTTATGATGGAGAATTTTGTTCGCTGCAGTTGACAGGTAAAGGATTGGGAGGAGGTGCGATGCTTTTAGTTTGGTCGTGACTGAACCTCTCTGCTGCACGTTTCAAGGATGAAAGCAAGCTTTTATGGCTTGAGGGGGAAACAAATCTCTCTTGTCCTCATAGCTCTTATTTTCACAGCGATACTTGTTTTGGCATGGGAGAAGAATCCAATTCTCACCAAGTTCCTCCCACCTCAGAGTAGTTGGTTGCAAGTGTCATCAGGTTTGCTGTCTTCAGTGGATGCATATCATTCTAATAGCATGTCATCAAGTTAGCTTTTGAGCAATTTTCTTTCCTAAAATATAGAGGAAAGAGAAAACCATTTACGCCAGATAAAAGAGGAATACTTTAACGTTGAATTCAACTGAAGGATTCGTCAACTCCTTTTTAAGAATGAAAGGTGCTGGAAATTAATCAAAGATGATTGCTTTGCCATGTGTCTCTATATGAAGATAAAACATTCCATGAGTTCTAGAATTTGAGTTGAAAAGTACCTACTTCCATAGTCTTATGGGGTGTTCGTGAGCATGAGGTGGCTAGTAAGGAATCCAGAAAAAAATCCATGAAATTATATCTGTGAAATATATCTACATGGTCTTCAATTGTCATCTTGTGTTTGGTGTAGAGATACAAACGAGTACGCGTGTGGAGAACTCTGAGAATTCTCAAGCACCAAAAATAAGTGCAATGGATCTATCTGCAGATTCAGCCAATGAGAAGGCTGTAAAAAAGACAGAAAATGAACGTTCTGCTGTAGCCTCTCCAGTAGATGTTTTGAAGACCATGCCCAAGATAATTAATGTTGTGCCTAACTCTCGAACTACCTTACCAGATAGGGAAGGTAAGGTCACAGGTTTTGTTATTGATTTTATCATACTAATGAGCTTATTCTGATATCCTCTAGTAGCTACAGTAATATGGAATTGTGAATAGATACAAAATGTGAGGTACTACGTTCGAAAGAATATTTTCTTATAAATGCAGATGCTCCTACTAGATCTGCAGAAGGAAAAATTAGAGGGCTGGATTCTGTGGATTCTCAAAGGAGTGGCTATGCAATAGTTCCTTCGACTGTCAATGAACTGGGAGGGGAAAGAGCGGATTCCGGTACTCCTATAGGTGCTGCATATGTCAACTCCACAGGGTCAGGGAAAGATGAGCTGAAAGTGATGATGGCAGAGAAGGGGCAAGGTAATCCTTTTTCTCATTATGTTTCATTTCCAGTTTTTGTCACTTGTGTTCTGCAAATATCCTGCTTCTCGTGCATGCTGAAGCTCCATGGACATAACGAGATTCTTCTTTAGATGTGTAGTTTATAAAATCCTCTTTACAAGGTTAGTAACTGATGCAAGTGTTCCGAATGTTATCTAGCAAGCTGGGTCGGAGAAAGAAACTCTCTGAGCCTTGGATTGATCTAATAAATATATGTAAAGTAATACAATATTACGGAGCAGCTTCATGTAGTTTTGGTCCATGAAAGAACCGTTTATATAATTTGCAGTTTTTGGCTTAATATAACAATGTCTTTTTTCCTGGAAGAATCCATACCAAAAGAAAGCTGCAGAAAATTATTGGCTGTTTTCACCTCTGGCACTGTCAGATTAAAGAACATATCCTTCATTGCCAGTAGTACCTATTGTAGCTGCTATTTTGTTAATGCCTATGGAGGTAGTGACTATAGGGAATCAAAATTTTGCAGCTTGCAATTATGCAGAAGGAAAATGGGTGGTGGATGAGAGACGGCCTTTGTACTCTGGCTATCATTGCAAGCAATGGCTTTCAGCTATGTGGGCTTGCCGTTTGACCCAACGCATGAATTTCGACTATGAGACACTACGATGGCAGCCTAGAAGTTGTCAGATGGAAAACTTTGAAGGGCAGAAATTCTTGAAGAGGTATTTCTCGGAAGTTAAACAATTTGGTCTCTTTCTACTTGCATCTAGTGTCGGACATAAAGTCATTTTCCATTTTTACGTTTAACTGCCACTGCACGGCTTTTGTTAACTTGTTATTTTAAATAATTTGTTGGTGCATGTTCCTTGAAGTGTAGGGCCCTCTAAATTTGCTGACTGTGCATTTATGAGCACAAAGTGGTTTCGGGTCATGGTGAACCTGGTTGCTGTTTCTTATTGCAGTTGTTTATGTGTTGTGTAGTTCATATTCGTCTTGCATGCACATGGACCCTGCCTACATGTTTAGGGGAATCTTAAACCACAGCTTGTCAACATTATAGGTGATATCCTTCAGGAGCTTAAGAAAATCAATGGCTTGATGATCTTACAAATTATCAATGCCTTTACAGGATGAGAGACAAAACCATCGCTTTTATTGGGGACTCACTGGGCAGGCAGCAATTTCAGTCACTGATGTGCATGGTCACAGATGGAATCAGGAGGCCTGATGTGATGGACGTGGGAAAGGAGTATGGGCTTGTCAAGGCCCGTGGTGCTATCCGGCCTGATGGGTGGGCCTACCGTTTCCCAGGGACCAACACGACGATCCTCTTCTACTGGTCTGCGAGCCTGTGCAACCTCGAGCCCATCAACCCCTTGAACCATTCTACCGAGTATGCCATGCACCTCGACCGACCACCATCCTTCCTCCAAAGGTTCATCCCACGGTTCGATGTGTTGGTGCTTAACACGGGGCACCACTGGAACCGAGGAAAAATCAATGCCAACAGGTGGGTGATGTATGTAGGAGGACAACGAAACACTGATAGGAAGATAGCCGAAATTTGGCGTGCCAAGGACTTCACCATCCACAGTATCGTGAAGTGGGTTGACTCCCAGCTCCCAAAGTACCCGAGGCTGCAGGCTTTCTACCGGAGCATTTCCCCGAGGCATTTTGTTGGTGGGGACTGGAACACAGGAGGGAGCTGCGATAACGAGAACCCCATGTCAATCGGGAAGGAAGTGACGCAGGACCAGTCGAGAGACCGTAGTGCGAGGGGTGCTGTAAGAGGTACCAAGGTCAGGCTGTTGGATGTAACCGGACTTTCCCAGGTGAGGGACGAAGGGCACATTTCTCGGTTTAGTAGAAGGGGGGGCACCCCAGGGGTTCGGGATTGCTTGCACTGGTGCCTTCCCGGTGTTCCCGATACATGGAATGAGATACTTGCAGCTCTGGTTTGAGGGATACTGACCTGAACGCAGGGGCTCCGGGCGAGGCTTTCGAGTGCTCTCAATTTCTCACCGGTAGATAGAGAATCATTCATTGGACAGGAGCTGCTGTACACCGACTTCCGGGGAAGAAATCATGGCCGACACGATTGTTTACGGCCTACAGAACTTGCTCCGTCATCGAGGAGCGGCAGTGGGTCCCGGATGCAAGAATCATCTTCCGTCCATTGCCAGCTGATTTATAGAGAAATGCCCCGAATACAAGGCGGATGTGAACAGCAGAGTTGGGAGTTGAAACTTCAGGAAAGATTGTATGCACGGTTTTTATAACCGGACGGGCCAGCCGGTTCAACCGATCCGAATGGGAATCGGTCACTTACCTAGCCCAGCCCCCCAAATTTAACCCAGTTTCATAGTAAATGTAGTCAGCTTCAATTGAATTGACCGCCTTTGGGTCGACAGTAAAATCCTTAAAAAAAAAAGCTAATTTAAATGTTTAAAAAATAAAATTTTATTATAATATCTTTTATTTTATTTTATTATGATTATATTTATGTTCTATATTAAATTTATGATTAATATAATTATTATATTAATTATTTGTGTTATAAATTAATATTAAATTATACTATTACGTAGTAATATTTTTTTTATTAAATTTGATTTGATTTATGAACTTTTGAATTTACTATTCATAACTTGATTGATTGGTGGTTTTAAAATCTATGGTGATAGCGGATGAGTCTTAGCCTCACGCGTCACTGTTTGGAGTATGCCCAATTGCTTCTGGAGGGGACAACCAATCCCAATCGTGTCCCAGATTCGAATTGCATTCAGCTCTACCCGTGAATCAATTTTCGTGTTTGGGTTCAGCAAATGATTCCAATGTAAGCCGATTGCATTTCACGTTTACGGGACTTTCAAAATCAGTAAGATAGACTAATGAAACATAAGAATGTCACATTGTAACTAATCTATCATTCGAAAGGGTAAATTTTTCCATTAAAACGATCTTCCAACCAAGAACATACTTCCCAAGTCCGATTTCTCACCATTTCCAATATCAACGAAGGGGACCAAGCTGCCCGGAATCGACCGGACATGACACGCGGCACGATATCATATGGGATGTGTCACTGCACATGTATACACGAACACCCTCGTTACCAGCAGGTAGCCCGTCAGCCTCAACGTGATCGTCGGTAGATGGCCGGCCGGTCAAATTTGGTGAACCGTTAATCTCCAACTTATATCGCAAAACCTTACACCGTGAAGAACCCTCACAATTTGCAACCGATCGAAATGAGGATTTATTAATCCTACACAAAAATAAAATAAAAATAAAAATGGTAACTATTTCTCTACCACCATGTCTCGAGTCTTGATCTGCTACGGCGTGTAGGAACACTAATGTATCCATTTGATTTCGATTCATGTGCAACTAATGACTGACCCATCTGAAAATCCCACTTAGTTTGCGACAAATCTCAATTCCCAACGGGCATAATTAAATCGTGCTTTTACCCCGCCAGCGACGTGCTGGAATTGCCGGCAGTAAAAGGTGAGCGAAGTTTCAAAGGAGCAATAATTCCTGCGCTCCTTGGGTTTGGACGCTGACGCACGAGCTGCACGTGGGCTAATCTTCGCAGATGTGACGTCATGTCTCCGTAGCCTCAAACACATCCGAAACCCCCTATCGAATGCAACATGAAGAAAGAAAAAAAGAAAAGAAAAGGGAGATCGAGATACGATAATAGGACGAACATTATCTCGGCCGACGGATCGATCGTGCATGCCGGATCTAGAAATTTAACTGTAGCTTGCCAACCAGCACTCACACGCGACCCGATAGCCTCCGAAAGGGTCGGTCGTTCAGGCCGTTCCGTACACCGGATGACACGGCGAGCTCGACTTTACACGGGAAGCGATCGAAAGTTGGTGGGGGTGTGGCACTTGATTGACAGGGCCAGCCATTATAAGCTCTACCTAAGCTGATGTTGAGCATCATAATCATCCGCTTTAGTTTCATGTGAGACAGATCGATCCGCTGCGGTTGATCTCGTCTATTTAAGGTATAATCTAGTGGGGGACCAACATAGTAGGACCGCACAAAGATGATCGGGTGACGCCGCATTCGTGCTCCCGACCCCGGGACGAAATTGGCTCTAATCCGAATACGGACATTACGTCACCGGAGAGCATTTGCACACACCCAACAACGCAGGTATCCGGAAATTCCACCGGTTTCGGCGGTGAGCCTCGGTGGTATGTGGCCTATGGCCGCAAAGGTTTCTTCGAGTTTTGGGCGGGTGAAAAGCGAGCCGGGTCTCTTACAGTCAGTCGGGGGCGCGAGGAAACTGGAGGTGCATTTACCGGCTGCCTCGAGTCTTGATCCATCCGTTATCGGGGCACGATCGGGGCTGCCCATCGGCAAACGTATCACAGAGTGATGTGACTGTGCTTGGCTTGTAGGAATAAAGAGGCAATACTTGATGAAGCTCTCGATCGAAAGCAAAGATGCGAGCGTCCATATCTCACCTGAGATTTGGTATCTCCGATAGCATCATCATCCGTAGTTATATGCCACATGGGTTATCTTTGGTAAGCCGATCTACCATTATATACGTAACGTGGTATCTATAAGTTCCTTTCAAGTAAGGTTTTGGGTCTTATGATCCATTCGCTCACGGGAGGCCGATGTTCTTGAGTAAGTCACACGAAACAGATGAAATGAGTAAAATTGCGACCGGGATAGTTCGTAAGTAAACAGTAGCTCTCGATTAGGGGTCCGACCACTCCAAACCTCATCCCCGACATACGTCTCGATCGATAAAAACCGACCGGCAGATCAACTAGTGCCGGTACACCGAATGCCAACAATCAAAGTTGATTATCGATGCAGCAAGTTGGAAACTAGGCCAAGTTGCAGGACTTTGGACGAGCCCGCAACCCTCCTTGAGATTATAAGGAGTCTCGGATGCCATTAACGGCGTAATAACAAGGCACATATAGAATTCCCGTCACAAGTAGTAATTATAATAATAAATCGGGTTATTGTGGTCAAAATTTGTTGTTTTTTTAAAGAATTATTTAAATTATTGCCGGTGGAAAACAAGGAGGAGAGAGAGAGAGGACTTAATGGCCACAGGGCGGGGCCCAGTACGTCACGGTCACGAGGAAAACGCCTCACGCCCAAGCGAACCGTACGATCACGACACGTGTCATGGAAACTTGGAGTGACGGTGCACGCGATACTCGCCAACCACCAGATTTTTTTTTCCCCGCCTGCCCTCCCCCGCTTGTCTCCCACGTTTCCCACACGGAAAATTTTCGATGTTATCCGGTGCGACAGCTTGCTCAAGTCCGCCCAGGCCCCGATGCCCGCCACGTAGCGACGGTCACTCACTATCAACGGCGCGGATCGATTTGTCAAGAATACTCTCTTTTAAATGATCTAACGAGGGGGACCGACCCCACGGATGCAAGTTTCACAGCCCCATCATTGTCATCATCGTCCCCACCGACCGTTCACACGAAACCCGTGAAATTTATCATATGCCAAATCTATATTAATATATATTTTTTAAAATTATAAAATAATATTCGTGAATCTTAAAAAAAAAGGGAAAAAAATAAAATTATATGATTTTATAAAGTGTTAAAATCGGATTCATGGTAATGTCATTCTCGGGTCGAGGCAATTCAACCGAACCCGATTCCCCCTCCTTATCCCTAATCATGATTTGTTTAGGGTATTTTTTTTTTTATCCCTCATGCAAACACTCATACCATTTGCATTATTTATCTAAAAGAAACTTATGAGTCAATGAGTGTCATAATTGACCCATAAGGTAAAAAAAATTAAATAACAGAAATTGAATAGAGTAAAATTATTTATAATTTAATAATTAATAAATTATAATTTTAATTATTATTATTATGAGATCTTCCGTATTTTTTTTATTCTCCGCTTTTTATATTCGTATTTGAACTCTTGAGACTTGGGGGATGAGTAACACATGATTCTTATTACCCACACCTAAACATTTGATTTGTAGTTGCTGGTTGTGCCCAATGTGACCATTGATGTCCAACTCGAACTGGACTGGGTGAGGGTGTTGGCCATCCATATACGGGAACTCCCAGGTTGGTGACGGCAACCTCTCGGTGCCGAGATCAACTTGGGTTGATTAACGGCTCTCCGACTGACCCCATCCCACACTTACAGGGACTAAATTGCTTAGAACATAAAGTAGGGGGGGCCGAACAAGAATATAGAATGCAAACGGCGAACGACAAAAACGGCGTAGAGTTCCGTGACGGGGAGCCGAGCTGTCTCGCGCGTGGCGTTTAACTTCGAAAGACGGCAAGGCCGAGGGGACAAGGAACACGTGCTTTAGTAATTAGGAAACACGGGAGAACATGAAATAAAATTAAATAAAATTAAATTCGAAGGTCCCGGAAACTGCTCACCAAATGCATATCAAATCCGCTAGCATGGATTTATGGCTTTTTAGCTATATTTTTTAAATAAAATTTTGAACGGTAATGTTACTAAAAAAAAGGAAATCTACATTTACATATTAATAAATGGATAAAACCATAGTTTTTAAAACCGGACTGGGCTGGGAACCGGTTAAGGTATGGGTTCATGGGTTCCTGGGTTGG
>CXYZ01006529.1:1849217-1870530 GCA_900006705.1 Sonneratia caseolaris
GATTTAATAAGTAATCGCATCTCTTTATGTTAAAAAATCACATTATATAAGAAACTATTAGTTTTGAATCATTTTTTTTTGTTAGATTTAACTATTCAATCTAATTCTCTAATTTTTTACGTGCAACCCTAGTGAGAGAGTAGACAGAAGTTCAAATAACCGAACGTAATTCTCAACATGAGAAGCTTAAACAAGCCAAGTTGGACTGATTTATTACAAGATGAAACCCTCTAAATTTATAATTTCCTCCTTTTTATTAGAAATTTGTAACTTCTCCCTATTTGACAGGAGACTCCACCAGCTCTAAAGTTCTAGAAGCCTCCCCTGAGAATATAAATTTCATAAATAAATATAAATGTAAATGTAAATTCGCCTCTTGTCTAGGGTTTTATCATCAGAGGCCAAGTACCACATCAAAATCTCCTCTCTCTCATTCTCTCTCTCTCTGATAGGCATCAAATTTCTTATCTTTGAGCTAACTCCCTCAATCTTCTCCTTGCAAAGGTACTACTGACACTCCTTTCATTGAACTGTGCTGCTCCATCATTTTCCCTGAGTCATGTAGCTTTAGTTCCACTGTTTAGCTCATTAGAAGTTTGATTGGAGTAGAGCTGCTGCCCTTTAGAGTTAGAGTGAGCTCAGCCTTGTCTGGACTGTGAGAAATTCGTCGATTATTTGTCTTTCTTCTGCTTAGTTTTTTCGAAGGTCGCATGAAGCTGTAGGTTTTCCGAGTTCTTCTTCCTGCAATTGAAACACTATTTTTCCTTTTTCTGCTTGGCTGGAGGCAGAAATGGCGACAATTCAGCTCACCGTACCATCGATATCGGCTAGGAATTTGCCATCCTTTGAAGGGCTTAAGCCTTCAATGGTGAAGCTTGCTTCTCTGGGCCCACCGAAGTCTGGGTACGTGACACAGAGATCATTCCGAGGCTTAGTTGTAAAAGCGGCCACTGTGGTTGCTCCCAAGGTATACGGCCTTGTTTTCCCCTGTGTTTTGTTCTTCAGGGCTTATTTATCTTGTTACGAGGCATTGTGTTCTGCCAAATTGAAGGTTTTGGTTTCTCTCATACGATTTAGATGGGCTTCAGTTGGTGCACTGTCACGAATATGGGCAGTCAAATCGATTTTTTTTTAATTATGTTGGACTCTAAAGTGCAAATACATTTTTGCGTTATCTGGCATGTCCGAAGTGGAAAAAAATTCGTGATTATTGTCCTCTCCTGTGACTTGGGATTTGACGAGCTGCACCATACCTCAGTTCATGACAGTAGTTCATCTCCTGGAACATTCTTTTTTTAAGACCCATATTTTGTTTTTACTGATTCTGGTAAATGAATGATGTTGATTGCTAGGACATACTACTGTGCATTCCTTGCATTGGAAGCTTTTTGTTAACGTTAGGTGATCTAATTAATTTGCTGGCAATGTCAATGTTGTTCACCTGCTGCTTCCTTTTCATATTCTTGCATTTCAAGCTACTAACCTGAGCTAAAATTACTTCTATAGTATACCTCAATTGTGCCACTGGGCGACAGAGTGCTTGTAAAGATAAAAAATGTGGAGGAGAAGACACTGGGTGGAATACTGCTTCCAACAACAGCACAAACAAAGCCTCAAGGAGGAGAAGTTGTTGCCATTGGAGAGGGAAAGAAGTTAGGAAACACAAAGATTGAAATTGGTGTGAAGGTAATAGAATGTTCATGATTGTTTTGCTATCTACTGTTAAATACAAGGATCAACTCTTCTTAATCTGTGGAGTTATGTGACTCTGGGATGGGTTTGTTGTGCTTTTTTATTTTTAGACTGGAACCCAGGTTGTATATTCCAAGTATGCAGGGACTGAGTTGGCATTCAATGGTTCTAGTCATCTTATCTTGAAGGAGGATGATATTATTGGTATGCTAGAGACTGATGATATCAAGGATCTCAAGCCACTGAATGATAGAATTCTAATTGAGGTAATATGGCTTTTAATAATTTGTGAATAGCTGTATGTGTAATGCACTATCGGTCAATGCAGATAGTTTTTTTTTTTAATCAAGTAAATAACTTTGTACAATGTGTTTACTGAAAGGAAGTATAGAAAAGGTACATCAGTTTGTTAAATGCAGATAGATTAGTTAATGATAATACGGGAGTATTTTGAATCTAATGCTGGTATGCTTAGTCAAGTCTAATCAGCACAGTAGTGTTTTGAGGGTTGTTAATGATGTCCTGTTGTTTCTAATGATTTGACTTCATTCACATTATAACCTAGTTAGGTTCCTCGATTCATGTGATGATTGAATTAAAGTGAGAGTTAATGATGATAACTTAGGTTGCTCCGGCCGAGGAGAAGACAGCTGGAGGGTTGTTACTTACCGAAGCAAGCAAGGAGAAACCTTCCATTGGCACGGTAATAAAATCCACTGTAGTGCATAACAGCATTTAAAATCTTATTGCTCTAAAATCTGGCTGTACTCTTTTTGACTCCAGACAATTTTATCTTTGCTGCTTTCGCTTCATTTGACTAACATCTCAACAAAACTAGGATGTCTTGTCAGCGCAAAGATAAAAAAATCAGGAAACTTTCTGCGGGCCCTTAAAAAACTCGAAGGCAGGATCTTTTAAAGGCTTTGTGTTCATCCAAAATTAGTGACTAAACTCATGTCATGTATGATGGAACAGATTATTACAGTCGGACCGGGCATGCTTGATGATGAAGGGAAAAGGACCCCCCTGCCAGTCTCCTCCGGTGACTCTGTGATGTACTCTAAGTATGCAGGTAGCGAGTTTAAGGGAAGTGATGGTTCAGACTATATAGTGCTGAGGGTTTCTGATGTTATTGCTGTGCTCTCCTAATTGCCTGTTGTTTTCTTCAAATAGTGCCCTAATTGGTGCTAAGTGTGTACTGAGAAAATTTTTGAGAATGGATTGGATATTTGATCCATTTCAATTTTGATGATTTTCAAGAACAATTTGGAGCATCAACACCCGATCTTCGATTGAAGATGTAAGCTAACCTGAAGTGGAGTGCATTAGGGCATTGACTATTAAGAATNCCAGTCTCCTCCGGTGACTCTGTGATGTACTCTAAGTATGCAGGTAGCGAGTTTAAGGGAAGTGATGGTTCAGACTATATAGTGCTGAGGGTTTCTGATGTTATTGCTGTGCTCTCCTAATTGCCTGTTGTTTTCTTCAAATAGTGCCCTAATTGGTGCTAAGTGTGTACTGAGAAAATTTTTGAGAATGGATTGGATATTTGATCCATTTCAATTTTGATGATTTTCAAGAACAATTTGGAGCATCAACACCCGATCTTCGATTGAAGATGTGAGCTAACCTGAAGTGGAGTGCATTAGGGCATTGACTATTAAGAATGGTGAACGCCTTAATGTTTCATATTTACCTATAATGTTTACAGCAGAAATTGTTGTCAAAGGGGCAACACGATTAATCAACTTGCCCGGCTTTCTGCTTAAGAGGAGATAGCTACTTGCTGTATACCCTGTTTACAAAATCTCAAGCCATACCATTTACACAATGTCTACAGTCAATCCCTGGTAAAGGCCTCTACCAGATTCCTCTACAAGTGTGTTGCTCACCGATTCATGCAATCATGATCTCGCCTCTTAGACCGGANGAGTGTGTTGCTCATCGACTCATGCAATCATGATCTCGCCTCTTAGACCGGAATCTATTATCGGATAAAATGGCCAAGGCTGAGTCAAGAATGATGGTAAGTAAATACCAGTCAGTGGCTATAAGGTTAATAATAGGTGTGGCCTAGTACTCTCAATCCAGCAAATTCCCAATGCACTGGTATGTGACCTACCATTCCCCTTATCGATTGAAAGAAGCAGTGGGGGTATCATCGTAGTGATTCCTCCATGCATTTCCACCGCTTGTGCCACTGCATGCTTGATTTGGGATGGGCAAACTGCCGAGATTGCCTTCCAAGCTCATCTGCTGCACTTCAGCAGATGAGAGGATCTTTATGCTCTGAACGTTGCTAACAAACTCCCTGCAGTGTAAAAGTCCAGGACAAGGGTTAAAGACTACGTTCTAGCTTTTGGCCTCTTTTTTTTTTCTTTTTTTCCACAGCAAAATACCATAAATCTCGATAAGTTTTGGATCTTGGAATGTCTTTGTGACGAAGGGTTAGCAACTTACTCCCAGGGATCATCACCAACAAGCAACATATCGTTTTCATGATCCATGTAAACAAGCTTCCACTCGGTTCTCTGGGTATCTTCTAACTGTCCTTCAATGCCGAACATGCGGGCCAAGTCCCGCCTGAGGTCTTCATAACCTCTGTACCGAGTAACATCAATAGATCTTCCTACAGATCCACGCTTTTGAACCTTTGAAAATTCGAACAAACCAGTAAGAAGATAAAAACTGATGGCAAATGAAGTCGTACGATATATGATTACTCTCAGAGTAATTGAAGAATGGTTGATATAAATTGTTGGTTCGCCTTCATTAGACAGTACGAGGATTGACTTTGATTCCTAGCAAGCCCTTCATTTGTTGCGTCTGCTTCTGTTCTTTGTATCTCTATTCCTGTTTGCATGCTTAACAATCCCTTTGTTTTTTTTTTTTTTTGGGCAATTCATGCTTAACAAGTTATTGTGGTTGCACTTTGTTAAGCACTCAAAACTAATAAGAAAATTGGTCTAGATAAGATTTATATCAGCCAAACAAAGAAATGAGGATGTTGCCAACCTTTGTGTATGTTCTCATACGTTGAGTTTGATTAGCCCAAATCCCACCACTGAGAACCCCAGCATCATTAATGACCACATCATTGGAACATCCCGCCTTGAGGGGCATGTTTGGAACTCCGAAGGACTGTGAACTTATGGCTGCAGTGGAGAGCTCCGTCTCGATGTCTCTGGGGTTCCCACCATAGTTTGCCAGCAAGTTCTGGAGGTCCTTCTGCGAGTCAAAGCCCCTTGATAACAACGTATCAGGTGCAAGACTATCAATATTATTAGCCATGAAAGGGGAAGAACTATTCCGAGGATTGGACTGGACATCACCATCCAACCCAAACGTAGGGAGAGAGAAATTCTGCTGAATCGTGCTTGCATCAAGGCAGTATGAGGTTGCTGATGAGGACACCTCCAATTGGTCAGTGAGGGCAGTTTTGTATTTCAAGTTGTCCTGTGGTTTTGAGTGAGGCACCTCAGCTCTGATTTGGGCCTCAGGCTTGACCAGATGAGGGTGATTTTCTTGGATCATGTGATTGTTATTTACTGGTTCCATGACTGGGTCCCGCATCAATAAAGCTTGTGAGGTCTGCTGGGTTTTGTTGAGGAAGTTTGATGGTAGAATGTTGCAGTTGTTAGTTGAAGGTGAGGTCGTACATGAAGGGGCATCATTCTCAGTTAGACCAGACAGTGGTTTGACAGCAGTCAGTGGCTTCTGCTGTGACTGGAGCAGAGGTGAAGCAGAAAGAATGTTGCAATTAAGCTGCTGTGGCTGCTGCTGTGGCAGGTGCAGTTGTTGGAGCTGCTGACTCTGAGGGAGCGACTGTGGCAGCTGAGGTTGCAGGACCGGGCTTATAGTGGAGAGCAATTGCTGCTGCTGCTGCTGCTGTTGCTGTAGCTTCTGTAAAAGCTGCAGCTGAAGCTGCTGCTCAGAGAGATTGTTGTTTTGTGACAACTGTGGAACCTGAGGAGGTAGCTGCTGCTGTGCCCGCTGAGACCAGCCCTGCTGAATAAGCGAGGGGGACTGATGCTGTTGCTGCTGCTGCTGCTGCTGCTGTGGTCGTTGTCCTTGTAAAAGGCTTGACTGCTGCTCCATCTGGATTGGAAACTTCGGGTCTGGGGAAAATGAGGGTGAAACATGGACCAAACTTTTGTCATTCCCGTGAACAGTTTGGTGTGACTGAGCATTACTTGCTAGCAATGGCTGTTGCTGCTGCTGGAGCTGTGAGTGCATAGCAGGCTGCTGTGACACTGTCTGATTTGAGATGGGATTGGAAGCAACTACACCATTATGTACAAGAGGCTGTAGCATCTGTTGCTGTGGTGGTTGCTGTGGCTGCTGCTGCAATTGTTCTTGAAGCTGCTGACTTGACTGTGGAACCAGCTGACTGGGCTGGCGCTGCTGCTGCTGAAACAGCTGCTGCAGCTGATGCTGCTGAGACCAAGCCACATTGGGCTGTGGCAATTGAGTCGTGATGTTCGGTAGGTTAGTTTTGTTCAGCTGTACACTAGTGTTATTACTCTGTTGAGAGAGGGCAGGGGGTTGGAAACTCAATAATTTGGATGGGTCATCAAGGCCCACATTAGTGCCACGGAGACCAAGGGAGGAAACAAGCGGGGGCACCATCCCAGCTTGAGCAGGCTGAAGCTGATTGCTCTGTTGCATGCTCATCCACTGGACAAGGCTCAGACTAGGAAAAATTGAGCTAGTGGCATCTTTCATCCCGAACTCATCTCCTAACCATGGCATGGCCCCCCTCTTGAAAGCGTTCTCAATGTCAGACTCATCTTCTGCAAAAGGTAGAATAGTATTCATTCACAAGATAATAGCTTTTTCTTGAGCTGGGTGGGGGTGGTGGGTGGGGTTGTAATTTCTATACTCTGCGCATTCCTACTGTAATCCAAACTCTTTTATTGTGGTTTTCAAGCAGAAGGAAACAAATGGATGAGAATTCCAACTCCAACAGACAGATGCTTTTCATTCTAATTTGTCAGTGAAGACTGACTCCAGTAGCACATAGTGGAATTACTATTCACTGAGGTAACCTAGAATTGTGAAGCTAAATCACTGTCATCACAGTAGCAGGAATTAAAGAAACAGTGGAATTCAAAATACCTGGCATCCCAGGTTGCCTAGGAAACTTGGGTCGGAAGAATGGAGGTGGGCAGATGTAGAAAGGTGTCACAACAGGCTCAATCTCCCAAATTGAGACTCGGCTAGGACGCTCCCCAGCTGTTGACTCATCCCATCCAACCTATATCCATGAGCAGCATCAGCATATGAAGTTGGCCGCAAAAAAATTGTCAAGAGTAACTTCAGAGACTAGTTGTAAGCATGAAGAGACAAATGCATCTATGGTAAAGTCTATCTGGGATCAGGATGGACAATCCATCCATTTATCAACATCCTATCTAAGTATAATGTTTTCAGGTTTGGTTCCTAGGACATTCAGAATGTCTAAGCACATTCATTTCACTTCCTAGTGCTTCTTTAAAACAGTGTATTCCTTTTATGCTAAAAGAAAACTGCAATGGCTATATTTTCATTTTTGTACCTGAAGGCTGCGCCACTGAGAATTCTTCCATCTTACAGGATCCAGGTCACTAATTCCTGTGATAGTACCCATGTATCTTCTTATACCCGACTCTTCTGTCTCAAACATCATTCTGAATCTCATCCCAAGGGAGGCTTGAGTGTATAGAGCTTTGTTGTACTTAGCCAAGGGAATAACAAACTCTGCAGGACTGGCCCTGTTGAATCACATATTCCTTCGTGAGACCACGATACTTGCAAAGAAAATTTTAATAATGACTCATGTTGATGATTAAGCAAAATCTAACCCATCATAAAGGGTCCATCAACTTTGCTGAAAAGGGGAAAAAAACCCTTCAGGTCGGAGAATAAATTCTAAATTTTCCATAAGACAAACAACCAAGAAATTTACTTGACTGTAGATTATAGTAAAGGGACTGTTGCCAAGTTTACCTGGGATTATAGAATATTGTAAAGGGACTGTTGTTTGCTGCAGCATGAGCTGCAGCTGCAAGGATTCCAATATGCATACTGTCACTGGAAATGACTGATGAGGAAAGGGCAGGCTGCTGCCTATTTGCCCGCCTTAATCCTAGTAGGAGCTGCGATTTTTCATCTCTGCAACAATCGAGATTTTCTATGGCTCAGTAACACAGAAACATGCCCATCATATCATATTCAAATCAATTCCAATAAATAATTAAATAAAAAAAAACCTTATGAATAGAACAGAGTCACCAGCAAAGAGCCTCTTTGTGCTGACAAAGACACTCCAACCTGTTGTAAGCAGGTGCCTTTTTGGCTGCCCTGTGAATAGATCAACCACACAGTTTCAAATTCAGTGTGAGGCTTCACATGTTCAGACTTACTCAACAAATTAAGCTGTTGTCTTGACAACAAATGGAGAAAAGAAATATTTCCCATCTGGAAAAGTATAAAAGAATTTCTAGATTTCATTTTCTGGAAAAGAAAAAACTACACATGGAAATTTTGGGGTAAAAACCAAAAATGCGTAATATCAAACTTTCCAACATCTCTTGACTATGAATTACCTCATGATGTGCAACATTTATATTTCAACAGAAGAGATGGACAAAGAATGATCAGTTTGGCATTTATACCACGGAAAATATGCCTGAATGTCCACGAGTTGTCATGTAGATCTCTAGCTACAAGCTCCTGAGCAGGGGGCTGCATCGAGAAGTCCTATTTATAAATAGGGAAAAAACTTTTGGTGAGCACTACACAAGCATGAAAAGTGTATCTCAGAGGTTAATCTTTGAAGTTACAAAATTCAAAAAATTTGCACACACTAGAGGTGGGAAGATCTTCTCAGCTGCTCGACGAGGCACAGAGAATCCACCATGAGTGCTCGTGTCACTGGCTGTGAGTGTCTTGCAGAAGAACTCTGTAGGTTGCCTGCTTTGTTTGAGGCCCATATTGGAAGCTAATATGGCATCTTGATCATACTGCGGAGAACATGTTCATGAATTATTACAAAAGGGAGATAGAAGGTTTCATTGAAGCAGGTTAAGGAGATTACAAATCTAAGAGCTAACCTACTTTGCTAACTGGTTGGAGAGTCATCTGAGCATAGACTTCATCGGTTTCAGGATCAGCCTGATTAAAGTCAATATCAAAGGTAAGATCTCCATTTAAAAGAACTGTAAAGTCCTCTACTTTCACTACTAAATTCTGTTTTTCCCCCTGAAATTAATTTGAGCTACACGGGAAACAAGTGCTGCCCACAACAGAAGTAATGAAATTGCATACATGCAACGTGACATTATGAAGCATGCAAATCAACGTCGAAGGTAGATTAGGGTAGCTCGGGACACAAGTAGTATCCTTTTGCATGGACGCTGCAACCTGAAAATTTCAGCAGTTGAGAATTAAAAAATCCATAAAGTTAATGATGATCATGATCATGATAATATGGAAAATAGAGATGAATTGAAAGGTTGTAGGATCTTGAGCTCAGAAGCACATATGAACCTGCTCACTGTGGCCTTGAGGAAAGTACACGACAAGGCTCCCAGCTGGCGGCAAAGAAACAAGGGGACCAGCACAAGCATGCCAAAGCTCTGAATTAATACTCTTCTTTTCACCTGTTTTAGGGGGAAAAGAAAAGTACAGCAATATCAATTGCCTGTAGACAAGATATGTTATTGAAGTGGATAGCAATGGAGAACTAAAGGATGCTCATTGAAGATGGAGCTATTGCAATATCAACGAACACGTACTTCAAAAGAACAGAAATAACTTTCTTACCAAGAGCTCGTAGCTAAAACAAATAAAACATAAACCACGAACGTCCATTTCTTTTCTTTCTCATTTCTGAATGGAACTCACTTCTTTACTTTAGAACAACCTACTAACATCATGCCTGATATGAAAGAATGAAAACAAGCAGAAATGGAATAACATAGTAAGTCTTCAAGCCTTTTTGGTTTCGATTTCATTCTTCTTCCATCTGATTCTTAAATACCAGATGTAATATACCAATGAATCATCCACTGAAATCCAGTATAGCAAGACTTGCAAATCCGCCTATGCAGATAAAGGGAAACAACGGGGAAGCAACTCAGCCGGACTTTGAGGGAAAGGAAAGCAGCAATACACGATATCAATTAACTTGCTGTTTGGAAGGAGCTATAACTGATTTTCCAATTATTAACGAATACTTTGTGCAGATTATGTTACTGAAAAATCATGGTAATAAAGAAGTATTGGCTGCTCAAAATACATATTTGATGAACTTGATATGAACCGACTATTGGCCAAAGAAAGTTATTTAACTCCAAGTTTCTGAAACAAGTGAAGGCAGAAAGTACAAGGAGGAAACTCAGTCCTTAATTTTCAAAGGATCAGTTGATTATAGAAAAGTAGCTGGTAGTCATTTTCAGCTGACTGTCTTCAACAAAGTTCAGATCCAAGGGACCATGAGAAATCTTTCAATACTTTAAACGATCGAGACCATAAAGATTTTCCTTCAAAGGAAACAGAAGAAATGAGGTTTTTCCTAACAACACCACAAGCTCAAGAAATAGAAATAAAGAATGGAAAAAGAAAAGGAAACAGAAGACAGGGAACGAACAAAATTACCTCTTAGCTACATCAGAGATTAGAAGTGGTTCTAGGAAAAGAAGAAGAAAATATGTGGTTTTAAAAAAACCCACCTTCTCCAGAACCTGGGGCAAAGCCATTGGAAGGAATCTTCATTGCCAGGAAAAACCTACCGCACGCTGAATCTTTAAGACAGCTACGTCCTTAACAATTCGGCCCCAAGTCTTTCACTCCAGATTGAGCTCCAACACCGCTAGCTGCAGCACCACTTGTCTCCAGGGCCTTAACCCCACAAACCCACATTGAATAGGGAGCAATCAAAGGCCTTCTCCACCTCTAACTCATCAAAAATCATTTTAGCTCAAGAGCTCTTTCAGGCACTGCCCACAAAAAAAAATGAAAAAAATTCCCGACCTTTTGCAGTTTGAGAAGCCCCAATCACGAAATAACCTCAAATCCCCACATGGGTGAGTGAAGGATCATTCAATTGCTGCTGGAACTGCCCAGAATTGGGGGCAGAGTCTAAAAGTGAAATAGAAAAAAGGCTGTTAGGGGAAGACAAAAGAGGGACTTCGGGATTTGAGAGGGAAAATTATGGTGGCAGGGTTACCAAGAAGGAGAGGGGGACTGAATTGTCGCCGAGAAATCAGAAACCTGAGCGTAAGACAGAGAGAAGGCAAAGGCAGCAGCAGAGGCAAAAGACAGCTTTTTCCCTAAATGGTTATTGTGTTCCCTGTGTTTAATGTAAACAGAGGCCGACATAGAAATAGACGCTGAGCTGAGCTGAGCTGAGCTGATCATCGAGACGTGGATAAAAAAACTGAGAGCAACTGCGCTCTCCGTCCTCCTCTCCCCTCCCACCTTACAAATTTTTTATATGCGAAAACATGAACATGACTGTCAACTAGACAAAATCATGGTTTGATTAATCAATTACTTACCAGATTTTTTTTCATTAAGAATGAACTCATTCACCCAAAATTAACCCAAACTTCCTGATTTCAAATTAAGAATAATTTATTAGGCAAACTATTTTCTCTTTCTTGTAGGACCTTAGAAAAGTGGAAGAGGGGCTGCTAGAGAATCTGTTACTTTATTTTTTCCTCCCCCAAATTACTCTGTAAGGAGACAGTAACTTCCATCCTGTCTTTTGCTGTTCCTGACTCCTGAAGACGTACATATATATATACACATATATACGTACACCTGTACGCTACTGTTTGTACATGGTTGATGGAAAAATAAGCGGGAGGCCGTGAGGGCTTGTCTTTGAAGCACCGACGAAGACTTACCCTTCTGGAAGTAAATACAGCATCCACGAAATTTGTTGAGCCAAGCGCCGGAGAAAAGGTCTCGTGGGTGCTTTCACGCGGCGACAAGCGCCGGGGGTCGGAGCTACTGGAGTCTGAACATTCCCACGTGTGGAGAATCTCTCTCCGATCACCGAGCGATTGAACTTCTCCCCCACGATAGTGTATCCACGGAGATAAATTACCCACCACACATGTTGTTGGTCATGGAGCTGAGGAGGAAGATGGTATGTAGCCCCCTCCGACGATGAATGAGCTCCATGAGTAGTCTAAAACGATAAAACAGAGAATTTAACTGACGATAATCAAATTCGGATATTCAAGTTAGATCCCAATCCAATACTGATACTATTACTGCAGACAACTCTCTTCCATTATCACCTACATATTCACTCTCATCCTTGTCCCGTGTCGAGCTCTTTCTGGCAAAAGTATGTGAAGTGAAATGTCATTGTCTAGGCTGGGAGATGCATTTGCCATTCTCTTCCTTACTTGTTACTATTATCATGTTTTTATTTTTGGTTATTTTATTTGTTTTCCTCTTCTTTTCCCCGTTCTGTAGTTAATCTTTTGCCTTTTCATAGCAAAGATTATCTGGGGCTTCGCCATGTTAGATGAGCTCGGTATGGAAATATTCCTCCACAAATGGATGCCCACTCGATATAATCCTATTAATTCGACTAACGGGCACTTAAAAAGAAAAAAAAAGGACTCCTTCCATCTAATCGGAATCTAAACTAGTCAGAGTCTATCGGATTATCTAAAGATTGATATCAAGCAAAGGGTAAGTTTTACTCTTGTTAAAAAAAAATCGATTGTATTTTTTGTTATTATTGCTCTTCTTTTCCTCTCTCTTTGGCATATTTTTTTTTCTCTCAATCTCTCTCGGGGGTGCTGGACCCACCTTACCATAAACCCACCACCATTAACATGGTCTAATGATTCCTCCACCTCTTATATCTCCTTCTTAACCTATGTATTTGTATCTGTCGAAAAAAGTCCAGGGAGGATTTAATCATGGTGGACTGTAATTTAAGTAAAGGCAAAAACGCATGATTAAAGAGCCTCCACAGTAAGTTTCATTCACAGGCTCCCTCTAGTCAATTATTGATGTCCCGAATGAGGCATGGTGTATGTACCATTGGTATCACCTTCATCATGTGTCCCTTTGTCTTCTGCCTCTTATAGATTATTAACATTTAAAAAACAAACAAGCAAAAATTGTACCTTGGAGACAGCAAGATCAAAACTCGGTTCATATGTCATGTGCCTTCTTCAAATTCAAGTAATTACTATTTAATTAAATGTATGCTTACATTATTATTCATCAATATTTAAGAGAATGTGATCCTAAGCTTACATGTAAAAGGGAAATGAAGGAACAAAAAGAAAGAAAGAAGACACGACAACACACCCATGAGTTGGAACTTGTGAAAGATCAACAAGGGACTTGATCTAATTAGTGCCGTATTGACTCATTCTTAAACCAACACATATATGAATAAATAAAATTATCATTATCATAAGGGATTAAATTATTTATAATCCGCCGCAAGAACATGAATTAATTAGTGAAGGGTGAAATTAATTATTAAAATAGGGCCCAATAAGAATTGGTCACTTGCCGCAAAAGCAGGAGGAGATCATGATCACATGCCTCACAGGCAAAAGGGTCATTGATCGACCAGAGACGACATCATTGGACTGCAACGCCCATTCCCTCCTCATTCATTATATATAAGTTAACATGCGAGGAAGTTCTTTTAATGATTAATGATGGGGGGATGCACATACGCGATTTTCTAATTATATGTCTAGAGAAGAGAATCAACCGTGACGATGAAGATATGTCGATTTCATTAGCACTAGCAAAGCGTATACAAATTGGATATATACCTTACAATTTTTGGAAAAAAAACAATATTATATTCTCTAACTCTATATTGAATACTTTGAATTCTGTAGTATTATATTATTACATATGGTGTTGCATCCTATAATCCTAAAATCAATCAAATGCTGATGTGGATGTACCTAATCGGCTAGACTTTTGGTGGTTGTAGCTTGACTTTAGATGCCAATTGGGCAGTTCAGCTTTCCAAAATAGCAAATATGGAAATAACAACAACAATTTTTGGCAAAAATTCAAAATAATGAAGAAGATATATAGAAGTTTACACATGGATTTGATATAGTTTAATTTCATCGATATGAAATGAAGATATCATGGTTTAATTATCATTTAATATTACTTCTGATATTCCTTTATTATTTCTTTCTTGCATTTCATTTCTTATGCGATGGAATTGGAGTCCTCCATTTTTTTTAAAAAAAATTAGAAAATAAAACATTAGGGGAAGAATGGAGGAGTTGTTGGCCCCAACAAGTTACCCATCTCCGGCTGACTCCGTTACTGGATGCTGGAATTTTCCCCAACTGGCAAACCAGCTTCTTGGTCGTTTCCCCTCCCTTGTCGAGCTATCTATGTAAGCTTGGGGCACCCATTGCCTTCGGAGAACCTGCAGTGGAGCGCTGAGAAGAATTCCAAGCCTGATGCTCATGGGAGGCTGCCACCCGCCACGCCCCACCCTCCCCGGCACTTTTCAGGACGATTTATTTCAATGTAATGTAGGCACTAGACGGTCGTGGTGGCGGCTTTCATGTAGCCGTTGACGGGAGGTCTACTGGTCAATTGGCCCCGTTTGCGTAAAAGGGCGACTTTCGATGGCAACGCTGGCCCCAGCCACCACTTTGATGAGGGTTTTCTAGATTTCTCCCCCATTTTCCGTTCTCGAGTAACTCTTTTGCCTCTTAATTTAACTTAATATTCCTATTATATGAAAGGTTTGTTAATTAAAAAAGAACTATCTCACAACAAAAAATGTGAAGGAAATTCTCTTCTTGGGTTCATGATCTTCTCCAGATTTTCATGCAGCAGTGAAAGATGAACGTAATTGATTTCCAGACCTAGCCATCATACATGGGTGAAGGAAAGGCGGCCGATCGGGGAACGATTATATCAGCACAGAATGAAGCAAAGATGGAAACCAATCTGCTGAGCTGAGTGAGAGAAAACCCTAGAGAGATTTTGAGAGAGCAGAAGGGCATGCATGTGATAGGGCACAGCTTTTGTCGGTCCAACTATCCTCTAAACTCCGACCACACTCTGTCTTTTCCTTTCTTTTCTTTTCTTTTTTTCCTTTGTAACTTTACTTTAGGGTTCTTGAATTTTCCGTCGCCCACCTTTCCTCCTCTGCCGACTTGAAAAATGGCCAAAAAAAAACTAAAAGGAAAATTCATTCCTTTTATACCTATAAACTATTCAACCTTAATTCATGCATATTCAAGTTAAAATTGATCATTAATTAGAAAGTAAGCTTCTAGTAAATATAAAAATTTATTTATTTATTCATAAAATTCTAAAACTTTATCTAAAAAGGTATTGTATTGAATCACAAACATATCTCTCTAATGTATACAATAATTACGAAGGAAATCCACTTGTGTGTGTCAACCGGCCGCCTATCAATTGTACGGACGAAGGATAGCCTCTCTCTGGCTCTCTCCCTCTCTCAATCTGCTTCTCATTCAATTATCATCTGCAGAGCCCTGAAATCTTGTCATTTACATACATGTGCCTCGATATACGTGCCGGAGATACGAGTTAGCAATCGGATACGGTTCGCAATGTGATGACACCGGCCATGTACCTCATGAGCAACGATATGTCACGGGTTCTAGTGGGAACTTTTTCCAGCATGCATGATGCATTGCCATCTATATACTGATAGGCCTGGAAGTCAAGAACCCTAAAAATCGAAAGGTTTAAAACCTATGATGACGAAACTGATGAGACATGGTCTTCGAATCCATTGCACCATCATCAGCATAGCAATATACTATACTCTGTGTTTGTGTGTGTGTATATACATACATATGTATGATCAAAGTTGAAGGGACATGGAAATGCTGAGGCTAGCTAGTCACGTATGAATGAATACTCGCTCATGGTGTCCTCACTAACAAAGGACAATAATATAAGGATGCCATGCCAAGAAAGAAGACAAGACACAACTATGATCGATCGAGAGGCTACTTATCATATTTTGTATAGTAAGATGGGATCGATAACGATACACTCATATCTGTATGCGTATCTATCTTGAAATCAATTTACTGGAAAAACCTAAAATTCTCCGAGCACTAATTTACTTGTGATCACATAGATGATCACTAGGAATTGTTTGCCACATCCATTTGTCATCGGCTACTTTACCCTTGTGACTGTCCATTACAAGTAACATCGATGTGGATCTCAGTCATAATTACTGAACAATTTATCAAAATATTTTAATTTGAATAATTATAAAATATCATATAAAATTTATCAAAATTAGTATTCTTATTGAATTATTTTAAACTCACTTTAATTTTCCATAAATTTTGTCCACTAGGTGAAATCTAATATATCCCGTGGAATAATGATCGATCTTATTGGCTAGGGACTGACATGGTTACCAAGAACCACAGAATTCTAATGGATGTGGAACAACAAGGAATTAGACCAAAGGGAGAATTTTCAAGTGATTTTGTACGGACATCGGTACTGAATTTTCAAATCCCAAGAAGGGTTTAAGTCCGGTCACTTTCGATCTCCCTGGCTAACTCAGCGGAGTGGTGGATGGACGGATGAGACCGACAAATTCGAAGCGATGCACCGTGTCTGGTTATTGCTTCGAAAGATGGGAGCAATGGTGATGTTAAATCATCGACCATAATCATGGGATTATTATTCCAAGCAACCATTCAACAGCTTCGGAATTTCAAGAACGAATAAATATCGTAAAAAAAGAGGTATAAGATGTTAGAATATCTAGAGACAGTGACATGACATCAACATCTTTTTTTTTTTCTAAATTAGCCCTTTGCAGATTTTACCCACACGCGCACCGCTGAAGACGTCTCATGGTCCCTATTCCTCCCTGCCAAAAACACTTCTGCATCCATGTGAACCAAAAGGACAACATTATCGAGCATCGTGTATCGGGTACACTCACGTCCATTACAAATTGAGATCAAGAGATCAAAGATTTAGCTTTGGGGAGAAAGCAGTCTTATACCGTAACTCATAGATCTGTGTAATTAGTATATGTAACAGGCATATATGTGGGTGATTTCATCGAATGCTACACGGTAAAGGGAAGGATCAAAATTACAAATTCGTTAACTACTTATGAGTAATAAGCATGTTCGGTCCAATTTAACTGATCGTAGAGATTTAAATACCCTAATTTTTGAGGAAAATATTATACATTTTATTTTATTTTATTTTTATAGAGTATAATTACTCTCGGATCGATATAAGAGTTGGGGAGTCATGTGCGTTTAAAATTTGTGGGGTTTGCATGCATCTCTATCAGTTTTGTATTCTTTCTCAGGGATAATTAATGTGACTGTACAGCCAATATTGGTGGTTGAGTGGGACTACATGGTTGCTCGAGTACACACAGTGGGTGGTCGCCCGTCACCTCCGCCAGCCGATCTTCACCAGAATTCGGCGAAAACATCATCTCCTTCGGTTGGAACGTTATCTGCACCGTCTCCTGAGCGCACGGGGACGTCAGTTGCGCTGAACACACTTCCACTTGCTTCATCCCATTGAAATCCCTTTTTTCCTGACTGAGAAGCTCGTAGCCAGTCGTGTTGGATTATATGAGTGAGTACACATATCGTGAGGCTAAGGCAAGGGGAGGGGGTCTCGATGCACCTCGGAGGGCTAACATCGATGTTAAATCATGTTTGTGGAGCCACTGATGTCAAGTCCCGATCCAGACGATTCGACCATCTCCGTGTAAAAATGAAGAGAGACGGGGGGATGGTGAGGGGAGGTGGGGTGGATTTCGCATGTGTAAAGTGATGCCTATGGGTATGCATATCCACTTAGGAAGAGGGGTGGCCACGATATGATTCTCTTTTGGTAGGGTCCCATTCAATAATCTCATCATCTTAGTAAGAGGGCATTTTAATGCACTATTTAAGAGGTGGGGTTCAATCAATCAACCTCCATGATTCCTCCTGGCCTCCCACTTGCTGAAGTCGAGATGATAAACGAGGAGGAGGGACGGACGGCCTAGTGCGGTGACTTCGATCTAATTTTTTTTAAAAAAAATTAATAAAACATTGGGAGATTTTAATTTTAATTTCACTAATTAAATTCTTAATCCTCTTTATTTCACTCTCTCTTATATCCCTTTTTTCTTGGCCCGAAAAGAGAAGGCATGAGGGGGGGGTGTTATCTTCCTTTCTTTGTTCATCTTTTTCTTTTAAAAATTTTTGAGAACCAGAGTGAAACTTCTCCATGTTCTCTGATTATTCTGTTTTTGTCTTCGATTAATCATAATAGTCGCGATAATTAAGATTCTCTTATGGCCAGCCCACATGGACCCCCCCGCCCCCTTTTTTTACTTTTGAGTAGTCAACCAATGGATGAAATGAAAGTATTGGTCCTTTTTAAATTTTTAAATTTTTTTTGGGGGGTGAATGAGTATTGATACTTCAATTTAAACCCTAGTTTCTTCGACACTAATTGTAAAAAAGATTAAAATTAAAATTAAAATATGATAGGCTCTTGCTGGGTCGCCTATATGGTAGCTTCGAAATGGTTGCGGGGGGCATGAAGGGCTACAATAAGACATCAGAGTAATCCTCCATCAGTGAGATTCTCTCTTCTTGTTCCGGGTAGAACACATGGTTATAATGGCAAACGCATGAGACTAAGTTAACTTTCACATTATTTTCAACGACTCTATCAAGAGGGTACTGTTGATTAGAGTATTAGACTGCCGAAGAGGGCTAAGACAATTAAAGTAGGAGTTTGATTTTGCTGAATTTAATTTGTATTAAATGAAAAAATTAATGATCCAGAAAATTTTATCATTCGATTATTAGATTAACCTTTAATATAGATTAGTTGATACCTAATGAATCCTGAATATATACTTAGTATTGGGTAAAAAAAAAACTATAAGCAGAAAAGGAAAGAGAGTCTAAGAGTAAGCATGTACGCATGACATGAAAGCCTGAAATTCATCACCAAGGGCAAGATTGAGCAGCGAGACTATAATATTGGATTTGAAGATATTTGATTGAACCTGGAGACCCCGAAAGGACAAGCAAAGCCCGAGATTCACGGCAAGGGATGAACCCTAGAGGGAACCTTCCCCGAGGGAGTGTACCCATTTAATTGAAATATTATAAATTTAATCATCATTAACTACATTTATCATATTTACACCTATAAATATTCTTTTTCTTGTGTCATTTTCTATGCGGACTTCGTTTGTAACCCTAAAAAGGATTAATTAATTTAATTTAATTATTCACTTAAAACAACAGAGACTCTGGTTTACAGAAAAATAGCCGACAGCCCCTCAGTTTGATGCTTCGTCCAACTCCCACTCCCTGCGGTGACAGCATTAATCTATGAACTATGCGTCTGCCATTATTGTCCTTTCACGTTTGGACGTGGTTAACTACTAATTTCCTTGCCACCGTATGATATATATATATATATACACGCTCAAGCATGTATGTGTGTGTATATATATATATATATATGCGCGCGCGTGTGTAGACATGCTCTGAATTTTCTGGAGAAAGTTCGAGCTTGAATTATTGAAGTATTTTTTTCTGACATCGGCCCCAGCAAAACAATTTATAATAATTATTATTATTAGGAGAAGATAAATATTAAAAATATTTTCTGAAATCACGACGAATTTTCATCGGAATTTTGCGTTGCACCTCACGAGCTCCATTACCCCCAGTTAAAAAGTAATTCACAGAAACTAATGGACATGGGGAAGATGATCTTCTCCATCTATCGATGGATTCGGGAGACTTAGGTTGGTACGGTCAAAACGTGATCCTCAATCTAAAATTATGATATTTTAAATTTTTTTTTTAAATCTGTCATAATTTTTCATGATGAAAAAAGGGTTATGACTTGCGCAAGTTTGAACCCTAGAATTTGACTGTGAGTTGAAGTATTATCTCCCCAATTGTAAATCTATGGAATTTCAGTATATTGGTTAAAATTAATTAGTCAATCAATTAGCAAAAAAAGAGAGAGGCTGAAATCAATCCATATTTAATTTATAAGTAATTTTAAATTAGTCCAATAATGCAATTTCAGTGGGACTATTCTTAGACAGTTGAATTCTTATGTGGGTTTATTACTGTATCTTGCCAGATAGCAATGGCGCGAGTAAATGCGTATGGACAGTAAAATCTGTTATTATTAACGCAGTCGTAATTGGCTGAAGGAGGAAACAATTAACTGTGCCCTGTGTGCCCTAACAAGTATAATTGAGATCCACTGGCACTTAAAATTTCATTATTTCACAGGCCCATGCTTTAAAATTCTATAATCATAGTTCTCTTTTTCTTTTTTACAACGAGCACGCTCTGTGAACATCTCACAAGCACATATATTCGTATAAGTTCATGTGCAAATACGTATATAATCGGTGCTAATAACTTATTGTTACGTATATTTTATGATATTGTCACCATCATTATCATTACCACGAACTCTTTTTGCACATGAAGTATGTAGGTAAATTAAAGTAAGCTAAACGTAATTAATTAAGTAATAATTGAAATGAAAATAGCACTTACTAATATATAATTTTTTGTTGAAAATTTTGAGCAATTGATAAAAGCATGGCTTATTAGATAAATATTCGAGAATTTTTTCACATAGTCTAATGTTTAAAATTTTAATGGATTCTAATTAATTCATATTTAAATTTAATTAATCAACAGAAGGTAAAACTCATACAATTATAATTTTTTTTCAAGATTATTATAAATAATTTATTTAAAAAGGAGAGAAATATATATATATATATATATTATTTTCGGACCATGTGAACTAATCGGAGAATGTTAATTTTTAAAGACCAACAGTTACACCAACCATTTTCATTTTCCTTTCAAGATACTGTGTAATGTGATCCACTGGGAAACTTCTCGGATGACCCACCACACGACACATTCAATCACGATGCTGGGTTGCTTTCAAAATTCTCGACCGCCTCACGAGGAGATCAGATCAATTATCGCCAAAGTACGTAATTAGTCAATTCTCTGTGTTTCCCTTAATCGTGATTATCCCTGTCGTGATGATGATGTTATGCACGTCTAATTATGGTTTTCGCGATGGAATTCTCCGAGAGAACGTACTTAAAACTGGCTGCCTTGGAAAAAAAACTTGAAGCGGTCGACGTCATCTGTTAGTGATGATGTAAAGTCCACCATAATCATGCCTTATGCCCCCCGCCCGCTTTTTGCATCCATTCATAAATAAATGAATAATTAATTAATTCACGATTCAGCGCAATTGATCATCAAGACAATTTGGAACTTTTAATCCTCGAGTCATGATGGATGGTCAATTAGAGGGCAATTGTATCTGGTAGGGGTGATAAAGAAGATATACAGAAAATCAGGGACCGTGGTGCTAATACCGGATATATCCCTGCGCACGTGTGGAAAGCAGCTATCCCTGACAGACAGCTAAGACGCGAGGTGGGCCCGATGTGGGGGAAATGGGCCTCAGATGAATTAAGAATGGGCCTACACTCTGTCAGTCCATTTGAAGTGGAGCCCACCCAATTGTCTATCGCCAACCCCAACCCCCCCCCCCC
>CXYZ01006529.1:1877087-1889007 GCA_900006705.1 Sonneratia caseolaris
TGGCTAGGGGAGGCGGTGGAGGGATGGAGGAGCAGGAGGACGAGAGTGACAGTGGAGAGCATGGTGGAAACGGGCACTGGTCGGAACATGTTTGTCTTGGAGGGTTTTGGTCTTAATTGACTGATACACTGAGAGTGGTTGTTGGGTTCTTATAGACACAAACAGCAATGTTTTTAATGAGAAGATAGCTAAATGTCTTATTCTTCAAATTTGGCTCCATATTTATGTGTTTCTCTGGTTAATGAACCCACTGCATATTCATTTATATTAAAAAAATATTATTATTATATTAAACTATTCTTCTTCATTAATATATCTAAATTACTCCGAAGAATTTGTATGAAGAATCAGTTAGCTCCACATGATGCTCATGGGTAAACAAGAACTACGAGAACGCAGTTCTGCTGTGACGACCTCTGACTCCGTCGTGCTGTCTCGTCGATCGACCGAACTTGTCCATCTCATGTTCTCGTTCTCTACTTTTCCCTGTAGATGGCATGTCACCAAAGTGACACAGCGCACTGCAATGATGTTCACGGGATTGACTTGACAGCCATGGCATCATGCAAGAGGACAAAAAAAAATAGTAAATACCCTCACAAGCTCTTGCCTTCATAAGAAAAAAACCCTAATGACATGGTGAGAGTGCTTACGCTTGGATAAACTTGTGTCTAAGTACGGTAGTGTGCTTATCGAACCGTCCACATAACTACTATATGATAATTCTGGCTGAGATTTCCTTGCACCTAATATGACAAAAATGCAACCATGCTTGTACATATAATGTGTAAACTTTCCGTATAGCAAACTCGATCGAGTGGCCCGAGCAAAGATTCTGTATATGTAAGTGTAATTTCAAGGTCGAATCATCTGTACGCCGTACTGTTGCCATGTGCATTTGATTCCAACCGCAGTTTTTTTTCTGCGGTTGCCCTTCTCTATCTTACGAGCTCGAGCAATAATCAACCTTGGGGCTCAATTTGGTATTCAGTCACATACTCACATAATGTGAGTCGTTTGATATATCATATTGTATTTATAAATTACAAAATATATTTGAGGGAAGCTGACACGAACTTGAAGTAAGCATTTTTTGCTTATACCGCCACGACATCGTTGAACGCTGGGGGGAGGTCGCCGTCCCATCGAGTTGATGGCTATGGTTAACTAACAAAACAAAATCGGGTCCATTCCCTACAGGAACATTTATGTGGGTGTCTGAAAGGTCGCAGGGATAGTCCCCAATCAATTATCTAAAAAGAAGAAGATAATTCGATCTCATTAGTGCTAATTTAAGAAACCTAGTACAAATGACACAGTGCCCTAAATCGGGACAAGGGACGAGGTCCACTGTTTCGGTCTCCCTTTGGGATCAATAATTAATCACCTAACCCAACATGCATCCGTCCGATTCCTAACTAATTCATTCACCAAATCTCTGCAGGGCCCGACTGGTCGATGCCTACCGAATATCTTGTATGCCATAGCTCAATCATATTTCAGGTAGATGCTCTACCATCCTTTTAACCCAGTGCACAATATATTGAACAAACTGTTTAACAGATTAATCAAACTTTTTTTATCTGTTTACAGAAACGTTGTCATCATAAGCTGAGACTGTACAAGAACCTCATCATTGATTGGAAGATCAATCCACCGTAGAGCTGAAATTCTCTCTTCCAACGGTGTAACTCCAAGGTTGTGTCGGTTCTGAACCAGTGGAGCCTTCATTCACTAAAGATTTTCCTTGGCTTTTGAGAGTCTCAACCCCTGCTGCCATTACTGATGGATGAGAAGAGGAGCGCATCGGTAAGCTGTGGTTGGCGGAGTAATTGGGCAGTAAATGCACCGGCTACTTAAGGTAGCCAATGGCAGGCCAGCAGTGTTTAAAGGCAGTCTAAGTCTGTTCCCACGGAAACCGTTTTTCTATGAAAACGTTTTCACAGGCTTCCAATAATTGACGCAGGAAGGAAAGGAAGTCCTAGCATGTGATGCAGCTGGCTGTTCATGGATGGCCCATCTTCTAGTTATTAATCGGGGAAGACGACGATGGTCGCAGAGTGAAAGTTAACTGTCAAACTGCCAAACCATTCGTTATCCCTCAATTTCAAGCATATAATCAAATCGGGTTAAATGCAAGTAAGGGCGAGCGAGAGCCCACGCATTAAGATGCAAGCCTGTAAGATCTACAGTATGTGGCGTACCCTTGTGGAGGGGTATCGATCGGCGTAGTAGTACTGTAGTATAGTAGTACAGATATGCCTGCATTGCCAGCGGAGCCGTGTCAGTGTTGGAGCCACAGGATTCCCCATCAATTATTGCTATGGCAGTAAGAAACATCCAATCCAGATTCATCTTATTTATGGATGGACGGGAAAAAGGAGACCAACTAGCCATAGAAGAAATTAAAACATGAGGAAGAAAAAGAATAACAGGGGGATGTAGAGTTCTCCTGAGAATGATATCTAGGCTTCTTAACTATTGATCCAATGTGATGTCACTCTAACGCGACTTTATGTAGATTGGGCAAAGGCTTGAATGATGTGGGTGGGTTGCTGGGCGGGGAAGTAAAGGAAGATGGGGGAACCTTTTCGAGGGTGATCATGGACGTCAAAAGAGGTCATTGCCAGATGTGTTTCTGACAATTCTGGGAGAAGATTGAAGGGCCTGCACACACCCTTTTGTTGCTTTTCCTTTGACAGTGACCCTGGATGAGGTAATTCTGATGTAGGATTTGATTCATGTTGGGGCAGGTTACTTGGGCAAATTTATTACAGTTGAAACGGGCGGCAGCATCATCTGCACGAGGGAGAGAATTCCTACACTAGATTTGACGGTGAGGTGGCTGTTAAATTTAGGTCCGAGAATGCAAGTCCTTTGGGAGGGAACCTCATTGATTAGGGCTGAAGGGAAGGCCCAAAGTGCAATGGGCCAACCAGTTTCCGTTAAAAGGGCCGATGAACAATCAGCTCCTTTTCCCTTCTCCACTTTCTTTTTCGGGAGAAGAACTCATTAGTCTCGTCCGCTCGTCGTGCACGCAATTTTGCATGAATTGTAACCTCATAAATATTCAATGATATTCTTGTTAAAATGGAAGATATCAGGAAGGATTTGAAGTGTAATTTTCAATGAGATTCTAGATGATAAAAATAGACCCGTCAAAAATTGGTCCGACTCGAACACGGTTTGGTCACGGCAAAAAAAAAAAGAAAATCGTACCTGGGTAAGTGTATTTGGGCCGGGCCGCCCAAGATATGGGGACTACGTCAACATGGCACAAAAAGTACAAGAATATTATTTGTAATAAAAAATTGTAAGAAATATTGAAAAAATAATTAATTATACTTTAATAGTTATTTTAATTTTTTATTTAAATTAATACAAAAATTATATTAATTGATTAATTACTTTATATAAAAATTTATTTTTAAAAGTAATTATTTTATTTGACTTGGGCCGGGCCGGAATTTTCAGACTACCAAAGGATGGTGTGCATGCCCCTACTTACAAGTCTAGATAGGAACAACTACTTAGTTTTTCTTCACGTGCCTGATTTACGTGTCATGCATCTTCCCGATCAACCCAGACCGAGCCGTCCTCATTATGCATACGTAAGCAGTAGCTGCGTGCTCGACCAGCGTCGGGCCCGAAGATATCGATGCCGTCTCGAAATGACGAGAATCGTGAGATTTGCCATGATGAAATCCGCACACAAAGGTTCCGCCACGAAAGAGCAGCTGGACTTGCACGTTTGATATAGGAACAAGGGAGCTAAAGCGAGTCCGAAGCATTGAGAATCAATCGCGTCCGATCAGAACTAATTCAAAGGCAAATTTAATCATATGATATCTTAATTAACACTTAAATTAATCTTAATCTGTTCTTATTTAAGCATAGGACTACTTGATATTCACCTTTGTGAGTTGTCCCACCCACCACGGATGACTCTGTACACAAATCTGCTGACAACCTCGTGTCAGATCGGAATCCTCAAAAGACAACAACGTACACAGCCAGAGCTGGCAAAGGAAAAGCGGAAAAATCAGAGGGTCCTACATTAAATTCCACAACCGAGCTACACCTAACCCAACGGGTCACGGCTCGAGCTGCTATGGACTTCTAGTGCCCTAGTCGTCTAACTAGCCCCTTATGGTCGTCCCATAGTCTCACCACGCTACCATCCAGCACGGCTCGATCCTGATATCGGTACCAACCCGAGTCCCCGTTCCTCACCTTCAGAGCCATCCCCCACCCACCCCACCAATCCAAGCCACTGCCGTAATTTCCACCGCCGACACGCTCGGATCCGGTCTCCGCCACCAGCTCTTCCATTTCATTGTCATCAGTTCCGCGATCATCATCGTAGTACACCGTGAACCTTCCTTTCGTCACTCCATAGTCGCCGGAGGCCGCCACGAGGGGATGTGACGAGGCTGCGGTTGCATGCGAAGCGCTTGTCCGCTGGCTAGGGCAAGGCTTCTCGTCCGAAACCGATGAGGTCCGGCAGGCACTTGAGCTTGCATCTTCACGAAGGGGCGGCTGCGGGTCGGGTGCGGAGGAGCAGCTGACCGTTGGGGCAGCTCCGGCGGCGAAGGCGCTGGCTCGGATCCTCCAGAAGCTGAGAGCCGCCGTGAGGACCGTGACCCAGGTCCAAAGGTTGCTCACCACGGTGAAGAAGCCGAACCTCACGCAGTCGATCGCGAGGGCCTCCAGCGGAGTATCCAAAGCATTGTTCATCTTCAACAATCAAACGGAACCCTGCTCTTGTATTGCATACGAAAAAAAAAAACTAAAACGATACAGAGAGATCGGGAATTCCTCCTCCGGGGACCTAACAAGAAGATGTATAAGCTTGGCACTCCGCTGCTGTTCTCGAAGCTCCTGTGCGGGTTTGGTATGCGCGTGGGAGGGGGAGTATAAATGGTGGGAGGGGAGAGAGGAGAGAGCGAAATGTGAGCCGTCGGATGGGGCAGCTGATGAGGCCCGGAGGGGATCTTACACGGGAGATGCTGAGAATCGAGAGGGAAGATGCCGAGGAGGCTAGAGGGTAGATCCGGGATTTGAGAGTGGAGAGGTTATTGTGGTGACACGCGCGTGTAAGGACCAGATTGGTTGTCGTATTTCCCCGGCGTACCCAACTTGGATGCTGACCGCCACACTCACCGTGCGGACATGGATTGCCGCACGCCACTGGCCTAGATTATGACGATTGTACTCTCGGATGAACACGATTTGATGGGATCCCGACTCGACGAAGGAAATTGGAGATTAGTCTGTGGATGCAGCGGGGGATTGAAATGGCATGTAAGGAAGAGCTGAACCGACCGACGGACCATGAATTTATAGGCAAGAGAGCTCAATCGATCGGAGGAGCAAGCGTGAAAGTAGAAGGCAGGGTCCGTAATGCTGGAAGGAGACTCAACGCACGCGCGCGCGCGCACACGGCGTCACGTTTACCTCGTTTCAATTCACCGGAGCCAGAGCACTTCCGCCGACCGTGTACGACGATGAACTGTCCGGATCCTTTCCTCTTGTGGCGGCACATAAGTAACCCTTTTGCATTCGTGTCTAAATTAAGCGCAGGCGAAATCCATTGCCACGATCTGGTGACCGGTTGGTCGGTTCGTGCCTTTCTGCATCGCGGGGGATTCTGAGCTCCGGCCAACGTGGGTTCGGCAGTCTCAAATGAAGAAATCAGATGAGAATCCCGCGCTGAGGTTGACAAGGGATGGACGTCTTAGTTAACTGACTAACAAGATGTGCTGCTCAGCGTGCAACGGCGGATTCAGGAGGGACAGAGACAGAGGAGTGGATGGATCGCATCGGGGCTGGGCTGTAACATGTGACTGACTCTCAAAGTCAATATGACAGATCCCATCTCGTGGTTGCATTCAGTTGGGAGTGTTCAGATTAGCTAGATAAAAGAATAAAAAGATAAACAGAAAATGTGAAAAATAAATGCAATCAACACGAGATAATTCGATAATTTTTAATTTTTAGTAAAATTTTGAGTTTAACTCTTATAAATTAAATAAATATACATATCTTTAAGAGAATTCTATTATTTAATTTAATTTAAATTTGAATTCNCATATCTTTAAGAGAATTCTATTATTTAATTTCATTTAAATTTGAAACCGTAATGAGTTAATAAATTTTTTAAATTTTAAAAAAAATATTTGTTTATTTATTTATTTGGTTGCCTTGAGATGGAGAGAGAATAGGAAGAAGGAAACAGAACACTGCGAACACTAACAACAGGCTTTCCAATTTTTCTTCCTTCCATACATTCACACAGAGAAACCGAAGGAGTCTCTACTGACATTACATCAATCTCGGAATAGTCCCAATGAATGGATACGAATCAATCTAACCTCCGTTCCTAAATTTCGCCCTCTCTCAGAGATCGTTATCTCCATCGAGAACCGATACCCTCTCTTCTCCCCGGCAAGGTCTCGTCCATCTCTCCCCCAAAGTCCCGGTGGTTTCGAGCTCCTCCTCCTCCTCCTCCCATGGCTGCTTAGGACCCCCACCTGCTACTTACCCCTTTTCTCTCCTGGTCCCCATCAGGTATGTAAAAGGTATCTGCATTCATCTTCTCGGGCATAAGTATTCGTGTCCCGCGTGGAACGACATGAAAGCACATCAACGGATTGGCGAGAAAACGTATGTAACCCGAAGAAATCGGACCCGAAGTTAGATCCTTCCTTTATCCCTTTTGAAATGTGCAGCCGTTATCCAATGTAGGGAGGTGCAATTTAGAAGCAGATCATCCGTTGAATCATCTTCGAACGATCGCGAATCATTGTCTATCTGTACGTGGTGATTGGTTGCAGAGTTACAGATGATCTTGCGGATGGCCATGTGTAGAAATATCTCATGCATCAGATCTGCGAAGTTTGTGGGATTAATGATGTAAGGCTGGTTTACTTACGAAAACGGGATTATTTACGTGCAGTGGAAGGGATGCGATGAGATTTTCCTGCCTGGAACCAGGCGCTGCGAGATCAGTCCAAGGATCAATCTCGTGATACAAATTCTCGTTGAAAGATGGAAGAAAACGGTGGCGCTGTGGGCGGGAAGGTGACGGGAATCCGGCAGATCGTCCGGCTTAAGGAGATCCTCCAGAAGTGGCAGGCCGTCACGCTCAGCCCGAAGCCTGACGGCTCCTCCTGTTCCACCTCGCAGCTCGGCCAAGAGTCCCTGGCGGCCCCGGGAGCCGGTGGCATCCTGAGTATGGTGGACAGGAGGCTGGAACAGGTGAGATCATGCTGCGACTCCGACGAGGAGAGCGTCCAGAGCCCCACTGGCCCGCCCCCCGACGTGCCGAAGGGCTACCTGGCGGTCTACGTGGGCGAGGAGCTGCGGAGGTTCGTGATTCCAACAGGGTACCTGAGGCACCCGCTGTTCAAGGTCCTGCTCGAGAAAGTCGAGGAGGAGTTCGGGTTCGACCACAGCGGCGGGCTCACGATCCCATGCGAGACGGAGACGTTCAAGTACCTTCTCAAGTGCATGGAGAACAATAGCAAGGCCGAGGATGCCGCCCCCGACGACGGGAGCTCTGGTAATTTTCGAACCCCCACTTCGATGGTTATACAACCTCTTACATGATGAAGATGATGATGATACCGGAGCGTTTACGACCATTACTGAGCTCATACTAAGGTGTTTTTTTTTTTGTGGTTTTTTCCCCCCTGTCCTGTCGTGGTGATTCGGTTGCAGCTGACAATTCAGAAGCCACAGAAGAGTAAGGAAGTTGATTAATTGACTTGTAGATGGATTTGCCCAAAACTACTACTATTATTACTGATGTTACTGCAGGGCTGACTTCTTGGTGTACACTGAGGCCTTTCCCTCCTTTGTATGAACAAAATTCTCTCCTTTTTTTTTTCTTTTTTTCCTTTTCAATTCTTCATCATTCATTTGTGGAATTGAGGAGAAACCAATCTAGTTTGGAGATTTTCATGTGTCTGTTGTTGGTCAAATTAAATTCCGTGTGGTCAACCACATGTTTCATCTTGTTCTGTGTATGGACCCCATCCACATGACCTTTCCCGGGCATCTCTATTTTTTTTTTCAGTCTTGCCCTTTGGTTGATTTACGATATGTAATTTCCTCGCATGTAATGAAACATGTGCCCGATGTCCTCCTTGATTAAAGATCAGATCTTTCTCAATTTTTTTTAAATAGATCTGATTCCCTGGTGAATGATTTCCTGTTCAAGTCTATCCTTGAAGTTCTGTCTCTTGCACATGAGAATAGATCACCGCCATTGATGCTTGTCAGGAAAGCTTCTTGTACGAGGTCATGAAGCCAAGAACGAATCAATTGCCAAGCTCACAAATGCATGCTCACTTTATAGTTAGTCAGGTATAAAATTTTATTGATTATAATTTTTTCTACTAAAGAGATTCAAAATTGGAGATGTGAGTTGGGTAAATTTAGCACTCAGAAATTCGGAATTGGAAGAGAAGGAACTTCCATTGAATCGATGGGCTCGGAAACCCAAAAGTACAATCATTTCCACAGCAAGAATTGCAGGGAGGGAAAAATGGAAAACAGAAAAGCAGAAAACAGTAAAAAGGGTAAAGGCAAAACACATTCTTCGCAGAACATCGCAGTAAAACTGTGAAGCCCGTTATTCCTCGAGCACTCTAAGAAAATTCGTTCGCCACCTTTTCCAGTCTTCTTCACTCAACCGCAAGTGGAACGGACTGGGCCTGCAGAAGAGAGGACCATATCTCACAGAATTCAAGTTGGGAAACAAAGATCACAGCTTGCGTTCGCTTAACTAAATTACTGAACAGATGGAGATTTGCCAAGTGTTGCAGCATATCACTTACCAGGGGACGGTACTTGAGGGCGTAGAACATCTCGAGATAGCGGCGGCTCTCGAGCCGGTCCAGGTTTGAGACATGTTTCCAGAACCCGTATACAGCAGTCAGGTTCAGAAGCCTCTCGGAGTAAATCTGCCATGTGTACCTGCAATCGCGGAAAAGAATGCGAGTTGGAATCCATTTTGATAAAGGATGAGCTGCTTGCTAAATGGCGAATATATCACCATGCTTTTATCTGCAAACTTATGTAAGTCAGGTAAACTGGACTTACTTCTCTTCGATCCTCTTCATAGCACCCTGTGAGATGGTGTCCCAGTGGCTTGGGTCTGCCTTGCACTTCTCAAAGAAGTCGACGAGGATATTGGCTGCCTGCTCTCCGTGGTACGGGTCGATGTGGAATCCAGACTTCCCATGCACGATGATCTCAGCAGGCCCACCATTGCAGGTTGCAAATGTGGGCAGCCCACAGGTCATGGCCTCGACAACGGTCAGTCCAAAGGCCTCATAGAGGGCTGGCTGCACGAAGGCTCCCCTTGTGTCGCATATGTAGCGGTAGAGTTCTCCATTCCTGATCCGGTTCATCTGGGATGAGATCCACCGGAACTGGCCGTTCAACTTGTAGGTCTCGATGAGGCCATACATCTTCTTCATCTCAGCCTGCTCTTCCAAGTCCTTCGATTCCTTCCTCCGGTCACCTCCGACAACAACTAGATTCACTAGCTGTCTCAGTCGGGGGTTCTTCCCATACCACTCGACAAGCCCCGTCAGGTTCTTGACACGGTCCAGCCTTGCCATGGTGAAGAGGATTGGCTTGTTCCGGTCCTTCAGCACGCATCTGGCAATAAATTAGCACCAAGATGAGGAAAACTTTTCAATTTTTGAGTCTTTTGTTGAAACAGTTCTCACTTGGCAGGACTCCAGTGGATATAGAAAGGAAAGCAGATCCAATAGAGGGACTTACAGGTGCTCCTTGTTCTCGACTTTGCTGAAGAGAAGCTCTTCAATCTCGGGATGGAAGGACTTCAACCTCCGCTTCTCTTCAGTGAAGGGGAAGTAGATGCTCATATCAGCGCCGGGGGAAACGATATTGAATTTGGGGTCAAATACATCAATCCCGTGGACAACCCGGTACAGTCCAGGCATGGTGAAAGCAATGTGACTCTCGTATTGCCCGACTGTGTCCTTGCTGATAACACAGAAAACACGAAAACATACGCTCCTGAGTGCCTAAAGTGTGTCTGATTTAGGAATATGAGTTAATCCAGGAAGAATCATCACCTTCCGGCAATTTCTTGGAAAGTGCTGGTTATGATGAAATCTGTGTGGCTCATCGCAATGAGATCAGCCGTGAACTGGCATGAGAAGTGGTACTTCTCCTCAAAGCTTTTCCAGTAAATGTCAGACTCAGGGTACTTGGTCTTCTCAAGAGCATGAGCTATCGTACACTAATATACCGATAAAGGGAAACCATATTTCAGAGCATAACTTTGATACGCCAACTGTCAAGACAAAGCTAGCGAAGGCAAAGTAGCAAACCTGTGTAACTCCTAGCTTATGGGCTAACAAGGAGGCAACAATGTTCCCATCGCTGTAGTTTCCAACAATCAGATCGGGCTTGCCTTGTAATTCTCCGGCAATTTCATTCGCCACATCCTAGCAAAGTCAGCACATGTGCTAATTAGCTTGAGGATAGCTCGTTTTTTAACTTGATCCGTGTCATGTGATTCTTATAATTACCTCGGTGTATCTCTCCAGGTAAGGCCAGACCTCGAACCGTGAGATCCACTTGCGCACTATTCCCTTCTCATTTCTGAAGGGAACACGAAGAATGTGCGAGTGCTCAGTCCCAAAGACTTTCTCCAGCCGCTGGTTGCATGTGGTCCCAACAGCATCAGGGAGCAGACGAGTTACAATGAGGATCTGGGGAGTAATATCAAGCCCCTGCTGCTTGATGCGGTGAAGCATCTCACTCTCTAAGGCACGAACTTGATCCAGAATGTAAACGACCTAGAACATCGAAGAACTGATTAGCTTTGACACATCAGAGTGAATATAACCAGTATCTGGGAATGATGTCACATGAGTAAGAATTTTACCTGCCCACCAGTATCAGGGTAACCGAGCACATTGTCCTGGGCAAAGTAACCGTGGGGGGACATGATGACGACGTTAAAGACCATTGGGATGCGATCGAGGAACTTCTCAAGGGTGCACGGATCGGGAGCTTCTAGTAGGTCAAGCAGGAGTTGGATCATCTCGTCTACCCTCTCGGCAGTGTCTCCCCAGCCCCGTTCAAGCCCGATCTCCTGGAATTTGTGCTCAAACTCGGAGTACGGGGTGTCGGGTTTCAGGGTGGAAAGATACTCCTCTGCCTTCCTCAAGACATGTTGGAGGGCAGTAACATTCTGGATTCTTGTATTCACCATCATGCTCTGCAAAACACCAGACATGTCAGATCTACATGCTACAACTCGACATTGTTACAGATTACGGTTTTAGTTTCCCATTTAGAGACCCAAATTTCATAATGTCAGCAAAGATAATAGTTTCTACCTTCCCCTTGTAGCAGTGAACTTGGAGGAATTCAAGCAAAGGGTGCAAGCTCTCCTTGTCGTGGAAGAGCTTTGCGGAGAGATGGCGGTTGAGGAACTCGACCCCATTTCCAATGGACTTTGAGAGAGTCGGGCGGGGAAACGAGGCATTGAACGGCTCAAAATCCAGCTCTAGCACAAAGTTGCCATTCAAACTGCATAGCGGAAAAGAAAGTGACTCCGTCTAAGAACAAGTTCCAGCAATTCTCAGGTATATGGCAGGAAAAGAAAGAGTGAGGTTAATTCATTTACCTTCCGTCGACCAGCTCCTCCTTGAAGTGTAAGTACTCGGCAACTTGCAGTTGCTCAATCACAAGGGCATGCACATTCACACGGATGTACTCCCACACACCGGGCCTTGGGCGGACAGCCAGAGCGATCCATGGAGGCAAAACGATCGCTTCCTAAATTATCAAGCAAACGAAAATGCATAAGAGAAGACTAACCTAAGAACCTCGAAATTCATTTAACTTATTAACCTCTCCGTTCTGT
>CXYZ01006529.1:1890827-1909705 GCA_900006705.1 Sonneratia caseolaris
GAAGTACAGCATTACCATGGAAAAACAGAGACCGGAAATCTAATTCCAATAACGAAACATGAGCAACTGAAAGAAAAAACTACCTGAGATGCTCTCAGGATTTCACCAAATGCCCCACGAGACAGCTTCTGCCTGCTTTCTTCGGAGATCGCCTCAAACTCAAGGATGAGCTGGTGGCGCTGCAGTATGCCTTTACCCTTGGCCTCAATCCTACAAAAAACCCGAAACATGATCCAGTGAGTTCCAAATACTTTTCACCTTACTGACTGCAGGAACTAATCCGCAAAAACGGTGAATGATAGCACAGCAGCGAGTCCCTTCTACCTAGAAAGGAAAGCCACGATATCGTTCCGGTGAGCACTGAGGGTCTCGTCAAGACGTTCGCGGAGGCTGTGAGACCGAGTCAGGAGTCGCTCGGCCATGGCTGAAATCCTTGGGAGACCTTAGAACTGCAGAGACAGATGCCGGTAGGAAAACTCCGTCAAGAAGAAATTCACATCATGCTAAACATGCCACCATTATAGAAGTTGCATAATCACCCAAAGTCAAGGCCGACAGAGACAAGAAATGTTAAAATTTCCGTGAGAGTTACGTCAATTCAAAACCTACCAACTTGTCAGAAATGTGACAAAATAAGCATTACACTTTTACAAGAGATAACCTTCACAAAGCAGAGATCTGATGAAGCATTTCAGTAGAAATATTATTTTCTTGAAAAAATTAAGTTCCACGCATCAAGAACTACAGACATGGAGGAGATAGATAGTTAAGGAATTGGATACAGATTCCGATCTGCAGTAGTCTTATGTTTGACTGAGCAGAATTTTCTTCCTTGGAAATGTTGGAAAATTCAGCCTAGGATCAAACCCATTCACAGGAAACTGGAAAAACATAAACATCGTTTTCCACAAATCAACGGCAAGGTCCTTTGATCCAGAGAGCAACGGCCTTCTGGTGAGATCACACGGTCCCGTTTACAGTTCTTATGGGATGGTCAAATTTGTTGATGCTGTTGGAGACACTATTATCAGATCTACGCGTTTTTCACAAGTTTTGCCAGGTTCGCCGACCAGCAAGCGCACGGCATCTGTTGGGGGTCCTTAGATCACCCCGATCCAGAACGGTTTTAGCGGCAAGACGGAACGGAACCATGATAGCTGTGGAGGAGAAGGGAGATCAAGAATACCAACGGAAGAAACAAAGGACAAACAGTGCAGAGGAACAGAGTCAACAGAGAGACAGACCTTCGAAAAAGAATGGGGTGAAAGGAAGGAGAAGACCAGAGGAATGGTTGATGGGGTTTTGGTTTGTGGAAAATTTATAGACAAAGATTGCCGTATCAAAAAGCAAATTCTCCCTTCACTTTTTCTCCTTTCCCTTCTTCTTATTTTTTTCTTCCCTTGACTATTGATGATGAACAGTCGGCTGACTCTTGTCCAAGAGCATATTTGACACGGTAGGCAGAAGTCTACAGAGTTGAACAACTGAATCTTCCGCTAACGATGAAAGTTAGTACAAAAATCATAAATTACAGAATCAATGGTCATGCCCACATAATGTTCTCAAAAAACTGGTTTAATCACTGAATCATTAACAAAAATCTCTCTTGATATTTGCTAATGTATTGCAGTATGTATATAATGTAGCCCCTCTAGCTAAAGATGATTTGTCTCCCTTTAGGAGACGCAAAGATCTGATAATATCCAACATTGTGCGACAACCCCAAATCTCCGCTTTGGATATTGGAAATACTATTGAGATCTTTGATGCATACCCGAGCCTCGAGGACTCTAAAATGAAGTCAATCTGTAGCTTCTCGAATGAGTATGTGGACCTACCACGGTGGATACTCACCGGAAATTCTTGCTAGCTCAATTCATGGGTGAACGGTCGGCACCATTGTCATTACATTGAGTCGGAAGATATTTTCCTCTTCCTTTCCTTTAAATGAATAGACCCTCAATTTACCTAACAATCATAAAAGTTGAGTCCTTTGGGTAGCTCATGGAGGTCGAGTCTACGGGGAAACAGCCCAAGGACCACCGAACCGTCATCCAGATCCCAAACTAAGAAAATCGGAGTGGTACAGTAACAAGTGATGCACACTTAAAAATCGTATATTTATTTAAATAATGGTTGGGATTAATTAATTGATCCAGTGTTAATTGTACACCCCGTGATGTTAATTTTCAAACAGAAGCAACAATGAGTGCGTGGGATCTACTTCGTGAAGACTATGCTGAATGGTGATGATCACCAACAAGTTTCCTGGTTTTTTCTTAATTTTCCAAAAACAGTTGTTTTCAGTCCCCGGAATAAGAAGAAGAGAATAATTTATGTTCATACCCCATCGGCGAAGCTCAATGTCACCGAGCTCAGCCCGAGATCCTGTACCAGGCTCGGGGCTCGAACCGAGCTCCAGCGGACAGCCCAACGGACCGTCACTATCAGGCGACTCGGTAAACGAGCAGTAGTGAATAACAGGTAAGACGATCCGTCTTACCTTTAGATTGGAGAGCTTCTTCAACCGGATCAAGACGATCAAAGCGCAGGAGAAGCCTCTCAGAACAATAAACGCAACAATGGCGATATCACGAAGAGAAGGAACGGGATGGAGAGAATAGCAATGGCAAGTGACCCCTTTTATAAACCCAAAAAAACAAATGGAGGGGTCGCTAACTGGGACATTCACGCCGCCGCTGCCCCCGGGTGGTCATCGGTGGCGGTGCGGTGGTGCCGCTGCTGCTGCTAGGGGGCTTTGTGGGTTCAAGGGAGAGAAAAAGTGTGGGTGCTGTCTCTGTTTTCGTTAATTAATTACTAAACCATAATTAATTAATTAAATTAGGTGAGTCAATTACTGAATTCTCTCGCAGTTCCACGTAACCTTCCCGTGGTTTTCTCGCTGCTTTCGGAAAAACCGCTTTTCTCCTTTTTACCACCCACCACACCACCATTTTCAGGACAGTATTATCATAATTTTAAAATTAGATAGGGCTGAAACAATAAATTTATAAGTCTGATTAGTACGTCAATATAATGTAGTTGAATTTTTCTGCATAAGATATATCGCAACAGGCAGATTTCGGTGTGGCACGCTTATCACATGCCGATTATTTTTATGGTGAGCAGAGAGCATTAAGACGTTTAATAAGTATAAAATAATTCATATCCGAATAAAATTATTTTATTAAAACATAAATTAACACTCACTTATATAATTTTCTTTATTATTATAACCGAAACCAGCGTATTCTTTTATAAAATAATATCGGATTATATCAACAAATAAATATAATAATTTATTAACAAAGGGCGACCTATAGATCTACTGTCTAGGATGGCCCACGTGTCAACAGAGGCAGCTGTGGGCCCACACGCGTACCAAAACCACCCGAAAAAAAAACGATCAGTAAAGCAGCGGACAGCGAATGCCTACGGGAGAACTGCTGTGATTTGATTGGCCAGCAGATCGTTGTCTGACGTGGCACCACCGACAGATATTAAATCGGCCCTTACATGTTTTTTAAAAACATTAATCGGTCTCTTATCGGTTAAAATCCCCTATTAATCAATCCATTAATTTCAAAAAATATATTTGATTTGCAATCCAACGGCGCATACAGCATCTGATTGCAAATCTATTGGCTAGCAATCTGTGGTCCTCTCGGGACGCACAATTTTTTTTTAATCTCTTGTCTCCCATTTTCATATTCCCACGTGCTATATAGATTTAAAAAAAAATAGGGGTTCGGCAGCCAACTTTCCCCATTAGTTAGAACAAGTTGTGAATGAAAATTTGTCAGGGAAAAAAATTTAAATTACGAAAATAATAACATCAAATTTAAATTAGATAAATAATAAAAAATATTTTTTTACTAATAAATATAATTTATTAGATTGAGAATGGTATTATTAAATTAAAAATTTTAAGTTAGCATTTTTATTTATGCAATTTCGCCTGTCAGTAATATATTTGGTCCATAGGAGCAGGGGAGGGAGAAAGTCGCGCCGAGATCATAGACCACTCGGTCGCTAGATGGTTCACTGCGAGCATAGCTCTAAAACTACTCACGGTTTACCGTGAATGCGCGTGTTGTAGACCGCTCGGTCACTCGATGATTTGCGTCACGATAACAGCTGAGGTTCCGTGTCACAATCGAGCTAGTTGCGGAGAGATTGAGCTTTTTTTTTTCGGGTTGAGGGTTGCAACTACTAAAGCAGCTCGACGTTTCTTTCCCAGCCACCACCCTCGAGCTTATAATTATAATGGTTGTTGGTGAGTTCATGGTGTCGAGTCTGTGATGAGGTGAGACGTGAAGGTCCATGAATGAATCTCGGTGAACTCGGGACCCTGCCAGCCGAGGTGACAGTTCAGGCACCCGATGTAATAAAATTTAGTTACCCAGGTAACACGGGAGTGACGACGAAGAGGGATTTAGTCGAGTGTTAAGTAGTTTGGTATATGAGTTTAAGATCTCGCATATACACAGATATTTCTTTTGGAAGCTCCATCCGTCACGTCAGGCGTATGATCCGGGACGATCAACGGATTAATCAAGTATGATTTGTTGAAATGTGTCAGTGAGATCTACTTGGTTATCGTAATCGGCAGCAAAAAAAAAAAAACAAAAAGAACAATCACGCTGCCTTTGGTACTCGAAGGAAGAGGCTCGGTGCAAGGACAACAACAAATGCCCGACATCGTACATCACACACAACATCTGAAAATCAGATAAGATTTGATGATTTAATGATCTAGCTAGTTATAGTATATTGAGTGGTACAAGTTGGTGAATATATGTGTTGACATACTTTGAGTGGAGTGTACTCCGAGAGTGCTCTGGGGTCTCTGATATCGGGAAAAAATAAGTTTAATACAATGGCATAACTATTTTTTTTGGTACTCAAAGGATTATTGTATTTTTTATTAAAAAAACTAATAAAAAGTGAATTTAGAATTCAACGGACTTCAGTGCCGTTGAAAGTGGATCGCCTCTTGCCTCCAACTGACGCAAAGCATTTCTTCTTCTTCTTCTTCTTTTAATAAAGCTAATCATTTCAATAATTTATATATCAAGAAAAACAATTAATTAATCATCCGAGAAAATAGATAATAAAATGGCGATAATCCAATGGATAAAAAAATTGAGAAAATGCGCATAAAGGATAGCAAAAGGGGGCACTGTTGAATCGTTGACTCTCCAGGTTTTTTTTTCTCCCAAAAAGAAAGAGAAAAAAAATCGATTAAATTAGTTAGGAAAGTGCAATGAGCAAGTTGGGGCCGGGCACCTGCGTCGTGTCGATGAGCAATGCCGGGCTCTCGTGTGTCTGCTGTCGTGTCACAACCTTTCTTGTCCTCTAAGCATCATAATATGACCGATTAATGTGGATATCAGTGAATTTTTTTAAAAAAAATATTTAAAAAAGCCATCCGGAAAAAAAGGACCCAACTTTATGGGATCACATATAATAGGGTTTCTTTATTTTTTTTATTATTAAAATGTTGAAAGATTGATGTAAGGAATTCGGGTTTTGACATGAAAAGAAGCCTATAGGTTATGATACTGACCGAAATTATATGACAGGAAGGCATCCTTATTTAATAGTTGATTTTGTTAATTTATTTTAGTGAAATTTTTACGGAAGGGCTCAGTGCATCAGATCATTGACACACCGAATATTTGTTTCTTTTCAGAATAATAACAGCAGAAATTCTATGTTTTAATTTTTTTTACACATTGATAATACATATTTACCCTTTACCTTTAAAATCAAACATTGTTATTTAATGATTGATTTCATTAATTTATTTTCATGAAATTCATAGTAAGGGCTTGGTTGGTGGTGCATCGCCAAATATTTGGGGTTTCTAAATGATAATTACAACAAAATTCTTACATTTTTACCCCTTTTTTTAATACTTGAGTCATGTGCATCTCAAATTTGCTCTTGAGCCATACACGCCGGTCGTTCTTGTCTAGATAACCAAATATATTTAACTAAAAAGAGTATAAAATTTTAAAATAAAAAATAAAAAATATATATAACTTATTGTAATTCTATCGTATTTGAAGTGGCTTCTACTTCAATTTACACCTATATACTCAACTTGTTGACTGCTATTATGTTTATAGATAGTAGTTACATCAGTTATTGCAACCAACTTCGTCTTTTTGTCCTTTTTTTTCTTTTTGGTTTTTCGGGTTGGGTGCGTGGGACATTTTGTTGTGGCGGCTCAGGTGGGCATGATGCGACGAAGGCCAAAATCCACATTTGTCTGCAACAGTTCAATGGTTTCTCGATCGCATGTTTGCAAGGGACAAAGCATGGGGCCGCTTTATGGATGGCCGAAGACAAATCTTACACGCGAAGTTATTCGCTGGCTGAGAAGCCGATGTAGGGAATCTGAAGGGTGCCACACACTGGCACTCTCAGCGTCGCATCCATCTCACTCGAAGCATCGTCCCCAAGCATCGTTAGTACGACCAGGACACCAACGTCGGAACACGAACGGCGGCACAGACAGTCAGTCATAAATGGGACACAACAGCTCTTACCCCACTGTCCGAGGTTTAACTGTCAGGCCTCCAAATGACCGAGAGCAGCCACTCAGATGACATGCACCGTCTGAGCGAGGTATAGCAGATGCACACACACACTACATAAGCAAAATGTGAGACAAATAAGAACAGAACACTTCAAAATGCTGAGTACCTTGATGGGTTATTGACTACATATGCCGGTAGTTGCTGGTAACTCCGAATGTGCGACCGTCAACATGAGTAACATTGCTGACGGCTACAAACCAACAGGGGATAAAGAATCAATAGGTCTACAACCCTACAAAATGGAGCTCAAACATATGGAAGCCTCGACACATATACACGCCTGACCTATCGAAAGCCTGCGGGTTCGATGAGCTCCAAAATGAATTTCGACTCTTGCTATTTACTTTCTTGCTTTTACAATTTTTTTTTTCCCCAGTTGGTACCGTACCGTGTTCCTATCAAACTCTCACAACAAAATGAAAGCTATCCAGCCAGAGCTTGACAGGAAGATTGCCTCCAAAATATCTTAAATCTTACACAGAATGTAAATCTTCCATTGTTTCGCTCCTCTGTCCAGCCAAGGCCTTATGGTTTGGCTTTATGTTATCGATCACGATGCACAAGCTTTTCTTCAGTGAGGTCGGGAATGTAGAGTAGTGGTAACACATGAGTCGAGTGAGGAGAAGAGACAGGCTTTAGTGGCAAAGTGTCTCTCCAGAGGTCACCCACTTGACAAAACTATCAGAATAGTCCTCCAGAACATCAGCACGATGTGTGTAATGATACGGTAGATCTCCTGTCACATCCTCTCCTCCCTAGAGAATATCAGTGAAGTTATAACAATCATACCTCCATTAAAAGAAAGAAAGAAAGAAAGAAAGAAAGAAATTCAGCATTCAAGACATCGGTTTTCAAATGTAAAATTTTAGACACCACCAAAGAAGCAAACACTGATGCTTTTTGCACATCAAGCAAGCATGTCCGTAGGAAAACCAATCAAATTGGCATTGCAATTTTCTTGCCCCAACGTTACTAAATTTTGAGTGATGTTTTTACATTGACTCCACGTAAATGGCTTTCTTTTGACTCGCCACCGCGTAAAGATTGTCGGGGCATTTCATAAGAATACTTCTCTACCTGTTATTCATCCGCCCTCTCCCAATTAAATGAGAAGTTCATCATCTCCCCAAATATCCTCCAAGAAGAGACTTTGAGTAATTGTAACTAAGGTACAATCCTCAAAATCAAATTCCTACGTAAGTCCCCAGGAGTATTATGTGGATTCGTTGTTTTTACTACTTCCAGAGCCTCGAGATTGCAGTAAGCAACTTATTCCAATGATATCTTAGAAATATCCAATTCCACCTCCAACCCAAGATGACAGCATCTCTAAACTTCATTCACCATATGCTCAGCAAAGGAAGCCATTGAAAATTGCGCTCTTTAGGTTTCTAGAGGAATACAATTGTGAGAACGTACCCAACTGAAAAGCGGACAAGATCTAGGATCAAAAGTTTCATGTGTTGACCAGATTCTTTCCATAAGTACAATAGTAGGTTTGGGGATCACTTTTGGAAACTAAGTGAGGCAAATCAAGACAACTTCTCAGGGGGCAATTGAAACAGAGAACTTGTGGAGGAATCATCAGTATCACCCCAATCTAAATAATTCCACAATTCCCAGGGACATACTATTTGTTACTGGTAAGATGAAGCACTTTCTAGATGGACATCTTCATTATTAATTCGCATGGTGGGCATGTAACCCCTTGTCAATTATAGAAACGTTCTGTCATAATATATTCAACAAACTTTCAGTGTAGTAAAGGACTGTTGCTCCGCACGCTGACAAAGTCTGCAGCATATTTATCACATGACAGAACAACTAAGAGCATGGCTACATACACGAAGTGCTTCTAAAGAACATCAACAGTTGATTTCTACCAAATTGTTAGTAGAGTCTTGAGGGAAGCTGACCTTCATGCTGGATCCATATTCACTTGTTGATGGGGTTGCTCCTATTCCGTTGGTGACATTGTCCATTGATAGCCTAGCAACTGAGGAGATTGTGAGCACTGAAGACCTGTAATCACCGGACATCATGATATGACTATGACCAAATGTTATAACCCTAAAATTGATATCATTAGTTAACTGTCAACATATAATATATACCTCTCATATGCCTCTTCATCACATGAATTGCCCAAGGAAGAGAGCCAGTCCAGATCCAAAAAGTTGGAGTAGTTAGATGCATCTCCATAATCAGAATAGCAAATATCATTGCTTTCTAGTTGAACATCTCCGAATAGCTGTCTCTTAGGCACCGTGGGAGTATATCTGAATATAATAAGTCGTCAGTATTTAAGACAACTCAATCGCAGTGAACATCAAGGAAACATGTATGTAGCTGCTAAACCTCTTGAAGCACCATATTTTCCCCCATAAAATAGGAAGCCATTTGGTCAGAGGGTGAGAAGAACACATGATTTATGTATCATGCTTTTATGAGAAAAATTTTTCTGCTGAGTGGACCACGTGACCTATAACTTCATCTGGTAAAAGATACAATATACTGAAACGAAGACTGCAAATTAGGGCATTGGCAAAAGGTAGTAGCAGATTTCAAGCATTCAAAGTAATTCTTTTCCACCCAAATATGTAACAGTGGAGGTGACAACAAGGCCGCATAAAAATTGCCGCTGAGAATCCTTCATTACTTCGTATAACACATAATGTTACAGAAATACGTATTGAGATTTGCAGTTGAGTGAACATGCTCAAACTAGTTTTTAATTTAAGATGTGAACCAACAAGATGAAGTGACATAAGATGCTAGCGGACAACATATTATTAGTTTTAGATATAAGATGTCAGCCAACAAACCTTGAAAATGTCATTTCACTCTCTGAGGTTGAAATATCAGGTGATGAATCAAAGAGAACTTTGGCTCCCTGAGACCTATCCCGTGGGACTGAGCCAGACAATTTCTCCTCTCTATCTATGGCCAACATTGGTGAGCTATTGTTTTGAAGGATATTTCCATCAGATAGGCATCTTTTGAATAGGGACCTAGAAATTACACCCCATCATTATCATGACCACTAAAGCAGAAGAGATCTATAAAATGAACATATGATCCATCATTTGATAATAATGCACAAAACATCCACAAGCATTTCATTCACAGAGCAAAACAAAAAATGCATTTATATCCTGTTACACCGAACCTGCAAGCATATGAAATAGGAACTGCATTTTTTTAAGAAAAATTGTGCGCAGAGGCATCCAAAACATGATGTCAAGGTTGATAATGTAAAATCAACTAGCAGGATTATGAACTTCTCCATTGCCCTCATCACAGTATGAAGTAAAGTTTACATAGAGATTTGTTGTTAGCTTGGGAAAATAAATTGAAGTAAATGAAGTTATACCATTCAAGTTACATACAATTTAACATTGAAGTACATGAATTCTGAGGGTTTAAGTTTTGGATGCAGTTGTGATATTTAAAGCGCGAGTCAAATTTGAGACATCATATGTAAGGAGCGATTCAATATTCATCATTTCATCAATTAAGTAATAAGTTAAACAGCTAAGGTACCTTTCATCATCTTCATCATTCCTCTCTCCATTTCGCACTGAATGCTGATCGGAGTCCATCTCCCATAATGCAGGTTTCCCTGGCTCTGGCTGGAAGTTTCCCAAGAATCTGCTCGTGCCATCATGAAAATAATCCAACTAGAAATAATTACTTACTGCAAATTAAATCCAAAAAAAAAACCTCCCCCTTTTCTCTTCTGTTTTAATATCAGGATTACTGTGATGATTTTTGAATTTTCCATGTGTAGGAAGATATGGACTGAAAAGCAAATGCTTAATGTCAATGACAAAAGGGATGAAAGAATCTCTCGAATTGTTAAAGCATTATCCCTTCTATTAAGAAAAGGAAATTTATAAGTTTGACCAAAACGACCCCTCTTTTAGTCATATTAACTCATGCCAACGCTTCTAGGTAAGGGAGATAAAGAATCATTAACCATGCTGCAAATCAGACCATCGGCAAAGATTAACTAAAATGATGTCGAATCTAGATATCACAAGTAATAGACTTAAAGATACTTACACATTAATGGCATCTTGTTTCATTGCATCCATGTATGCATTGTTGTAATATCGCTGTAGGGTTCTAAAGAACTCTTGTGACTGAGTCGCTGCTTTCCACTGACCGCGTATGGCAGAAAATATCTGTATACAGTTCAAAATGAGCAAATAAGAAAAAATAAAGCACAACATCAGTTGGTGACATAACAGCAGTGAACCACAACAAATATACCAAGGTAAGCTGATTTTGTAAACTAATGTCAATGGACAAGATCATCAAGTTACATCCCATAATACGAGCAGCTTGTTAATCCAGTTATCTTTTGTCTTTTAAACATTGGTAGCCTCTCAAAACAATGGATGAATCCGATTAAAGGATACACACGCATTAAAGGCAAGTCACCTACAGTGTGTGCATCCTTCCTCAAGTTCTTAGAGCAATTATGGTTAGAACAGGGGATGGAACTTCAACATACTGGTCATTGAAAAGGTAAAAAGTGTTTTTTTTCCCCAAATGATGTTGCTCTTCTTTATGATTTTCTAGATAAATGGTAAGGCAGGAGACCTAAAGAGACAAGGAAGAACCTTAAGCAGAAGGTCTTCACTTATAGGTAGGTATCTAAGTGAGAACAGAGAACAGTCTATCAGACACAAAATAATGGCCTGAAGGCTGGAAGGCACCAGAAGGCATTCTCCAGGATAAAAAGTACGTGCCAACTTTAACCCCTAAAGAGTTTTCAACTGGTTCAAGGAGTGGACCACATGTTCATCTCTCCACTGCCTTGCTTAACGCAGTAAGTGGAGAGGGTAAGACTTACCTGGTCCTATGGGCTTATGAAGAGTATCTTGACCAGCACAAGGATCCATAAGACTGATGTTTAAAAGAAAAATGGATTCACCAATTTCAAGTCGGACAGGATCCATATACAGGTTCACATTTTAAAAAGAATGTCCCTCCAAACATCACTAAGGTAAGCATTTATAAGAATTTTACAACAATTAAATTGCACAATTTCCAGGCCATTAGGACTTCTCAACAGTGTCTTAAAATACAATTACCTTATTATGGGCAGCTGAGCCACCATACTGGTGTGCAAGTGTGTCTCCCATTCTCTCATAGCATTCCATTAGCTCATCTGCCAAAGATGTATCGAGTTCGACCTTTGGGTAGTCCATGACTCCCAGCGCATGGAGTTGGTGTCCCAGGGCAGCCAACCCATAGGCATATTGTGCAGCATTTGTTCGATCAAGGCAGTCAATGCAATTGGTTCTGAGTACCCCTCTTTGAAACATGGGAGGCTTTGTAAAATGAGTCCCATTGATGATGTTGTTTCCTTCACTGCATCTCCTCTCTAAATAAATAACATCATTCTCTTTTTCCCCATGATTTCCTAATCCCAAGCAGCTACTTTCTACATCCCTGCATTATATTTCCAACACTGGTTAAACCGAGAACTATCACTGTTGTAGATGAATTTCCATGTATAGCAAAGAAATAAACTTTACTTCAAAGCTTACTGCCTCACATGATACATAATCCATCAGGTATGATTAAAATTAGAAAGAATTATACACCAAAGTTCCATGCTTTCAAAAGTGACATTTCAGAAAGATTACATGTTAATTAGCAGTCTGAGATTCAAATGCACCAACAGCATGAGCAAACTACAAAAATGAAAAGATGCATTCATCTGATCCGCACTTACTCTGAAGAAGGCCATTCAATACAAAGCTCCGGCCTCACAGTGGGTGAAATTTGACAATAAAAGAACCCAGTCAGTGTTAATGCACATGCAGCAACTTTACCAAGAAACGACAGAGCATTTGTAGCTTTTCTGTGGGCAACCAAAATGAAAGGGAACTGAAATTAGAATCTGATCATGAAAATGAATGAATTAATCTCCTCAACATCTTCTCAAAAGATTATTACCTCCGAGAATGTTTGTGTAGATCCCAATGCAGGAACTTCAGATGGTCTTCTTCTTGCAAGTCTTTATTGATATAATCAATAGCATTAGCAAACTCGGCACGGAGAATAGATTCTCTAGGCCTTTTCTCTTCTGTCTGTAATTGAAGGTCAACACAATCAACATACATTGAAAAAGATATCACTGAAGCATTGTCATTTCACAACTGGCAAAAATATCCAGATAGCTTAAAAGGGGTGTCCTTCCCAAACAAATTCATTATGATGCTTACCTTTATTAGATTCAGTATGATTATAGGATTTCCATATCTCCTAACAAGATTTTCAAAATGAAGCTTGGTGGCTTCATAATTTCGATCCTTCCTTGACACTGCAAGAGACAAAAGTGATCTGACAGCAAACACAACATTGGCATCAAGAAGAAACCTGAGTGCAAAGACATACATATTATATCTGGTTTAAGATTCAAACGCGAAGTTTCCTGTGACCAGAAAAGAGGAATAGATCCACGGTTCTGGACGACAGAACTCATTTGCGTGGTAAATCCTTCAGAGACATCCTCAGACACAATCTGCTCAGTCTCAACATCATTAGCTACCTTGCCCTCCTCATTTACTCCCCTTTTCAGATACCTTAGGAATGAAGAGAAAAGCCAGTAAGATAAAACCCTAAATTTACTCTCCTATACGTTATTCTGGAATCATGGCTCATATAAAGACAACATTAAATTTTAGTAATGCATCACAAAGATAAGCAGACTCACTTTCATGGACAAATTACTTTTGTGTCAAGATGAAATGGAAGTCACAGATGCTTCCTCACAGGGAACGAACAATGTGATCTTAAATTAGAAGTCTACGGTTTATTTTGCAAGGCTCTCACACTCTTGAGATGGCCATTTGGAATAAAAAGGCATTGGAAAACAGGTCCCATTCCTGGAGAACAATCATTTTCAAGAATTTCTCTCCATTATTGGCTCAGGAAGGAGATCATTAGATTGGAGGAAGCAGAAACTACCAATCAATAGAAGTGGTAAAACACAGAAAGTTCAAACAGGTAGTATGTTATCTTCTGGTATAGGACTAGCTAATGTATTAAATATTCTCCTAGGATCGTGATACAGTTCTTGGTTTCTTGATTACCATGCTTCATTCTCTAAATTTCAGTGTTCAAGAGTTTGCACTTGTCAATTGGATTGTCAACTAGAAATCCAGATGATCATGATCATGACTATACTATATCAAAAAGAATTATCAAGTAATTATCCTATGCTCTCTTAAAACGTGAATTTGGCAAGATTTTAAATTGTTAGAACTTACCTTGTGCCAGCATAATGCCGTGAACGTTTGGCAATCAGAGTCAGCGTCAAGTCTCTTCCAGCAACAGAAAGCGTAGCCTAAGAGAAACCTCATAGATAAGTATAATATTCAGAAGAAATTGCAGCGAAGTGAAGGTTCATTGTCTTTTATAGCCTAATTATGTATATCATTCCACTAGTGCAAAAGCTCGTAATGTGACACTAAAGATCTTTTAGTTCATTCAGTTAATATTTTGCAGGTATCAGAGACAAAAAGAAAGATGATTTTATAAAAGAATGGCAATTTATCAGTAAATGATTAAATCAGCCACCAAGAAATATGCAAATGCGACAAACTGACTTCCAGCTGAAGAAATTATATATGGAATTCCACAGTTGAAATATAATATCTCTAGAAAACAATCAGCACAAACACATTATTATTTGATGAAAAAAATTGAAGATAATCATTTCTAAAAACCAAGCAAACACATCATTTGTACAGACTGTGCAAAACCCTCCCCGGGTGGTATTTCCTAAAATAATGCTGGGTAAGGTCTTAGTGAGAAATTGGCTACGGGCAACTCTTGTGCAATTGGTTCAGAAAAATTTAGCAGCAAAATAGATTAAAAAAATGATCCAACATACTATAAGAATGACATAAAACTAAATCTCTAAGTGCAAAATAGTCTAGTCGGGGAAAATAGCCAAAACAAGATCCACTGCTCACCTGTTTAAAATAGCCATAAACCAGAGCTACTGTCCACAGAGTATTCTGGAGGTGATTCCTGATTCCACGAGTCAAGAACTCATTCCAGACAAACATGGTCTCATAGAGAACCTTTCCTGTCTCATTACTGCACAAGTTCTTCTGAAGACTGCGCATGACATGGTACGAGTAACTAAAAAAGAAGTCCTTCGTAAGATCCACCATGGAGAGCAGCTTCTTGTATCTAGATAATGAACAAAAATCAAATCAAAATCAGACTCGTACTCTACAGAGGAGACAATTTCATCTTTCTAATAGTACTGGTAGCAAAAGCTTATGGTTGCATTCAAATGAGGAAAGGGAATTGATGGTGGCAAATAAAGACTCCTTTAGATATTCACCTGGATTTGCTGAAAAATATAGTCAAACACAATGCTTTACGATAGTAAAGCAATAAGAAACAGAAACTGCATGCAGGGTATTATGAGAAGAAACACAAGTTCTTTGATCTTTGATACTAAATAAAGTAACATTGCCCACTTTGCTCATAAATATTTTTCATTAACACCTGCTAGAGAAACATCATCAGTCTTGCCAATGATGAATATGATCTGAAGAGGGCAATAATCCCATAAACAATCATAGAAGACACCAAGGAAAAGGAGGTACAGAGGCTGTAAATTTAAATCAAACAAAAATAAACCATCAACTTTTTCTCTTGAGGGCTACTGCAGTTTCTGAAACAATCACAGGATTGAATAAGTCACTCAAGATTGATGATAGACCTGTTTTCATCCCTTGAGTTAGCAATAGCTGATCGAACAGTAGAATTTGGAAGTGGAATCATCTCAATCTTAGAGATAGCATAGACAGAATGACCACAGATAGAACCTATCTCCCTTCTTCTCGTGATCACCAACATGTAATAAGGTCCCAAAAACTTAATAAAACCTGCAAAGTGAATATAACATGAGTCGGCATAACAACAACAGAAACTGCATAATTTAACCATTTGAGACACGTACCCACAATCCCATAACATGTAGTGATAAATTTCAGTCCACCAGTTGATCTGTTGCCCTCATGTATTCGCCCCAAGAGCTCAGAACATTCACTTTCTGTATAAGTGGTAGGATCTTCACGGACATTTAGCTCGGATGGATCTAGTCTGTCAATTTTGAGCACTCTCCAATATGTTCTGCTCTTGTCCCTTCCAATCATGTAAAACATCTGAAGCACAAGAAATGGAAAAAAGAATTGTGTGAGGCAACTGCCCAACTTATCTCATTAAATGTAAACATGGGCATCATACACCTCATGACACTTCTAATGGCCTACTTGATGTTCATAAGCTGCACAACCTAAGTAGTATATAATGATAAATAAATGATCTAATAATTTAAAGATCAAGATAGTATAAATGGTAAATGTCACTTGATAATGGTAAAAGTTATCTAATTGAATTAAATCAAAATGACACCTAAAATTGTCATTGACACAAAGTCAAAGATGAGTACTTGCTAAGTTCAATACACAGCTGGCACTAGCCACCACATAATCGATTGCATTTTGAATTGATAGAATGCATATAATAGAAATTTTTTTATGAAATAAGTGGTTTTCTTTTTATATTCAGCAACAAAAAAGAGCAGTTCTCTTATTGTTGATCACTGACATCAAAGATGCCCAAGATCACAGACCACATCCAAGAGCCCAGAAGAAACCACAAATGCAAAACTTGTACTACCAGACTGCAGTTTAAAACAAGAAACTTCCTTAAATAGAAGCCCAAGCAAAACCCTTCCCTCCAAAGTTCCACAAGAGGAGCTAAGGAGTGTGAAGCAACTGTCCAACTTCTCAATTATCTTAGTAAATGTAGACATATTGGTTGCAGCCACCGCACATGAAAGAACATGGCAGCTTTTCAATATCTGGTGGTCAGAACATATATTCCCCAGAAAATCGAAGGTAGACTGCTTGCACTCCATCATCAAAATTTGAACTGACCAGTTATCAGAAAAGGATTCCCACCCAATCAGCTAATATGGCCTAAAGCTAATAGTACTTTCTATCACCAGAATGACCAAAATTCCTACAGAAATTCCACTCGTATAATAATCACTGGGATTGATTCTACAGCACCAAGGAGACATTTCTTGGAGTATCCAAGCTTTAGTTTAAGCAAAAAAACACAAAGTCCCAAACTTTGACCACAATAAACCAATAAAGCACCGTCCCAAGTTATGATAAAAGGTCAAACCGAAGAAATCTTAACCAAGTGACGCAAATTTTCATAACCAGCAAAGTATGGACCCATCATTACCGATCGTGTCTCATAGAGCCTGAACTTCTGCATACAGGATTCGGTGGGACGGTCCATATCATCCGGTGAGTGGAAGGAGTTATCAGTGTCCGAGCACACAGCCATTCCTGAGCACTCTCAAGAATTCGACAAGTTCTCCCCAAGCCCGAGGCTCAGGGGATTCACGACAAGAGCATTCACCCAAAAAAGGAGCCTTTTTCAATAACGGAAGAAATCTCTTCCAACGAAGCCCCGTGTTCCCAAGCTAGCGAGTGACAATATCATGTGAGTCGTAAGACCCGGACTATATCATTTGCCTTGCACTGCAAAACGAACAAGAACTCCCCGGACACAGGACGGAGCCAGGCTGCTTCAAGTAAAGCATCTCCCACAATCAAAACCCGAGTTCAAATCGACAGATTGGTTGACCAATCAATCACCAAAACGATCAATCCGCCCCAAATTCCCGACCTTTTGACTTCGAGCTCAGGATTGCTATTCTTGCACCATCTCAGCTCCGAGCTACAGGTTCCCGCGAATTTTCCCCCAATTGGGGTGATCTTCAATGGAACAGACGGGCGATGCGAGCCTCCATGGAGATCGAGATCACATGTACGGCGCGTCGGCGCAGAGAACTTGGAGGTCGCGGCTCGGAGCTCCAGTGGGGAAAGGAATTTCGAGAAGGCCAATTGGGAAGTTCGAGAAACGGCAGTATTGATCTTCACACACACACAGATATGTTGAATGATGATGATGTTGGAGTTCGAGCTCTGGGTATGATTTGCACAGAGAGAGAGAGAGAGAGAGAGAGAGAGAATGAGGGTTCAGCTCAGATCCATAATGGAGAAGAAGAAGGAAGCAAATGGAAGCCACAGCTTCGGTGATCGCTCCATCCACATATAAAAATAAATTAATTAATTAATAATTTTTTTTAAAAAAAATGATGGCAAATAATGATCGTAAGCTCTCCCTCCTCAGTCTCGTATTCCGTATGTTGTCGCTGGCTGCCCTGCCCCACCTCAGACGCATCACCTTTTCCAGTCAATTAGTGATTATGCACGTTTATTGTCTCCCTAATTTCGGGGGTTCCACGGTCGGGCAGTGTCGTGTCAAACCGTGTTCGCTCATGGACCGGCCGACCTGCTCGATTGTAATTAGAGATGTGTGTGTATATATATATATATATATATATATGTGTGATTAAATTTAATTTTATTGAATTACACGGATAAGAGAATATTCCGACTCTTGACATAAAAGGTATATGCCTAAGTCATTATCGAGTTCAAATCCATAAGCAACAGGCTCCATGGACCTATTGAGAAAGGTTCGGACCACTGTTCGGCTTAGAAAAGACAAGGAAAGTACGTGACCCGTGCCGAGTGGCATGCCTAGCCATTATTCTCTTCAATTTGTGTGCGTGCTCTTGGGTTTTGTCTTTCTTTCTTTCTTGCTTTCTTTCTTTTTTAAGTAACGACAACATTGATTTCTCCAGGATCCGACCGCCTCTAAGTATTTTGCTTATTTTTCTNTCTCCAGGATCCGACCGCCTCTAAGTATTTTGATTTCTCCGTATCACATTGATTTCTTTCTTTTTATTTTTTTTAATCCGGCCGTCTTCAGTTGCTTGTGAAGAATGATATGGTCACCGACTATACAGGTCAGGGCAGCTAATATACGTACATATATATATATATATATATATATATATTATACATATGTGTGTGAAGAAAAAGGGACTGGATTTTTTTAAAAAAATTGATTTATATTAATGAATCTATATTATTGAAGAAAATAACAGGGATTTGTAAATAAAAATAAAATTATTTAATAATATATAAATGTAACTGATGGAAAATAGAAATAAAATAAAAGATTATAATTATAACTATTATTTAAAAATAAATAGTAATCACATATTTTAAGATTTTTTTTCCACATCCAATTATCTGTTTCAAATTTAGAAACCCAATTAAGTCATCCATTCATTCA
>CXYZ01006529.1:1910083-2026205 GCA_900006705.1 Sonneratia caseolaris
TTTTTTGAAGGAACCGGACCGGGTGAGTGACCGGTTCCCGGTTGAACCGGCCGGCCCGGTCCGATTTTTAAAACTATGATTCAAATATCAGAGAGGGATTATTGTTATTATTATGGCGTATTTTTAATTTCATGACATCAGCAGTACGCCCGCTGAACGACTCCACCGCCATTCCACGAATTGATATCTCAATCAGTGGACATAATCATGAACCCAAGTCACTCCTCTCTACGCAAGGCAATAAAGTTTGTTTGTCTGTTATATCATGCGGAGAAAACACTTACACGGGCTGGCATGACAGAGAGACATCGAAGGAGCCGATCGAAAGAGGCTCGACGTTTCAAAGGGTACGGCGGTCTCTTTGGATTGTCTCGACTGCCGGGTGGGCTCCGGGCGAGAATACGGAAACGGGGTTGAGCTCAGGCTAGGGACCCGACGGAATCATCTCGAGGCGACAGACGATACTGCCATATTAAGAACTGTTACTGGGCATCACAGGGGCTCCATGAAGCTTCCCGTTGCGGTTCGTGGGTTGTTTCCAAAGTAATTAAATAGTGTATAATGATTGATGCGTGACGTAATGATCTAGGAGAGAGTGGGAGGGAGGGGTGCAACTATAAATGGTAAATTGTCACGTGACGATAGCGAAGGCCATCTGATTGAGTTAAATCAAAAGGCCACAGCTAAGGCTGTCGTTCACGCACACCGAAGAGATCATTTACCTGTTAACTTCAGTACACGGCTGGCATCTTCCTGCCACACAATCGAATTGCTTTTTGAATCGGGACATAAATGAATTTAATGACGACCTTTTTTTCCCCCTTCCCCCTGCGAAATCAGTGGTTGCTGTTTCCATTAACTATCCACATCAAACATTACAGCCAAACCCTTTTTTCAGGAAATCACGGAAACTGACAGGGAACCGAAAATCATAACTTACATTAGAATATCCATTCGATCAGATAATAACCTAGAACACTGCTTGATTGCAGGGAAGACTACGGTATAATTGTATTCGTAGTTGCTGATTGCCGATCGATCGATCCATCGATCCTGCTGTAGTCCATGGACCAAAAGTCATCTGCAACGAGGGTCCTCTTCCTGTAGGTCATCCGAGGACCTTCTCATATGAACCGCTGGCTGCTCACCCTCTCGGATTGGACATACTGAACTTTGGTGTGGAAAGTTTCATTTTCAGTGAGACCAGGCGACATCCAAGATTGCAACACGCACATGAAGGGCCTGGAAAGGCACGCAAGGCTTTTCTGTGGACTGTGCCCAAAGATAAGCATGCGGTTTACACGACAAGAAACTTCTTAAAAGGGAAGCACAAACAGAATCTTTCCGAATTGAAGTTCCTCAGCTGTCGGACGTCATCAGGGAGCATCATTCACTGCCCTCTTCTGCAGGATCTTTATTCGTGACCACCACCATTCTTCGTCTCCTGCAACCCGAATTCACTCGTCTCGTCCTTCGTCCTCACATCCCTAGCCTTCCCCATGAAGTAGGCATCAGCATTCCAATCTGGCTCGACTCGCTCGATGACTTGTCCCGAATTTATTCGCAGATGTCGCATATCGTTCTCTTCCTGAACGAAACGATATTCATCAGCATATGGTCATCATCACGTTTCCTGATTTCCTATGAAAGTGAAAACGAAAAGGAAATCTGTTTGTTTTGCTTTCCTGGTGAAAGCAAAATATAATTATGTCAATCGCGAGTCTCAAACGATTGTAGTGAAAACAGGAAATGTAAGGTTAAAAATGAAGAATCAAATAGACATGCGTAATGGAGAAGTTGGAGGAAGTTTCGTTACTTCATTGCATCATCCCATCGTTCCATTTCTTGGTCTCCACACCAATATTTGGAAGTTCATTGATTCCCGACTAATCCCGTTAGAACCGAGCACCGGTGCTCTCGGTTATGGACTTTCTTCACCAACGAGATCCAAGCAAATCTTGTACGAGGAAAAGAGATGTTGAAGCACTTCGACTGTCCCATTCATTCGATTCAGCTGTCTAGCTCTGATGAACAAAGAGCAATATCTACTGATGTATTCCAGAAAAGCACCTTCATGGGTGATTTGGAAGAAATTAAAATAGACTCAAAGGAGAACGGATTAAGATTGTACGACGTCGGGAAACCACTGTTGTCGTGAATCTGGGCAGTCGAATGGGCAGGGTAGATGCTTCTTCGAGCAATGTCCATGCTGCCAACAAGTACTCGCACGAAAATGTTGGGGCCAAATTAAAGAACTATGTGGATGGCACATATGTCTATATATGGCTTCTCAAAGTCAGATTTGCATACTACGCTCAGTCCAGCAGTTGCCAGAGCTCATCCGCCTGGACTTGCCGATCAGTTTTCGTTCCACCATGGACAACAATCCCTATTACACTGTTCTCCAATTCTCAGAAAACGAAACGTGCACACGGCTTTAAGCTTGTCAGTGAACATAGAAAAGATCATGAGCTTGAACCGTGCGCCATGGCATTCCTTCTATATGGTAAGGGGTAAAGATAACACCCGGCAATGGACATGAACCTCTGGCTTTATAGATTCTTAAATCACCGCATCCTACATTCTTCTCAGGGCAGTTGACGGCCCAAAGGCAGCAGAGCCTCTATATGAAGCTAATCTCCATGACCTTTTACTCCATAGCATATGACTGTAAATAGAATTGCAGATCGATCATAGCATTTTTAGGATATTTCAGGTCTATTCTGCAGAATGTTGTCAAACATCTTACATAGATTGATGCATACATGTTTGATCGTTAAGATGGCTGATGCATTTCTGGTTTACAAGTTTACTCGATGGCATTTCATATGCTTAATTCGGTTAGCTCCTCCTTAAGATCTTCTGCAGATCCCTCAGTTTATTAGAAATACCGAGAATCCTGGAGCGCCTTGGAAACACTAGATACGTAAAACCATAGGACTAGGCGAGCTAGTTGAAAACCCTGAAAAGCTCCGGGGATACGGAATATTGAGGATTTTGGGATGCAGGAATGCCCCGCTGTTGAATTCATCTGAATCCTAGGATCCTATAGGAGGAAATCAGGGAGTTTTTTTCTGGACTCCTAGAATTCTAAAGATTTCTGTAAAATGCCTCGAAAGTCGGTGTGCTACCTTGGATTCCTCGAGTGCCAAGGAACATCTCCGAACTTCCATATAGTGTCGTTTTATGGCATCTATAGAATGCTCTTGAAAGTGGAGAGAGCACTTGGAATGTCTCGTAGGGAACTCGGATAAACACCCGAAGCGCATCTTAAATCCAATAGGACCCTTGAGATGCCATGCAATTCACCCACGAAATATGTGGAAACCTGGATGGAATGCCATGGAAGCCTCAGAACGACTCGATTCAGTGGGACTGTCTTGGAAAGAACCGCGGATGCCTGCAAAACTACTGATATTATTGCCAGGAGACTCTCGAACGTCCTCCATCTTAAAATACATTACACGGCATGGCATCCCATTTTTGGGCAATGTAAGGACCATAGTTTGATGCAGAAAAGTGCCAATCTTAAATGTAATTTAGTGAAAATAAAAGGGGCATTAATGGAAGTCAAAATCTAAAGTTCGTGGTCGGCCAAAATGCTGTATTGTCGGAGAAATTATTAGTTGATTGTCAGCCAGATCCGCATCTAAGTTAAACCATTGATCATCGATAAGACTGTGAGTACAGGAGAAGAGAGACAGACGAGAGATTATCCATTGTTCTTCCATCCCCATTACATGAAGACTAATTTAAGGCAAAATGTCCGTGCCTGTCTTCCCTGTGTCGGTCATGGGTCTGGTTGACAAATGAGCCAACGGCCTATCGTATCATTGAGGACTGGAAATTGATTTAAGTCAAACGTTGAACAGATGGGACACCCTTTTTGACGTGATCTTGATAGCTTTGGTTGACATTTTTTTGTTTAATCCAAAAATTTTAGATTAGAAATAGTATTTAACTTTTGAAAAAATAGCTCAAATATCCACAAATTTTAGGTACTTTTTCACTTTTTAGTAACATTTTTTTGGGGGGAGTGGGGGCGCTAAAATAGCCACCGAGTGTCAATTTATTTCACTACCTACCACTGTTTTACATTGCCGTCGAAAATCATGACGGAAGGTTGACGGCCGTGACTTATTTGCTGAAAAGACAAAAATGCCCTACTCGGCTGAAGCTAGTTGGTAGGCAAAGGGCTCTGCATTGGAAATTATGGTAAAGAAAAGGGAAATTAGGGCACAGAAAAGGTGAAATTAGGGCACTAAAGGGATCTTCAATTTCCATCTTATCAAATTGATCTACAATCAACGATGCCAATTGGACAAAAATATTCGATTGAGCCATGGACAAAGAGAAGAGATGGAGGTTGAGCGCGGTCAATCAGTGCATTCAGGGAGGAGGGGGAAGAGTCGATGATTTACATCAGCTGGGCAGAGGTACTACCACATCCAACGTTAAACCTCATCGATGGCACCGTGTAGCTACGATAATTAGGTGATTCCGGAGATGATGAGCTTGGGACGTCAACGACTGCTGCTGCTGCAAGTTGATCTCACAGATTGAGTTTCATTGGTCTGTGCTGATCTGTTTGAGCTCGCTTGACAAGATAATAAGTAACCTTCGACTTTTTTAGTGGCATGATCCTCAGGTTGATTGGCATATAAGAATATTTCAGCGTCATTGATCAATGAGAGAAGGAACCTTATTGATCAAGTGAAAGTTATAGGTTTACAAGATGAGGATGAGGGGCTCATTATTGGAAAACCTCATTCAGCAATTGCAACGTAAATAAAAAAGGAGAGAATCTGCAGGAGCCTTGTAAATGGATATTATTAATGTTGATTATTGTAATTAATGGCTAGAATCATGGTAGGATCACTCAATCAACTCAAATCAAATCAATACGATTTATTTTAATCAGCCAAATTAGTATGATTGATTATAATCAATGTATACAAATTTGATATGTATAATACCCTATTGAATACAAATAGCTGCACCGTAATTCTGTAGAGTTATTTTCAGTAATTAATGTTATTTAGTTTGAAATAGGAGAAGATGTTATCTCCATGCATGTTTTCTATATTCGCTACGTGGTATAATGACCGTATAACCGCCTTCAATGGATTGCAATTGGGATGAGCTGCGGTATGCTTATCAAAACGAAACATCTTCAAGTTCTGAACAGAGGGATCAAGCCGCGATTATTCACTTCATTGGAAAAATGGACTTCAATTCTATCGAATTTTATTCAAATGACTTGAAGTGGGAACGTAACTCTGGATGATACTAAAAATGGTTGCTGATTTGCTAGCTGGATTGGCTTCTACCCACCTGCTAAGTTGAGTGGTGTGATGGTGTTGATTTCTACTGCTCGGTCTGGTGCTCTGGCTTGTCGAAAGTTGTTCCCAAGCTCTTTCCCACTATGTGGCTGCCACCGTCAGGATTGCTGCCTATCTTTTTTCACCACAGACCATTCAACGACAGTAGCAACTGATGATGCAAATGGTTGACCGATCTCCATGTCTGTGATCTACAGCAAAATCCCTTGTCATTTTCGACCGATCCTTCCAGCTGCTCTACTCCTGCACCTAAAGTGGTACGTACTGAGGGAAGGATACGTTTGTCTTTTTATTCCCGCTCGGAGGGCATTTTTGTCTCTCTAGCTCCTCCTCCATCTGAGGTTTTTCGATGGAAATGAAAGGTAGCTATTTTAGTGAAAGAAGTGAAGTTTTTGATATAAGTAATTAAAATTTATGGTTATTTGGTAAAAAATATTTTATATTTTATAATAATTTTTAATTAACTTGCTACGATTCTTGTGATCGAGCGGATCATGGAAAATGCCACCACAACAACTCCCTCGTGTTTTTTTCGTAATTATCGGGCTCGGACTTACTGAAAGGCGAGCAGAATACGGGCATGAGCAACCAAATCTGTCGGCCATGCACGACGGAAGCAGGAGCCGAAGAGGTGCCGCCGCCGCCGCCGCCGCCGCCGCAACGGCAGGAGGTAGTGGACCTCGAGAGCGAAGACTTCGCTTGGGTCTACTCCACGCCTGCCGCAATGTTGGGCAGGGGATCCACGAAGCGGAAGCCCATCTCCGTCGATCAACGTCGAGGAGCTGGTCCTACAGAGAGCGATCGCCTCGTGGTCCCTCTCTTCCTCTTCCGCACTGCCCACCTTCGTGGACCTCTCCTCAGGGGATGGTCACGTCGTTGATCTGGACAACTCCGACGAGGACGTCGTGTTGACTGTGGAAACCCGTCGTTCCCGGCGGAAGAAGAAACCCTTCTCAGGTTTAAAGATGACAACTTTCACGATGTCTTCGCACGGGATTTCCTAATTCCAGCTGTCTTTCTCACCGTTGCAAGGGCTGGTTCTGTTTCCGTACAATAAATCTACCATGATAGAACGTTTGATTTCTTCATTATTTTAATTTTGTCTTCGGTAATAATAATAGTATACGGTCTTCCATTCACTTGATAATGGAGATGACCCGTTTAGCTCTCCAAGATGTACTTTTTTTTTCACCGATTCCGTTAAAGTAGAAGTGTGGTTTTTCTGCTGCCATTGATCGATAAATGGCCAGTGTAAGCTTAGTGCAAGACATTGCGAGTTCTGAGCATTTGGATTCTTCATGGAGGTATATGGGTTCTTCAAGGTGCCAAGCAACAGCTTTTGCTTGCTTTTCTCCTGATCCTGGCCAATGTCCAGGTAATTGGTGCGCTTGAAATGGAGCTGTAGGAAGTTCAGGATGCCTATGGTTCCGGCATCCAAATCAAGCTGCAAAATGGGATTTATAGTGATTGACCACGTAATAGATAGTTTCCAGTCCCTAATCATAATATTCTGCTTGAGTTTCCTTATACTCTGGTACTTCCTTTCATAGGTTGTTTGCTGTCAATACCAGATTCTTATCTATCGTGATTTGTGTCCCATGTAAATGATGTTTTCTGCTGTGCTGATTCTGGATGGATCATCTGATTGTCTTAGGGATATCGGTGACTGAGATGGGTCAATTGTCAAATTCCAAAGCCAGACCACCCCCCTTTGTCTGTGAAATCTGTGCAGAGTCGAAGGATGCTGATGAGTTGTTTCAGGTGCAGGGTTGTGTGCATTCCTATTGTAGGGAATGCATGGGCAGGTATATCCCTATTGTAGGGTTACAGGGCTGAAGCCCGATTTCATTACGCATTTTTCCATTTGAATCATATTTTCTTCTAGTTTAAACAGGAAAAATTCATCTCTAGCTACATTAGGGAATCATGATATAATGGAGCCGCTGAACATGCTTTTTCCTTTTTCGCACCAATTAATGTATCATTTTCAGGATGGAAAAAGGGCAAAGCTTTGGTCAGCCAAATTTGCATTAGAGAAAACTTGCTTTTCTACATCATGATGAGGATTATACCATTGATTTACTGGAGCAAAATTCTTTCTGCTGTCAAAGCAAAAAAGAATGGAAAGATGATGATGCTCCTATGATTGCATTTCTAGGCATGTGGCCTCTAAACTGCGAGAAAACATCGCATCCATCAAATGCCCTGAGGCTGAATGCTGCGGTAGACTGGAGCCCTATCACTGCCGCTCTATTTTGCCCCATGAGGCCTTTGATCGTTGGGGCAATGCCCTGTGCGAGGCTCTGATTCTCAGGTCTGAGAGGTTCTATTGCCCATTTAAGGATTGCTCGGCTCTGCTGATAAATGATGGGTCTGTGATAGTAAAGGAATCAGTGTTCCCGTATTGCTATAGGCTGTTCTGTGCCCAGTGCCAGGTTCCATGTCATGATGGTCTAAAGTGTGATGAGTTTCAAAAGCTGAACAAGAATGAGAGAGAGAGGGAGGATATAATGCTGAAGAAGCTTGCTGATCAGATGAAGTGGATGAGGTGCCCAAAGTGCAAATTCTATGTGCACAAGGTAGATGGTTGCATGTTTGTGAAGTGCCGGTGAGCTATTTATCTTGTCTGCCCCTTCTCCTTGTGTCAACTCGAAATGGAAAATAAGAAGTTTGATATGCTAACCATTCTATTATATCTGCTGGAGGGATTATGGATTCCTTTCTTCATTTGGTTTGACTGCTTTCATGACTGTGGCTCCACAAAATATTTCTTCAGTTAATTTGGGTGAATAGAATCGCATCTGAGTTAGGCACCATTTTTGCTTTTGTCTTCGAGTACCTAAAATTTTTTTCTAGACATGGGGAATGTCGTGGAATAGACATGAGTTCAGATACTCGTGGATATGCCAACTTTACGAGTTTCCTTTTATTAGTTTAGCATATTATCGCAATCTGCTGTTCTGCCATGGTTACTGCTATTTCATTAAGACCTTGGTGCAGAAACTTCTGCTTCGGTCTCTACCTTTTCTGTGCAACATTTATTTTTAGAAAGCTCAGTACTTAAATTTATCTTCGGGTTGTTTCTGTTTATGCTAGTACCATGTCAACTAACGTGTGCCTGGTAACTTGTACTTGTTTCAAACTATTCACAGGTGATTCTGCTACTCGTGTGGGAATCAGCCAAAAATGTCACATTATTGTACAAACTGCAGACGTTAAATGTGACTACATCCTTCTTGCAGTGTCTGCAATTTGTTTTTGTTTTATATATAGTATCTTGGTCTTAGTGCTACAATGAGGTTATTTTCCTTGGATTTTTGGAGTTTTAAACCTAAACATCTATCTATTTATATGGGAGTAGTCCTCTTATTTGGCCTCTTAGTTTTCTATAATACACTTCACACCCTTATTCCCCGGTTCATATGTATTATTAGTAGATGATATAGATTTTTTTTTCTTCCTGCTCTATTTTGCATAGCGTCACGGATCAGGATCTACTGGTGCGTATATGGACGGCATTCATTTCCTATGCTTGCTGTTCTTTATGGAATTGATGAGGGCATTGTTTCTCATGAATCGGGCCACATTCTTCGATGGTAAAGGTCCAGTTATTGAGAGAAAAAGAAAAGGGTTAAGGCATTCAGATTGGAGGCATTTTGACACGCTCGAATTCCGATCAGGGTATGATTACTAGTAAGGAACCCATGACAACTTGGCCTTCGGTACAGGGAATGATGGATCCCAAGGCAAGTCAGCACCACTGTCGAAGACATACAAAAGCTGCCTACCCAGGGTACACAGCTGAAAGTTCAAGTGTCATCAGTCGTAATGATGCTAATGAAGCGGCAGATTGGCTGCCGATTTGAGACAGATTATGGGCAGCAAAATATTCTGCACTGGCCATCGAAACACATGTCCAAGAGTGGATGAGACCAGCATCATCAAAAAATATACTTAACGAGTTTCTACAGTCCCATGGAGGCCTAAGCTTAGCTTTCTATTCACGGCAGACACGACTTCACTCGGCATCAGAAAGGGACGACGAACTGAGGACCATTTGTATTCGCTTGCAATCTGTGCAGCAAAAGCTTGAGCTGTCGCTTCAGCTCGTGAAAATTTTGTGGTGAAAGTGAAAAGAGAGTAAAGATTAAGGGCTCAATTGCATTTCTTGTTAAAAATTAAAAGGGGGCCGAGGGAGCGAGTCAGAAAAACTTGACCCTTTCCTTGTTCAGAAAAAAAGGCCGAGTTTCTGGTCTCCTCCGCCGGTCGATCCAACCAGTGTATCCGTCCGCCGTCGACTCGCTCGGACTCGACTATCTTGCGCGCCAACTCAAGGGCTCTTCTCCTCCATCTCGCAGGTGGAGTCATCTCATTTGCTAGAGAAAAGCCCTTCCTTTCCCGCTAATACTCCCGTGCGGTGTTAGATATATTCGAGCAGAGCCCAAATTCGAGTTGATTTCGTCTTGCAGAGAGCTGCATCGTACCTTTTGTTGGGTTATCTGGGTTATTTTTTGGTCGATTTAACCCACCAAGGAGCTAGCTATTTTTGCTCCCGTCTTGTTACTGTCTTCTGGGTCGTAGATTTGAGGCACTCGTTTTGCTTCATGTACTTTGGTACTGTGCCCATCTGTTGTTCGTGGAGTTTCCTTCAAGGGACGGTTGATCTCAAGAACTGAGTAGGAAGCGATGTATATTTTGCCAATATTTTACTTGAAGTTCGAAAATTCACTAGGTTAGGTCTCATACTATTTGCAAGGCTGGCCTTTGATCCTCTCTATTATGTTTCATAGCTTGGTGTTGTATTGGGGCAGCAAGAGCTAGTGCAGGCAATAATTCTAAAGCTGGGGCTCTTGTGCTTTTGGAGATATATTACTTTTATCTCATTGAATGGCTGATTGATGTTTCTGAAATTCCATTGCTTGCAGGTCAGAAGAACTGAAGAAGCATGGAGAAGGACAAAGAGACAACTACTGAAGAAGGTAAAGAAACTCCTCATTTTTTTTAGAAGTTTTTTTTTTCTGCTCATAATAAATATGGTACTTCGCAAGACAAGCGAAGGTTGTTTTGCCCATATCTTCTTCCCTCTCATGTGTATGGACAATCCAAGTTGTTGCATACCTTTTAACACTTTCTCATTATACAGAGCGCCTGGTGGAAGTTGATGAAGCAGAGCTGACAAACATTGAATTGAATGCTTCAACGGTCTCCCGGGGAGTGAATGATGATTTTGCTAATGACAATCTATTGGGTAAAATTGTATGTAGCGAGGAGGAGGCATACACATTATACAATGAATATGCATATGAGAAAGGATTTAGTATTAGGAAGGCTAAGTCTAGGTACTATGAGGGGACAAGGCTTATCCGCCAGAAGGAATATGTCTGCTCGAAGGAGGGCTTCAAAGAAGACCCAACTCCTTCTGAAACACCGAGCTATAATAGATTGGATGTTAGAACGGGCTGTAAGGCAATGATACGTTTCACTGTGAAAGATGATGAGTGGAAGGTTACTCATTTCATCACGGAGCACAACCATGAATTAGCAAGTAGTGAAGAGAGGCACTTGCTAAGGTCTGCAAGAAATTTTAGGAGGCCAAAACAACGTCTTCTAAACCCTTCAGAGACTCCATCTATGACCACTGAAAATACTGGCATTGTCCAGCGGGATCAGAATCTTGTAAATGAGCAAAATCTTGTGTTTATAGAGGGAGGTGATGCTCAGAGCTTGTGCCAGTGGTTCAAGAAGAAGAAGAATGGCGATATCATGTTTTTTCATGATGTACAATTAGATCAGGAAGGACGGGTGACCAACTTCTTTTGGTGTGATGGTAGGTCCCGGATTGACTATGGGTATTTTGGAGATGTAGTTGTGTTTGATGCCACCTATCGCATTACTAAGTACAATCTGATTTGTGCTCCATTCTTTGGTATCAATCATCACCGGGCAAAAGTTATGTTTGGGTGTGCATTCTTGTTGGATGATACAAGCACATCTTTCATTTGGCTTTTTAAGTCTTTTCTTGAGTCCATGGGGAATAAAGCTCCTAGAACTATAGTCGCATATCAGGATGATGCAGCATTAGTTCGGGCAGTTGAAGAGGTACTTTTTTTACTGCTATCAACCATTTAAGCTTCTCTGGAACAAATGATTCTGAGGAAATAACTTCATGGATGTTTCACTTTTTGAGTAACCTGATAATATTATCTAGTGCTTCGATAAAATATGGATTTTTTCCCTGGAGGTTGCATCTATTTCTTGTTATTTCTCAACGAGAATAAGATTTTAAATCAACTAGAACAATTTATGCTGAACAGATGGCCTTAAATCTATTTGAGTCGGTAGATATACTTTTAACATGTATGACATATTCTCCAGGTTTTCCCAGATACTTGCCATATAATATGCCCTTGGTATATTGTGAAGAAAGCCTCATCACATTTAGCTGGCCTTTATTCAAATCCAGCATTTGCTCAGCTGTTCCGCAAATGTGTTCAGCAGTGCAACACAGAGGCTGAGTTCGAAGAGACATGGCAAAGAATGGTGGAGGAGTATGACTGCAAGAACCACTCTTGGCTTAAAACTATTTACAGAAATCGTCAGAAATGGAGCACAGCCTTCTCAAGAAATGTGTTCTCCTCTGGTGTTGTCTCATCCCAGAGGAATGAGTATGTTGATGTTTTTGGTGGAATCTCAAGCAGTAAGATTACTTCCCTCACACGGTTTGCCCTTGAGGTTGATGAGCTGGTTGCACGTTGGCGTGATGCTGAGGTGAAATTGAACTTCCGGTGTAAGCAAGGGGCCCCTCCACTCGTCATCAAGAAGAGCAGCATATGTCAGCAAGCAGCACAGATTTACACTCACAAAATTTTTGAGCTGTTTGAGCAGGAGTATTTGGAAGGAGTGGGTGCATTGAGGTGTACTGAGCTTAGCTCAAGTGGAACCTTTTGCACTTATCAGATGGTTGGTGACATGGATGATCAGAAGGAGCATATTGTGCAGTTCAACTCCTCTCCCTTGAATGTTTCGTGCTCCTGCAAGAAGTTTGAGTCCATGGGGATCCTCTGTTCTCATTGCTTGAGTTGTCTCCACATGAAGAATGTGAATGTTATTCCTGATCAATATATTCTAAAACGGTGGACAAAAATTGCTAGAGACCGAACACCCATTGATGATCTGATGGAGACAAATAGGAGGGAGATGGAGGTTGAGTATCACACTGAGATAATGCGGTGGGCTTATGATATGATCACAAGGAGCCAGAAGAGCCCTGTCACAAGAGTCATGTTGAGAGACAGCTTCCGCCAAATAGATCTAGAGCTTAAGAGATTGGAGGCGGATCTGGAATTGAATGTTGCAAGCAATGCCCAAGCGAGTGGAAATTCTGGGAAGCGTAAAAAGGGTGCAGGCAACGACTCCTCAAAATCCAGTAAGTGTCATTTGTGCAGTGAATTTTCATGCTTTTGTTTTGTTTTTTTTTAATTTTCTTAAAATGGAATGAATGAAAAAGATTTTATTTCATGAAGAGTTGTTTTGCTCTGTCATGTAAATAATGCAAAGGGAGGAAATTTTTCTCGGCTTGTCTGTGTTCCCTGCAATTACACTGAAGATGACTTATCACAACTCATGTGTTCCATGCAGGAAAAATCAATGACCGAACAGTGGACCACTCTCTGCAAGCGAATGCTCATGCTAACATCCCGTTTGATATTGTTAACTTAAATCAAGTATGCTGTCAGTTTCAGGATTTTTGTGATTTAAGTTAGTTTTTTGTCTGATTATTTTATTACCAACTTATATTAATTTAGTTGACTAATTTTTTTATGGAAGGGCTCAATCGATTTGAGTGCGGCACCGTTTTACCCCTTCTCACCACAGTATCTCCAACATTCCCATTTTGGTGCTCAGGTATGAGTCTTAAGGTTCTGCTATATTTATCTTATTTGGGAAATATTTCAGATTTTTCTTATTGCTCATTTGGAAAATGTGTAAGAGATTGTCCATTCACTTTTTGGTTTTATGAGAAAAATTGCGCAAGTTCTGATGGATTTATTGCATATCCTCATATTAATTTCCTCAGCAAATTAGGATAAATACTCGTTTTCAGATTATTGAGACTTCCCATTGCTTTTCAAACTTGTATGTAAACAAAATTTACAACATCTCTTGTAAACAGAGCATGCTTGACAGAGGGCATGTAGTCAATTGGCTTCATACATTTGATTGAGAGGCCACTCTGGTTTTAGTCATCCAAATAATCCTATCACTAATTACAAAATTATCTGTCCGTCTGTTCTAGAAAACTGTACAGTTCCTCTCTATCCATATACTAGAGATGTAACTTATAACAAGTGAAGGCAAGCCTGTGGATAATTGCTCCAAGTCTTTTCCCAATATTCTTTCTCAAACAATGTAGCTCAGACTGCCGATTGCACAAACTTGCTGCAATGATTGAACAACATGACCCTGAGTGATTTTGGTTGAGGTGCCATTCGAACACAATACATCTGCAAAGCTAGGATAAATCTTTGTTCCGTCAGCATCACAATCCTTGGACACTGGCGTGATTTTGAGTCATCAGAAAAGTACCAATATACTCTAAAAGCAATTCAGTTATTATGTATGGCAGCTTTTGTGTGGCTTCTCATCTTGGTTGTATGCATTGCAGGAGGCAGCTGATCAATTTCAACGCAATAACTGACCACGCATCTCTCACTGTAGCTTGGTCTGATCGAAGAGAGTTTCTCGTAAGGAATTATTGGCAGTCCCCTTTGTTGGCTTCTGAGTCTCGGTCTCATGCTGTTCAGTTTGGGAAGAGGAGGGGAAGAACTATTGTTGCGGTGGTAACGTGTGGTTGAAGCTGCTACTGTTGTGCAAAATGCAGATAGTTTGACTTGTAAGTTTTGGTCCAGGTTTAGCTTAGCGGTTGCTACCAGTGTCATGTAAATTAATTATCTTTGTCTATCCATATGTCAAGGGGAGAGCGAGAGAGAGAGAGCGAGAGAGAGAGAGAGAGAGAGAGAGAGAGAGAGATGGATGGAGGTATTGGTCTCCATAATGCACTAAGAGCTCAATCAATTGTTCTTGTCCACTCTCTTCCCCCCCTTAAATAACTCTCAGATTGAGTCTTCTGAGCAGATAGTAAGAAAATTTTAATCTTTAGTGTACTGATTGTCCATTAAATTTATGGGTATAATACTGTGTCGTTGGCCAGAGCAGTAAGACATAGCAACTTCATTATCTTCCTATATAGGACATGCATGTATATATATATATATACATATATATATGCAGGTGCACCTGTGCTGGTCAGCTGGTGCTTCATGTTGATATGAAAATNTGCAGGTGCACCTGTGCTGGTCAGCTGGTGCTGCATCTTGATATGAAGGTGAGGTAAACGTTGTAGAAAGCTGAAGAAGTGATGAAAAATGATACATGATTGTCCGTTCTTCTGGTAAGGCTGGGTCAGGGTGTCGGGAGGAACAGGTACAGGTACGGTCCTTTTTACCATCGCCCAGCTATCGATAGAAAAACGCAAGAGGATAGCGGTCCACTGGTGCCGTGGTCGTGCTCAGTCCTCCGGCTCATCGACGTCGTCGCGCCTACCCATGTTGCCGTCCGTCTTTGAAAGCCTTAAAGCGTAGCTGGAGGCTTCCAATGGAACACACAGAAGCTCGGAATCGGCTGTCATCGAGTGGATGGTCATCGATTGTTCTCGGGTATTAGCCATAAGTTTAGGCAGGATCTTCGGCAAAATATCGACCATCGCTCTCTTTCCCGTCAGATCCTTCCTGTCGGTGNAAAAAAAAAAAAAAAAAAATTCTGAGGCAGGGGTGCTGGACGTCCGCGGCTGGATGAGGACAGATTCTGCAAAACTTCATGGACCACAACGGTGTAGAACAAAAATTTCAGGAGCATATTGCAAATTAAAATGAATACCACTATTAATCTATTATTTCATCTCATTAGAGAGATTTTTCTTTCTTAATAAAAATTTCCTAATAAGAATTTTTTTTATATTTATAGTATCTAATATCATTTTAATAAATTAATTTATCAAATATTATATCACACAATTTAAAACTTACCATTAATTGATAAGGTTATTCAAGAGTTTTAAATTCTGTATGGTTCGGTGAAGTGCAGAGGAAGTAAAGCTTTGTATTTTGTGGTACAGAAAAAAGCGGAAAGTACCGAAAATAAAAAAAAAAGACAGCCGAAAAATCAGAAACAAAAAAACGGGAGAGAGAGAGAGAGAGAGGGATCAAACAGTCTGTAGTCTCACGGAGAGAGAAGGGTAGAATTTTCCAGTCACACGGCGTCTGTGAATGTCTCTCTCTCTCTCTCTCTCTATCTCTCTGGTCAATCTCTCTCTAGCTGTCTCGCTTTAGTAGAGAAAGGAGGAGGAGGAGGAGGAGCAGGTCGGGGCATACGCATACACCTGTACATGCAGTTATCACTGTCACGATATATACTATCAGCAGCAGCAGCAACAGCAGCTGCTGCGGCAATAAAGAAGATAAAATTGTGGTTAATTCGTCATGTTGGTTGATAAGTTGTTGGGTGGCTGTTGTTTAGTTCGCGCCTTTGCGGTGGAAGGGTGGAGGTTTGTTTCGGGCTTTCTCGTTATTATTATTATTATATTTTTTTAATCTTCTGGTTTCAATTTCTGAGGGGGATTTAGCTTTGGAGGTTTTTGCTTAGGCTGGCGATTTCTGCCGCTGTGAGGATGCCTGGTTTTGATTGGATTAGGGTTCTGCAATCTATTCCGGAATTGGGTTCCCTGTTTCTCTGAGCTATTAGGCTTTCATTGGAGCTTCTTAGTGGGGAAGTAGAAGCTGAGATTGCTCAATTTCCCGCTGACAGTTCCTTGGAGGATTGGAATTTGGGCTCTTGGGTTCTGGCTTAATCTGCTTAGTTGGAGGTAATTTTTGCATTGGATTGTGGTGATAGTAATATCACCCTGCTATACATGTATATATGTATGTATAAGTGCGTGTATATATGGTTGCAGTGGCACTGATACTGATTTTAAAAACTCACCAATTTGCCTTCTTTTCCATGCTTTTGATATGTGGACGAAACCTCATTTATGGTTGACTAGGCAATGCATGCAGGCCCTATATCAGCCCAGCTAAGCTAACAAAAGCTTGAATTTAAGTAGATGTATTGTTTTTGGCTTCTGTTCCAGGATTCACAAATGGTATTTTGATTTTGGGATCTTCTCTGGATTGGCAAATGAGAAGAATATAATGAGGGGGCTTGGTTGGGACGTTGTCGATGGGCACCCCCGACAACAGACTCTCTGAGCTAGTTGACGTTGTGAAGTCCTGGATCCCTCAGAGGGCCCAGCCGGTGAAGCTGTCCCAGGTCTTTTGGATGCCCGATCGGAGCTGCAGAGTCTGCTACGAGTGTGACTCCCAGTTCACTTTCTTCAATCGCCGTCACCATTGCCGCCTCTGTGGTCGAGTCTTTTGTGCCAAGTGCACTTCCAACACAATCCCTGCTACCTCTGATCACCAGCAGACCTCTGGTTGGGACGACTGGGAGAGGATTAGAGTGTGTAACTACTGCTTCAAGCAAAGTGGGCAGGCAATAGATGATAATGGGTGTCCAAGTGAATCCACTGCTCTTGCCCTATCTCTCAGTCCCTCACCCTCCGCTTTGAGCTTGGCTAGCAGCAAATCAGGTTGCACATGCAACAGCAGCAGCAGCACTGCTGTGTTGACTCCTTATTCAACCGGTCCTTATCAACAAGTGCTGTATAATTCCAGTCATTGCAACGTGCAGATTGTGGAAATGGATCCTTCTGTGGTTGAGCTTGATGATGTCTCTTCTGCGAGGCAAAATACTGAGACAAAGGATCCATATTCCACCCAGTACAGCTTTAGCACAAACAGGTATTATGCTCTGTTTGTTTCATTGCCAGTTTGTATTTCCATTATAATTAGTTGCTTAGTTCACTCTTAAGAATGGGCTTTTCCATTTTTCTATCAGGAGTGATGATGAAGATGATGATGATTATGGGGTGTACCATTCTGATTCTGAAGGTGCTAGGCACTATGGTAATGTCAATGTTGATGAGATTGACAACGTTTACTATGGACCATATGATAATCATCGTGATGGAAGTAAAGCTGATGAGAGAGGAACCAGTTGCTCTCCTTTACACGGAAACCTTAGTGCCCAGGGAATGGAAAATAAGGATGATCATGATGGAGTTGCTGAACCAAGATCTGAACCAGTCCATGAAGCTTCAGGATATGTTCCGGAGAGAGCAGATAGTGAGCCCGTGGACTATGAGAACAATGGGCAACTTTGGATCCCACCAGAGCCAGAGGATGGAGAGGACGGAGAGGATGAAGAAAAAGATGTTCCGTTGGATGATGATGATGGTCAAGATGCCACTGGGGAATGGGGTTACCTACGCCCTTCAAACAGCTTTGGCAGTGGAGGGTATCGTAATAGAGACAAGTCAATTGAAGAACATAGAAAGGCCATGAAGAATGTTGTGGAAGGCTATTTTAAAGCTCTTATTGCCCAGCTTTTGCATGTAGAGAATCTACCCGTGGGTAGTGAAGATAGGAAGGAAAGTTGGTTGGACATAATTGCTTCCCTCTCTTGGGATGCTGCCACAATTCTCAAGCCTGATATGAGTAAAGGTGGAGGAATGGATCCAGGTGGATATGTGAAGATTAAGTGCATAGCCTGCGGACATCGGAGTGAGAGGTACCTTATTGACCATTCTTTGATGATTTTACTGAAGTTTTCTTTTCAGAGACATGATTGTCATAACACCCTGTCACTCTGTCTTATTTATGTTCTTTGTTCATATTCTGCTTGCAGCCTTTTATAGTCACCTTTGCTTGTTTGTTCCTTTTGCTACCGCTTGATATTCAGCAATAGCTACAGGAAATATGTGGTGATCATTTTAGTAAGAAACTTTCTCTCCTTTTGTAGGAAATTAGTATTGCTTCTGATTTCAATATTATTTGTGACTAATGAAGTAGTTTGGCATTTTATTCTCTCTCTTTTACTTGCTTGAGACTTGCCTTTTCGATGCTCCGCAAGTCAATTCCTTAGTACATTTATGTGTTCTTATCTGTGAAAATAATTTAAATAATGCTTGTATAATAGGCGTGATGTATGATTAAGAATGGGGACAAAAGGCAAGATAGGCGCGTCTTTTTGTTTTTGCTCTTTTGACAATGCATTATAGTTTCACATAGTTTTTGCTATAACAAAGCAAGGAGATTGTAAGTCGGTCTCCTTTCATATTATTGATAAATAGAGGGATTCCTCCTTTAAATTGGTCATATATTCTGCTACTTGTTGGTTTGCACTGAATTGACATTATATCTCATTGTTTCTCCCTTTTTCCTTCTTCTAGCAAGGTGGTCAAAGGAGTTGTCTGTAAGAAAAATGTAGCTCATAGGCGTATGACATCAAAAATAGAGAAACCGCGTCTGCTTATCTTGGGAGGAGCTTTGGAGTATCAACGAGTTTCAAATCATTTGTCAAGCTTTGACACATTACTGCAGCAGGTCCATTAGTGAATTTGTTCTCATATTGCTCTTCAATTCCATTCAATAACTGGAAAATTGGTTGAACTTTATTAGATCATTGGGTTTCTCAGGAAATGGACCACTTGAAGATGGCAGTCAAAAAGATAGATTCCCATCACCCTAACATTGTATTAGTTGAGAGATCGGTGTCACGGTATGCACAAGAATACATTCTTGCCAAAGATATATCACTGGTTTTAAATGTCAAGAGGCCACTTTTAGAACGTATAGCTCGATGCACTGGGGCAAAGATTGCACCTTCCATCGATCACTTCATGTCGCCGGACTATGGGTACTGTGATTCATTTCATGTGGAGAAGTATGTTGAAGAGCATGGTAGTGCTGGACAAGGTGGAAAGAAACTGACCAAGACATTGATGTTTTTTGATGGTTGCCCAAAGCCATTGGGCTGCACTGTAAGTCCTACCACAATTTTAATATTATAGATTTTGTGCCACCATATGATGGACGTGCAAGTGAGGCTCTTTTCTCTTGAAGAAATCTGATAATCATACACCAGTTATGCTTATGCTAACTATATGATAGAACATTGTCTGAGATGTTGCATGAGAAAGAAATGGAGCTTTTCACCTAAAATGGCACCAGGCATGCAGTTAGTGGTTTTCTTGTGTAGGATACTCAGGAAGTTTTAAGAGTTTATATTTTTTCGTTTTGTTCTTTTAATTTCTGCTGCAACTTTATTTCTCTGAGGACTTTTATCTTCCTATTATTTACCATTTGAAAGAAATGGAATGCTTTGCATAAAAATCATAAAGGAAAATCGAAGGGTTCTCAAGACTATTTAAAAAAATCACAAAGTGGGCATTACCCTTTTCCAGAAATATAAGGTTGATCATGATTTAGCAATTTTCTTGATGTTAAATTTTTTTGACGAAATCATTCATAAGTGAAAAGTGCATTTTTTTGGATTTAGGTTCTGTTGAAGGGTGCCAATGGGGATGAATTGAAGAAAGTGAAACATGTTGTACAATATGGAGTTTTTGCAGCTTATCATCTGGCATTGGAGACATCTTTTCTGGCTGATGAAGGTGCCTCACTCCCAGAGCTCCCTTTAAAGTCTCCCATAACTGTTGCCCTGCCTGATAAGCCCTCTAGTATTGAAAGATCAATCTCCACGATACCTGGTTTTGCCACTACTGGCACTGGAAAGCCTCCTGATATACAGCCAGGGACTGAACTGCAGAATATTGACAAAAGTTTGACATTGAATGGGCCCTTGTCTGAGAATTTGCATACCACTGGCAAAGGTCATGGCTCTGGGAATACATGTGAGGAAGCTGCGCCAATATCTACTTGTTCTTCCACTGAATTTATGCCTATGTCTTATTCTTCAGGGAACGGCAAAGAGGGTTTCAGCAATAAGCTCCCATTCACAAATGATAACAGTTTGGTGGATGCTCAGGTGTCTGCTCTGACAAAGTCACCTAGCTCTTCTGATGATTTAGCAGGAAATCACACGGTGCCATATCCATTTTGCTCTTTGGAGATAATGAGGCAAAATGCAAGCAGTGGTCATGCTGAAGGAAATGATTTATCTGGAGGTTACGCAAACACTTTGGAGCTTGCTGCTGCAAAAGAAGATGGCATAATCGTCAACCGGGATCAGAACACTCCAAAAGCAGAGTTTCCTCCCTCTTCTGATCATCAGAGTATTCTGGTTTCTCTATCCACTCGGTGTGTGCAGAACAGCACTGTCTGTGAGAGGGCCCACCTCCTCCGTATCAAATATTATGGGAGATTTGATAAGCCTCTGGGACGCTTCCTTCGGGACCATTTACTTGATCAGGTAGTTCTTTTAGATTAGTACTAATAATGGGTTCTGCTTGTAAGTCAAAGAGTTAGTAACATGGTTCGTTTTCTCAGAATTACTGCTGCCACTCATGCAAGATGCCATCAGAAGCACATGTCCACTGTTACACTCACCGGCAAGGAAGTTTAACAATTTCGGTGAAGAAGCTACAGGACGATCCCTTACGAGGAGAAAGGAGAGGGAAAATATGGATGTGGCACAGGTGTCTAAGATGTCCTAGGAAAAATGGGTTTCCTCCAGCAACTAGAAGAGTAGTAATGTCTGATGCTGCTTGGGGCTTATCTTTCGGGAAATTCCTGGAGCTGAGCTTCTCAAACCATGCAGCTGCTAGCAGAGTTGCTAGCTGTGGTCATTCACTTCACAGGGACTGCCTTCGTTTCTATGGGTAGGCCTCTCTCTTCCGTTTGGCAATGTTGAATATATTAGAAGAGGTGTCCATGCCTTCTAAAAACTGAGATAATAATAATGTAGATAAAACAGAATCAATTATCTTCCAGTTCAATTGTCTGTGCTGTCCGTACCCTTATATGTAAAAGAATTGATCATACCTAATGCATCTCCAAGTAAAACTGGCTGGTGAAGAGATTCTTCTGTGAGAATGTTTGAGGAACTTAACCACTATGCAAAAAATTTATGCTCTTCATATTTTCATAGTACATCTTCCCCAAAAAATTGTACATCTCCTCCTCATTAGTATTGACTGTTTTCTTCTCTCTCCCACACATTATTGTTGACCTTTTGACTTATTCGCTTGATAGTATTCATGGCAACTTTTCAAGGGCAAAACATTGACCCACCTATTTCTTTTGACTTGATTTTTTAGCTGAAACTTCCTGTTAACTCTAAATGAGGTTCCGAAATTTAATGCAAGTTTTCCATATGCAGCTTTGGAAGGATGGTCGCATGCTTCCGCTATGCTGCAATTGACGTCCATTCCGTTTGCCTTCCACCTCCAAAACTTGAATTTAACTATGATGACCAGGAGTGGATTGACAAAGAAGCCAATGAGGTTGATACATAGATTTGTAGTTCTATTTATTAAAAATAGTACAGTAGATTAGTAGGATTTTGGTGCTGATCACATTGCTGATCTTGTTGAACAGTTGCATGAGCGAGCAAAGCATGTTTTCAATGAATTGCACAGTAATTTTCTAAGGATTAAGCAGAAACTATGTGGAGCTGGACAGAAAGATGATACCATGAAAGCATCTGATCGAGGTCATTGGGAAGAATGGGAGAAGGTGCTTCTGAAGGAGAGAGAAGAATTTCAGGTTTCTCATGTTTGTTTTTGCATTTTGTAGTAAATCTGTTCAGTTTTTTTGGGCTGTCATTAGTCCGCTAGTCTCAAAGTTTCTTATTCATGTTCTAACAAGTAAAATTACTATTTCTTACACAAAATTATTCTCTCTCCCCAGTTGGAGGATTTATATTTTTTTTGGCTTCATTTTGGCTTATCAGTCTCCCTTTATCAGGAATCTCTACAGAACGCTGTGTCCCGAGAAATGAAAGTGAGGCAACCTGCAATTGATATCCTTGAGATAAACAAATTGTGGAGGCATCTGCTTGTTCTCTCTTACATATGGGACCAGCACCTGATCCAAGCCTCAAGCTCATTGTCAAATAACAAGTGTGTCCCCCATGATACAGGAGGCATTGCTACAAAACCAAAAGAGAATCCTATCAGTTCCACCGAGAAGCCTGTAGAGATGAAACTTCAGTCAAATACTTTCAGAGGCTTTGGTAGTTATGACTCGCTCCTCCTAGAGAAGAAACCTGATTCATATGGGAACCAAGTTGAAAGACACAAGAGTAGCAGTATTTTGATAGGCCAAGCGGAGGAGGAAATGAATGAAAGGAAGACAGTGGAGCCTTTACTTGCTACAAGCCCAAACATTGACAAATTTGAGGCTCTTGAATCAGGAAAGATTGCTCGGAGAGCTTTCTCGGAGGGAGAGTTCCCTAAAGTGGCAAGTATAACCGAAACCATTGACGCTGTGTGGACTGGAGAAAATTCTACATCAGACACAAACAGCAGTTTGGTAAATTCAGCTACAGGAAAATGGGATTCAGAGGATTGCAATAATGAGCAAACTAAGGAAGAACTTGTAAGTTCTGTGGCACAGCCACCTTCTAAGGTGATTGAAAATGTGAACTTGCTAAATTTCATGGGAATAAGTTTGCCCAAGGCTGGTATTGCTGACTATAATCCGACATATGTGCAGTCATTTTGGGAATTGGAAAGGCAAAGTGGGGCACGGACTTTTCTGCCTGTTGGTTTCAATGGGACAGTTGTCCCAGTCTTTGATGATGAGCCCACGAGCATTATATCCTATGCGCTCATTTCAGCAGAGTACCATACTCAAATATCTGAAACTGAGAGGCCTAGAGATGCTCTTGGATCGCCACTTTTTGATTCCATGAGCCTGCTCTCATTCAATTCGCTAGATGAAACAACCTGGGATACCCATAGGAGTTTTGGCTCAACTGATGAGAGCATCCTATCTCTATCGGGGATCAGGAACAGTTCCAACTCTCAGCAGGCAGATCTGCTCTCCTCAACAAGAGACTTGCACGCAAGAGTATCTTTCTCAGATGAAGGAAGGGTGAAGTATTCAGTTATTTGCTATTATGATAAGCAGTTTGAGGCCTTACGAAGGATCTGTTGCCCGTCAGAGATGGAGTATGTGCGGTCCCTCAGTCGATGCAAGAAATGGGGGGCCCAGGGGGGGAAAAGCAATGTGTTCTTTGCAAAGACATTGGATGATCGGTTCATTATCAAGCAGGTCACAAAGACAGAGCTTGAATCATTCATCAAGTTTGCCCCAGCATATTTCAGATACTTATCGCAGTTGATAGGTTCAGGCGGTCCTACATGCCTTGCAAAGATACTGGGGATCTATCAGGTATATATCTGACTTTCTTTCAAAACCAAGGTTAACTGAATCTTTTATAATAGGTAATTTAGCATCCTTATGCATGAAAATAATCAATTCTGTCAATATAGGACATGCATATGCTTTGTGAATGGTTTATGGGTTGTGGGTTCAATTCCCCCTTGTGCTCGTAGTCATTGGTGTAACCAACCACATGTATGCACATATATTTACCATGATCAGTGGGTGTGTGGACTTCTCTTATACTTGGAAAGACTAAACTGGTCCTTACAAAAAATATAATGTCATATCATACACACACTTCTTTCTTAGTGGAAGAGCTTAGGTTGCACTGCGAGTATAAATTTTCTCCTGAAGAGAAGTATTTGTCCATGAAATCTGCTATTACTCTTAAATTTTTGTGAGTACTGTTGTTAACTGGGTTTTTTTTTTTGTTTTCTCATCATCCGCTATATGTGGATCTTAAGGTTTCATCAAAGCACCTTAAAGGAGGGAGAGAATCGAAAATGGACGTCCTGGTAATGGAGAACCTTCTCTTCAGGAGAAACATTACTCAGCTTTATGACCTCAAGGGATCTTCTCGGTCAAGGTACAACCCCGACACTAGTGGGAACAACAAAGTCCTGCTGGATCAGAATCTTATTGAAGCAATGGCAACTTCTCCAATATTTGTTGGGAACAAAGCCAAGCGGTTGCTCGAACGAGCCGTGTGGAATGACACTTCTTTTCTTGCAGTAAGCAACACCAACAAACTCTTCCTCATTATTATTATTATTATTATTATTTTTACTTAATCTGTCTCATGCGCATAGATAACTAGAGACTGTTCCAGTGGATCAGAGAAACTTTTGGTGTTAATTAATGATCATCTGCCAATGTTAGATTCTTACGCCTGAATATTTCATCGCTGCAGTCGATTGACGTGATGGACTACTCCTTGCTCGTTGGTGTGGATGAGGAAAGGCATGAGCTGGTCCTTGGGATAATCGATTTCATGAGACAGTACACATGGGACAAGCATCTTGAAACCTGGGTCAAGACCGCAGGCATTCTTGGTGGATCCAGGTACGAACCCCCGACAGTGATCTCACCTCAGATGTACAAGAAGAGGTTCAGGAAGGCCATGACCGCCTACTTTGTCATGGTCCCAGACCAATGGTCTCCGCCAACAATCATTCCGAGCCTCTCCCAGTTGGAGCTCTGCAACGAGAACTCTCAATGCGGGAATGCTGCAGATAGAGTAGGTGAATGAACCCTTTTCCGCCTTCCTATAGCTCCCAACTACATTAGCTATGTGGCCTCCTGCGGCTATGTCTTTACCCCCTCCTCCTCCTCCTCCTCCTCCTCCTCCTCCTCCCCATGCAGCATGCATGCATCCCGTCTCGCAGTAATTCTTTTTTACATGGTCTGCCTCATCGGGATCTGTTGTAAGTAAGTGTACATGTAAAATTCGTAAATTCACTTTAGGTAAGATAGCAGAAGTGCCTGATGATCTCGGGAGCTCTTCTTTACTTCAATATTCATTGCCGCAAGATCTCCAAGTAACGGGGGAAGATGTACGATGTTTACGATTGTTGTTGTTGTTGTTGTTGTTGTTGTTAGTTGTCGTCAGATGTGATAAGCTCCTCATAGCTAAATTCTTGGCCCCCTCTCTCTTATATGCTGGTGAAGCTCTGGTTGTATAACTCTGATGGAATGCATTTCGACTCTTTCCCTTTTCTGTCTACATTTCCCGAGCCCTAACCCCTCTCCTCCGATTTGAGTGCGGGGTGTGGCCACAGCTCCTCCCGAATTCGTTGGAATATCTTTGATTCCGATTGAGTTCGGTCGCGTACGGATTTATTTTTATTTGGAGTATCTCGATGGACTTAAACGGGGATTTGAATTTATCAGCATGGATTGGTCGGGTCGGTGGTCACCACCTGATCTGGTCTCCGTTGGAGACGATGAAGAAGAGGGGGGCTGAGATGCGGGCCATGGCAGCCGACTCCGCCGTGCTCGTTTTGGCAAATGGAGACGGCTTCGTGTGGCACACGTACGAGGGCAATTTTGAGAGTCCTTAAAACATCTGGGGGATTTCGTGACTATTCTTAAACGATGAGGGGCAACGTGAAATTAAGACAAATAGCCGACGAGTTTGGATGATCATGAACCTTCCCTGTATCGTCTCCGGGTTACCCCCTGCCAAAGAAAAATCCCTCAAAAGATCGCATCGAGCCCCTTATAGGCTGAAGCCATCGTTGTTTCCGTCGCAGAGAAATTCATCAAAGCCAGATCAGAGGAAGAGGGGGAAATGGCGTCTTCATCTTCCGAGGATTGCCTGATACACCAAGTGGACGAATTGCAGAAGCAGCTCGGGAAGAAGCAGAAGTTCGAGGAGGCTGTTTCTTCCATCAGAACCCTTCTCCAGCAATCGTATCCATCTGCTTCTCCCTCTCTTCAGCAAAAGGTCTTAATCTTTCCCATTTTTTTTACTCTCTCGAGGTGGATCCTTTTCATGGCTGGATCTGCCTGGGTTCTTCGTGATAACTTGACCATCTACAAAAAGGAAGATTTGGTTGCTGTGCTTGTCAATTGGGCGAATTCTTCATATTTCCATCTTGAATTTGTTGCTGGTTTGTGTCCGTTTATATAAAGTCGTACGATTGTTCAATTTGCCATTTGTGAAATGAAATCCATTATCTCTGCAATTTGCCGCTGATCTTAATCTCCACGACCCCCCTCCTACTCTAGTCACGAATGGTATCCGAAAGTAGAGTCGAAGATTTCTTATGTGCCCTTAAACGAGACAGCGCCTGTCAGATTATGATTTTCCTGTAGATTCTCGTCATCAAATGGCAAAAATGTAATATGTGATGGCTTACCATGGTTTGGCCAACTTTAGTGGTCTCCACAGCATTGTTTAGCATTGGTAAAAAGTTTCATCTTCGGCTTGTTTGTACTAATCTGAGCATAATCGATTGTGACTTGTGTATTCACTGAATTGTTAGGATGTTTGTTTGCATTTTTTTCACCTACAAAATATAGCTCGTTGCTGCAAGCATGACACAGGTGATAAATTAGCGGAAACTATATGTAATAAATTTGACAAATATACCATCTCCTGGTGCTAGATTTATGCCGCTGTATGTCGAGTTGCAACAATTTTGAAGACAAGGTATACAGCTCCAGGATTTTGGCTCGCTGGTCTAGGGCTCTTTGAGCAGGCTGAGGCCATCATCTCTAACCCATCAGAGAAGGTACATTTGAGAAGCTGCATTTCTCAGGCCCGTGAGCAACTGCATTTAGCTGAGAATCCAGCACTGGAACCTGCACAGAACAATGCCAATAGAGGTCCAACAACTTTTATCTTTTCAGTTATTTGATAATAGATGTCTTTCATTCTGTTTCTTACTTGGACTTTGTATATTGATTTAGGATACCTATTTGAGGGCCACCTTACTGTGGATCCCGAGCCTCCACGGCCTCAGTGGCTTGTGCAGACAGACCTCATGAATACTATTGCCAGTCTAGCAGTGGCTGAATCCTCTCGCCCAACAGAGGAAAGGAACTTATCAGAAACTGCTGCTAATCTATTGCAAGAGCTCATTCAGAATATTGACAACACGATCCCTGAAGTACATTAATTCTCTATTGCCTTATTAGTTTTTATGTGTATATATAAGTTTGGGATGTGCTCGATTTAGAATATTGACAACATGATCCCTCATGATTTGCTATATTGCTCGATTGATGACAATTTCGTCCCTATGCTCTGGAAAGAGCAAGAAATGCTGCTTGATTTATTCTCTGTACCTTATCTCTGTTTACTGCCAAGGATTGTAACTATGTACTTCTTCATCTAGATTCTCGAGGATGTGACTGCAGTTCCAAGGGCTCCGCCTGCCAGCAGAGAAGTAGTAGCCAAGCTGCCTGTTATCACGCTTACAGAAGAAATCGTGGCCAAAATGGGAAGTGATGCTGAGTGTGCAATTTGCCGGGAGAACTTGCAAGTCAATGATAAGATGCAGGAGTTGCCTTGTGAGCACACATTTCACCCACCTTGCCTGAAGCCTTGGTTGGTGAGTTATACTATCTGCTTCTCAGTACATGTTTTATACGGTTTCTGGCTGAAGTCGGTTTCATCCATTAGATGTTTTAAGTTATTAGATCCTGCGAATCTATGTTCACTGTAGGCAAATGTACTCATTTCAACAATCTCACCTTATAGTAGCTAGGGCCACCTGCGTGCACCACCTGCGAGATTCTTAAGATGGGTTCATATTTGCCTACAGAGTTTTTATATTACTTCAAATAGAAAGATCTAATTGTCAAATCTTTTATAAGTACATATCATGTAATGACCATTCCTATCTGATAGAAAAGATCCTGTTATTCCAATTGTTTACAGAGAATTTGGAATTCGTTCTTGTTGGTTGGCTTTCCTGCTATACAACAGTACAACTTATTAATAGCAGGGAAACAGATTTGTATTTCTGTCAGATATAATTCTTAATTGAATGGGAAATTGACTCCTTGATAGGAGTCATAATCATCTATCCCCAGAACTAGTAGTTTTCCCGTAAAAAGGAAGCTTCCTTGGTTGGTGATAATATCCCATGTTCCAGACAACTGATTGAACCCACTGGAGTTATTTCTCCGTCTCTTTTTATGAGTTCTCCTGGAATATTTGTGTGTATTTGTGATACTTTGCGATTGATACATGCACGTAGCCTCTGTAGTCTAACTTCTATCGGACATTTACTGTGCTGTGCCTGCACATCTTGAGGTCCAACACTAGTGAACCGTACACAGCTTATATTTGTATGCTTTACTGGTGCGTCAGAAGTTTGTGTGTAATTACAGGATGAGCACAACTCTTGTCCAATTTGCCGACACGAGCTCCGGACTGATGATCATGCCTATGAGACCTGGAAGGAGCGTGAAAGGGAGGCGGAGGAGGAGAGAAAAGGAGCTGAAAATGCTGTTCGTGGGGGTGAATACATGTACGTTTAAGTACTCGTCAATTAGTTAGATATGCGTGTCCATCCATCATGTAGTTTACTCTGAATGCTGGTAGCTATTCTTTTGTCAGCCGAACTCATTCGCAGTTAATCTTCAAACGCGACTAAAAGCTCAAATTTTGGAGCCTTGGCCTGTTTACTATTATGCTTGGTGAGNCTTCAAACGCGACTAAAAGCTCAAATTTTGGAACCTCGGCCTGTTTACTATTATGCTTGGTGCGTGATGAGCATCTGGAAAGAGAAGAAAACTATGCGGTTGCCTCTGGTCCAAGGGGTCGACTAGGAGAACCTGACCACAGAATAGTAAGCTACTTAGATTTTATGGGCCGTTCATTCGAAAGAGGAACAAATATAAATGAAACAAGAATTTGCCCAAGTGCAGAAATCGAGCACATTTGTACACATGAAAAAGAAACGGGCATTAAACTGCTTTCCTCAATCAGATGCAGGGACGATAAGATAATGAGAAATTCAACAGAGGTCTTTTAATTTTAATTTTCTTTCATACACCAAATTGGAACTAATAAAAGATCTCTAGAGCCATTGAGTTACAGCAGAAGGTCAGAGGCCCAACGCTCGAGCTACTCACGACCATAAGCTTAGAACTCGGAGCAAATTCAAGCCCAAAGCTAAAAGAATCGTGGCGAAATAATCAACGCAGGTTCCATTCTCTTCTCGGACACTTCTTCTTCACATTTTCATCGGCAGGGTGGGGGGCGGCTTCTCCGGTGATACTACTGTACTCTGATGGAACTAGGCTCTTCAAGCTCTGTCTTGGGTATTCGAATAAGCCACTTATCATCTCCAGCAAAGCTTTTCAGACCCTTTCATCCTCAATGTTCGTTTGGGTCATTGACTGCGAGGCCCAGGAGAATTCCTATGAGGAATAGGCGTTCTTGGTGCATGGTCCATAATGGATATGCAGGAGCTGGGAGCCTAGGCATCGGTGACAGTGGTGGAAGCTTCGCTAATGCTGCCACCAGTGACAGCAGAACTAAGATTTACAGAAGGTTGGGTTCTTGTCTGGTGATCCCACCACCCTATGGAAGGAAGCCGCGTGGCATAATCAAATTCCTAGGCGGAGCCTTCATAGGAGCTGTCCCCGAAGTTACCTACAGGTTTCTTCATTTTCTTCCCTGGTTCTCTTCTCCCTCTTGCTTGCAGATTGATTCGTTAATTGAGCATTGTTTTTCGGTGTATAGTTTCTTTTAGTCTTCAGAGATCTGTTGTTGCTGTTGTTTGCAGCTACTTTATCGAGCTCTTAGCAAAGGAAGGATTTTTAATCATATCAGTGCCTTATAATGTGACGTTTGATCACGCCCAAGCTGCTAACGAAATCTACAACAAGTTTAATTCTTGCTTTGATGATGTCTGGTCTTCTGGGTTGCCCGAGGATGGCCTATCAGCTGCTGATCTTACTGGACTCCCTCTTTTCTCTGTCGGTCACAGGTGATTTTATGGCTTCACTACCGCTTTCCCGGTTAATGAACTTGCTTTTGCCCAATATTACATGAAGCAATCTGACATTAGCGATTTAAGATTTCAGGTGGGTGTGATTCGGTAACTCATAGCTGTCTAGATTTGAGCATCTCTTTCCTTCATTTGCTCTCTAGTATATTGAAATTATCCATCTTGATAAAAAGAAATGGTCCATCTGAGTGATATACATTTTGGGATTTGTTGCAGCAATGGAGCACTTCTCCAAGTACTGGCAGGAAGTTATTTCTCCGAGAGGATACCAAAGGTCTATCATATTCCCTGTTTTTCTTGTTAATATGGATGTTTCTTGTCAAATGTCTATTGGGTTCTCAGTGAAGTAGCTTACTTGTCTGCACTATGCATTCCAAATGCTGATTATTAAATTTCCTTTAGTCTAAAATAAATCAGCAAAATCTCGAGTGTGACAAAGAATTTTTCTGTCGTGGAAGGCTAATGCAATAATCGCATACAACAACCGGCCAGCAACTGAAGCAGTTCCTTACTTTGAACAGGTAATTTATTGTTTATTTTTCTAGCTAGCGCTTCTGGATTTTCTTAGTTCCACGACTTCTTAGTACAGCATGGCTGATATTGCTAAAGGAGTAGTAAATATATATATATATATGTCTTGGTGGGAATTCCGCCTAATAATAAGCTGTTCTATGGTGTTTTATAGACAATCAGAACTACTGGTAATTTGAAACTCTGGGGATAAAATCATTTAAAATACCAAGTACACGATGTGCTCCCACTTAAAAGCAAATCATCTCAGAGCTTACTCTACATTAGGTTTAGTATTCTATAACCTATAATTGAGAAACTTGTGCTAATATTGTGCAGTTGGGTCCTCTTGTTCGTCAGATGATGCCACTAATGGAGGCATCCCCTGTTTATTCTTTGGCTCGAAATGCCTCAGGTTAAGTGATTAACTATAACAAAGCTCATTTATTTACTATCATACTATTAAAAAAGCTGCATTTCCACTTTGAAATTTTGGTCAAGCTTTGTCTTGCTGTGTTTATATAGGAGACGCAATTAAGGTACTATTTGATACTGCTGGCTCGATTATTAAGGAGTATGACCAAGAAGCCCTAGTCTCTTTGACCAAATTTGTTGATCAGTTGCCCTCTGTACTGAACCAGGTACTTTATGATTTTCAGGGAGCATCATTAGTTCTGCATTCCAGTATTGCAATTACGTTTGCTGCCTAACGTTGTAAGCATTATTCTGAAGATAGAGGAGTTTAATATTGGATTCAGGTCACTGAGGGGATATCAGAGTTTAGACCAACGCCCTCTGAGAATCGTGATTTTTGCAAGAACTCATACAATGTCAAACACACACTTCTGGTACTTTTAAATCTGGAATTGATAGAGAAACAATCTCTTGTGTTATGGTAAATATATTAAGGTGCTCCAATAACACCACCTGCCTCGGGCCATTTTGCAGGTCAAGTTCAACGTTGATGCAATCGATGAGACAGATCTCATAGAGGAGACACTGAGGCCTCGAGTGGAGTCCGCTGGAGGGACTCTGGAAAAGGTTGAGCTAAGTGGTACTCACATCACTCCGTGCGTTCAGGTAATGTATATGTATATAATCTTCGGGACTGATTGTTTTTGGTATCATGTTGCCCTGCTTCATAACGCAATGCTCAACAGGAAAGGACTCAGAATTCGATTTTTGCCCTTTCAACTGATTCAGGACCCAAGATGGCGGGTCGGAACCGTCTATACGCCAGCAGATGCCATTGCCCAGGGGCTTAAGACACTTTCTTTGAATGAAATAAGATTCCTTACAAGAACCATCAGTGATTGGTTCAGACAATTTGAAAAATGAAGTAAATCTGCTGCAACTATGTCCCCCACTCCAAGGTCCAAGCACAGATGTATACACCAGTGTGATAAATTCGTAGATGGTACCTTAGACTATACCGTACTCATGTAAAACTCATACTGAAGCGAAAGCTTGTACAGATCGGTTTGGTTTTAGCGCTTCTGGGAGGGAGAAACTTAATCCGCATTCGATTGTAAGGGTTTGTTTACCTCTGCCATTTCATCACAAATTCGAACTTTCCTACAGTCATCGACTTTGACTAGATGTGCGTCTGCTGGGATGATGACCCTCACAAGAGTGGAAATAACTGAGAAGAAGCCTTTCATGCAGGATAAAGAAAATGAATCTTCTGCCAAACTGTATCAACTGAGGTAGAGATCTTAAAACCATGAAACACCCAAAATTTTTTTGCCTCTCGCCTACCTTCATATATCACAACATGTGTGTCTTGAAAAATGTAATTACTAATCCATCTGTGCAATCGAGCCTGGGGTTCCTGGAGAGCTTCTGGACACGGTAACTCGTCAAGGAGAACAGATGTGAAAGCACGATATTATCAGCCCTGAACTTTAGCTCCATCGTCACGGCAAACTATATGATTTGTCTAATACTTTGTATCTGTATGTAGTAATTGGTTCTCTTTTCTGTAGGGTTGCACATAGAGAGCCGAAGAATCAGATTGAACTATGAATCGAACCGAACATAAAAAACCGGTTAAGGACAAACCAGTTCTTATATGGTAGGCTTTCTTGAGGTGAAGTGGTGCGGTCAGTTATTAAATTTAAACTATTCTATTAATATGTTAAAATCACCAAACCATATTTAAAAAAAAACGTATATTTAAAATATTGTAAAATATTAGAAACAAAATATGAATATATTAAAAATACTTTTAAAAAATAAAAATAGTTAGATATAGTTTACCACATTTTCTACCACTTTATATATACTAAAGTTTGTTATAAATATGCCAATTAGTCTTAATATTGTATATTTAATTCATCTATAGTTGAAAATTTTATGATATCAATACCTTTCTTTTTATTTTTATGTATATACATTTTTTTCATTTGCTTGTGTTTCGACGCATTTTTTATTTTGTTTTAGTTCGATTTATATTGAGTTTGTTATTTTTTATTATTTTTTAAAAATAGTTCGAGCCGATTGATCAAATTATAGAACTGGTTCAAAATAATTCGACTCGATGACCGTGAAATAGTTATGGTTCGAGGGTATAACACAAGAACTAAATCGAATCACTTTAATGTTTCGGCAAAGGCCGGTCGGTATGAAATGTTTGTAGGGTTCAGGGTTACAAAATCAAGAATAAATCGAATCGCTTTAATAGTTTTGGCGAGGGGTTGGTTCAATTCGACGGAGCCACGAGCGTCCCCACCGTTTTCCGGGGTCCAACGTGGCTGCCGAAGTTCACATCCTGACTCGTGCATGAACTGCTCATAATTAAGAAGGGGCGACTCTTCTTCCATTTGTGNCGAAGTTCACATCCTGACTCGTGCATGAACTGGTGACTCCCCTCTTCCATTTGGGCATTAAAAATTCCCCCTTCTTAACCCCTTTCGATGTGTCCGTAAGCCGAGGGGGATCAAGCGCGTGATGGGCCCCACCTGGAAAAGGCGTTGACTCGACTGATGCAGTGGCTGGCGCCGCCTTTTTCTCTCTCTCTCTCTCTCTCTCTCTTGCCTTCTTTAGTTTCACGTTTTCATCATGACGTAATTCGGGGCATTACTGGGGGGGTGGGATCAGGTCAAATGTGCACGCCGTAAAACCGAAATCGCTCGAGGGGATCGTACCAGCCTAGTCCGGACACCACCAAGAGAACTTGCGAACTTAAGAGTAATTGGAGGAAACGACCAAGAAATTTCGCGGATGAAAACTGCATCCCGATCCAGAGATGGTACAATTACCAGATACGATGAGACGGACCGATGTTCCAACTTTTGACTTGCGTTGGGCGTTTGTTGACTGGTCGGAGTGTTTGGCCGGTGACAGTTCCAAAAAATAAAAAAAAAAAAAGATCCGATCATTCAAGCCCCTCCCCCCTCTTCCTCCAAAAAGAACACTCTTGTCAATTAACTTATGAACGTGTGTACGTAAATAAGATTAATTAATTTCTTTAATCCCGTCATGACATGCGCATATCACATATCATATGCATCAGCACTAGCTAACATATGCCTCTCTCCTTATAAAATGCACATATTATGTAATATTGTAAAAATTATTTATTAAAAATATATATTTAATCTTATATGAACTTAAAATTATATATATAAAATCTTGATTTCAATTTTTGCGTCTCAACAAAAGCCATCACCGAAGATCTCTTAGGCCTGAGTAAGCCTATTTAATTTAAATTTAGAGCAATAAGATATTATTAAGCTTTTTTTATTGTCGAAGTTAATATTGAAAAAGAAAAAAAAAAAAAAGAGGAAAGGAAGAAGGAAGTCCACGGTCCACAACTTGGACTAGGCTGCCTTAGTGACCGGTGTTTGCACTAAAACTTACATTTAGGAGTCAATATTTTTCAACTAATTTATATTAAATCTGGTCAAAATTATGAATTCTCCTTTAATTATAATATTTATATTAAAAATATCATTTACAGTATGAAAAAAACCTCATCACTCAACCATTAATATGCATCTACCATATTGCATTTTTTTCATTAGGATAGGATACGTCCATGTTGACGGTTCTAAGTACTGTTAACATGTGTCAAAGTAGATGAGAGGGATTTACTGCAATGATATCACTCTCAATCTAACAAATGAGAGATCATATGTTCTTTTTCTCTGGCACCCTTTTAATCCTCTATTTTTCTATTATGTTTTAGAGTCATGAATGTAATGAAAAAAGAAGTGTCAAAAGTTGAAGGAGATGGTTGGAGAACTTCACTCATCGAACATCAGAAAGTCCATAGGAAGGGGAAACAACTGGAAAATTTAGCAACACCACAGAGCTAAGATTCGTGTAGATGGTCCGAGTAACTCAAAAAATATATATATATATATATATTTTTTTTTTGGGTCATTTCAGCTCTGCAGTTACAAGAATCTCTGCTTCTGGGAAAATGTGGTTCAATGAGCTTCAAGAACTACTACAACCCTTGTCGAGCTTGTCTTTGTTCTTCCAATCCATGACCTGACTGACCTACACATGCATGCTCCTGCATAAATTATTTTGAGAGCCTTCATCTATATTATTGGTGACGCTAGGTGACTAGACATTACATAATTACCCGATCGATCCCGCATTGAAAAAGTACATGCGAGCGCCGGCATACTTAGCCATGTTTATAGTTGCACGTGAGCGTTTTTACTTGGGGTAAATTTCAGCACGACATCTTTTTCGAGTCTTCCTCTCGAGACGCCCGACGCCCGAGTCGTCGAGATACGTGGACCCTTAGAAGCTCCACAGAAAGGATGACTGGTATGTGTAATTGCCACCGTCATCACTAGCACCATCGTTACCATCGTCCCAGTCACGATCTTCATCTGCATCTCGAACGTCACTATCGAATGCTGGGGGAGGATGCAACTGATTGCCGTCCATGGTCATGTACCCAGCATCGCTATACGGGAACCTGAAATCCGAAACCCTCCCTTCGTTCTCGTCAAGCGCCCCCAAGAATGACCAGTCCATGCTGTGCTCTCCACCACCTTGAGATGAAGAGGGGTTATCGGTGGAGCTTGCCATCTTGGTGCTGGTCCCGGCTCTGGGGTCCGAGTGCTCATTGGCATACCGAGCTGCCACAGCCTGGATCTCTTGGTGGGTGAGATTTTGATCCCAGATAATATCGGGCAGGCTATCCGGAAAGTTGAACTTTGCACTCCGGCCGCGCAAGCATAGGAGGGCGGCGTCAAAGGCCCTCGCCGCCTTCTCCGCCGAGTCGTAGGAACCGAGCCATATTCTCTCCCGGCTGTTCGGGAGCCTTATCTCTGACACCCACTTGCCCCACTTCCGCTTCCTCACGCCCTTGTACTTGGTGGAGGACGGAGGGGAAGGGGAAGAAGAGGACGGTAATGGGGATGATTCGCTGGGCTGCGACTGCAGACCCGAGCATGATTTGCCGGGCTCTTTCGGCTTCATGGGGCCAACGGCACTCCGTATTCCGGCGTTTCTCTTCCTCTCGCTGACGTCGAGAGGGATGGATTAAGATGTCCGGGCCAGGATTTTGGGTGGAGCGACGGAAGCCAGCAGCAAAAGTACTTGTATAAGTAGTCGATGCATGGTGTGCTTCGTCTCTCTCTCTCATCCTCCGCCCTTAAGCGCGTTGGCTGGTGCAGAGTGACAGCTAGAAACGACACGTAGCTGTCTGACATGGGCGATGGCGTAGCGACGCGGTAGGGCCAAAGTCGTGGACATGGCCGGTCCGGTCCGATGATCGGTGGACCGCAGGTGACAGGATGTTTCCTCTTAAAATTGTATACCCCATTCTCCCTCCACCGGCGCGTGCATTCACCACCTGTCTCCCATGGAAACAAACCCACGATTTAAAAGCGAATAATTTATTGCCCTCATAAATTATATTCAATTTGATACATCTACGAGGAAAAAAAATTAAAAATGTAAATGTTTTCTTTTCCAAGAATTCAAAAGCATATTGTATTGCTTAACAAATTTTACGTCCAATCGGAAAAAAAAAAAAAAGCCGCTTGTTACATCCACTTTGTCTCCATGGCCTTTCCACAAGCGCGGGGGCAAGCGCGTCTACTGTTCGACTGAAGGGTGAAGCCAGGGGGTGGTTCCCTAATTGGTCCCGGACGGTGACAACCGAAACATAATTCAAATTCAAAAAGTTTTACACATGCCAAAATAGTTTAATCAGTGTTATTATCCTTATTTTAAAAATTAAAATATTATATATTTAATTTTTAAAGTAATATCTTTAAATTTTTCTCTTTTTCAATTATTTTATAGTCTAATGAATCTTTATATAATAATGATGAGAAGAAGAAGAAGAAGAAGAAAGTCTTAACGCTTTTGCCACTTTTATCAACGCGGATGTTTTCTGCCTGCAATGGTGGATTTATGTCTCTATCTGCCTTGTCTTCTTCTTACATATTAATCGGAATTAATTCTAGAAACGACATTTAGCTAAGCCGTTGTTAGGCAAATTGGGCTCTTTTCCATACAAACGTACGACCACATAATAATTAATTATCTGGATCAAATCCTCTTAATTACAAAACCAAGAGAGGAACATAATTATATCATATCCTCATTTTTAATATCATCTATTTCGTTCTTTAATTAGTAAACAAGTTGAAAATGCTGCTCTGCGCAAGTGCTTGTCTTGTCCACTGTCCCTGAACTCCATTCAGTGGACCCCACCTGAAGTACTTTGACTCCCTCGGATTGCAGACGGTGGGATTTGTGCGATTGCGCCGTCCGCGTTTTCCTCAAAATTTAGACTCGCAGCGTCCGTCCAGATGTTGGTCTTTCACTGGTTAAAATGGCTGATGTTGCATCGATCGTATGTGCGTCGCAAGCATGCAACTGATTTGTCCTTCTTCACATACGGAGAGTCCGAACTTAGTTATGATGTTCTCGGCCAACTAAGGTATCAAGGAAATCGGATTTGTATATCGAAACTCGGGTAATATGCAATAGGGGGATCGCCATGACGCCCCGACGATGCTGCAGGTCGAAAGTCGAAAAACAACGCCGAGAGCCGGTGAGTCGTCGGACGAGAAAATCCGGGAACACTGAGATGCCACCCAAGACTGTATAGAGAGACAGTGCATGGAGCCGGATGAGTCGTATCTTCGATCCCATAACAAGATCTGACAGCAGTTGCTTCTGAGCAAGTTGCATAACAATAAGACGTGACAGCAACATCGTCATTATCAGACAACTTCCGAGATGTCTACTATATCCGTTGTATGAGACTGGCATCGGGAAACTANCTTATCAGACAACTTCCGAGATGTCTACCGTATCCGTTGTATGAGACTGGCATCGGGAAACTACAGTTCGATCGCTGTGATCAAACTGCATTTCTTTCAGACCAGCACCGGAAAGCCAGAGATCAAGACTCCGATCTAGAGACCCTTCCAGTCGCGAGGAAAGGAGGGAAATCATGGCGTTGGACGAATCAAGTCCTTAGTCACAAAGGATCGGGATTTAAGTTCATTGGTGATACTTAATAATCCTCCTCAAAAATAAGGTGGAGAAGAGTGGGAGGATTATGGACTGTATCGGCTGTGTAGCTGCTGATGAGAAAATAAGTTTTTGGGTTGAAAGCTTCAACTTCCGTGGCCTCAAGGACAGCCTTCACCTGAGCTTTGACAGCAAACAGTGCCGAGTACCAAGGTACGTATATGAGATGCTTGCAGAAGAGAATTTGTAGCCATTTCCACCGAGAAGCCAAGATCTCTAGAACACAAAATTGCCTCTATATATGGATAGGCTTATTTGGTGAAATTAAGAGTGCTGATCTGTACATATGCTTATTAGACAAACTTGCGATCTCAAATCCGGCAGTTGAAAGAGCATTAGGAATAATCCTGGACGGTGGCATGCACCAAAGCATATAATTCGAAATGGCTTTCCCTGATTGAAGCGGCACACCGGAATCTTACTGCAATGGCTCATCACGAAGAACTAAGATCCGCAATCAAAGTTTATTGTGAAATTACAGATGATCATTCCTCTCATATCAACCACCGCAAGCTGTCCCAGTGGGTCTCCTTCATGAGAGCTTCTTCATCTCTCTCTAACCCAGAACGAGTAAACATCTCAGAACAGGATCACAACCGTGGACCGGCCAAGCTCGATTTAAAGATCATAACTTAAGAAGTTCAGGACAATGAAAAAAATACAACCATACATTTGAATCCTAGAAAGCAGTGAGTTGTAGCCTTGGCGGCAAAGTTCATGTTTGCTCCAAGAAGTCTAGTCCACAGAAGAGAGCCATGAAGCCAGCAAACCCCAAAAAAAGAAAAGAATTTGAAGACTTAATTCCTGAAATCGGTCGTCTTCACAGGCAAGACACTTACTGGTGCTAACTGGCCTCTACTCTTTACCTCCGTCATCCCTATGTTTGTTACGGATCGTTTACATTGATTGTCTTGTGTCCTCTTTCGTGATCATGTTGATCGAAAGGTTCCAGTCGATCCATACATACATCACGGTACAAATTGGGTGGGGCAGGTTCAAATTAAAACGTCAACCCCACGGCCCTCATCATCAGGGCCTAGTTTTCCAAATGGCCTAGAATCAATTGAGTTGACTGAATAAGTCCCGTCGCCATCCATCTCAACAACCTTCTTCCCATTAGTATTACGGCGGTCGTCTTCTACATCGCCTTCTTTGATAGTATATTCGTGCACCCAATCCTCAACCTCATCAAATCCAAGCCGAAGCTCTCGAGCAATTCGCTCTCACAGGCATTTGAATGACTCCCCATTCTTAAATCAGATGGAAGTCGAGCGTTTTTGCCGAAAACCCGACTACCAAGCTTGTCTCCGATCATCGGCAGAGTCTAATCTAATCCCTCTTGCAGTCACTAGAACTGCAGAAGTAAGCCCCGTCTGTTCCCTAGTAAAAAATCTCCCTTCCGCGGATCAATCATGCATGTCCGGAAAAATGAAAGATCCCACCTGACTCTGAGGAATGCATAACGCAACATCAGAGTGCATACCCTAGCAGAATGTCACAAGTTGTGCCGCTTGCTACGACAATATTTAACATGATATACATTGCAAAATTTATTAATATTGAACACCTAATAATGGGGGGAAAATGGCAAGATTGTCGGTAGAAGTTCCCACAAGATTAGTTAAATTTATCACCCATTTGGATCATCCCGTTCAAGGCCCTCGACCCATGCACCATGCCCACTTAGACAGGCACAACTTGGATAAAGAACATAAAAAAGGACTTAGCCATCGGGTCTCGATTACGTTAATTATCGAATTTGTCTCGATTCTTCCCTTCTCCACCGCCTAAGCCAATGAAGCCCCAGAAGAAGGGATGACTAAAGAAATCGAGAGGAGGGGTTGGTGGGGGAGGGTCGGGTCGGGTCAAGTGGGTCACCATAACCACCCACACACAAAGGAAACCCAACCAAAACCTACTCACTTTCCATCCCTCATTCCCCATTTATTTCCTACAACGTAGTGCTCGCCGATCAACAACCGCTGTGTTTGTCGTCGTATCGATAGTGCCTCGCATCAAGTCCAAAGACAAAAAAATGTCTAAACACCGCATGAAATGACGAAAGAAATCGACGAGAATGACAAAATAGTCGATGATTGATTTTGTTCTTTTTTTAAAAAAATAAGTTAGGATATACCGACCGAGAAAATCATGGGGATTCCAACATATTTGATTGTTTAAGTAATCGTAACTTCACGGATACAACATAAGTTTGACATAAATTTAAGAATTAGAATTCATGTGAAATTAAATAAATTTATTATGTGTCAAATTTTAAATAAAAGAATTAGAGGATCTAAATTTAAAATTTATACATAAAAATCAAATTAAGAGAATTTATATTTGCATCAGAAAACCCCTGAATTTTTTCCAAACTGAATTAGTTTTCAAAAGCTGGAATTCAACTGTGGAAGTACCCTTCTCTCTCTCTCTCTCTCTCTCTCTCTCTCTCTCTCTCTCTCCTCAAACTTCATCCTCTCTCTCTCTCTGTCTCCTTGTCATGGCCTAAAAGTCTTTATTGTCTCAACAGCCACACTTCATTCCACCGGCTCTTACCAAAAAACAGACCAATGCTCCCAATCCCGTCCTTCTTCAGCCCCGTGGCCCTGTGGCAGACCTACCTCCGCCGCTGCTTTGTGGCCTCCGGCCTCTCCCCCCGGGCCATCGAGGTCGACCCAGATGCTCAGACCACCGTCCACTTCTGGGCCCCTACAGGGGGGCCGGACCCCAAGAAGCCCTCCCTGCTTCTGGTTCACGGCTTCGGCCCCATCGCTGTTTGGCAGTGGAGGAAGCAAGTCCAGTTCTTTGCGCCCCACTTCAACGTCTATGTCCCCGATCTCCTCTTCTTTGGCCATTCCACGACGGCATCATCTGAGCGAAGCGAGGCCTTTCAGGTAAATTTTGCGTTTTTCATGTCGAGATTATCATACACTCAAGATTCAATTCTATCCTTTGACCACTGATTGATTCAGCAATTTTTTTGCTCCGCCATTTTTGACATCGTGGTGCCATTGGAGTGCAGTTTTCGACAAGAGAGCAGTTATCATACCAGCAACCATTCAATGCACATAGACTCTGTGTTAGGTTTGGCGTATGAACTATGAACAGGATTGATTGTCTCTGTTTTTCGTGTGTGAATCAGGCGGTATCCATCGGGAAGCTGCTCATCGAGGAGATGAAGGTGGAGAGGTTCTCCGTGGTGGGGACGAGCTACGGCGGGTTCGTGGCCTACAGAATGGCGGAGATGTGGCCGGAGAAGGTGGAGAAGGTGGTGATCGCGAGCTCCGGCATCAACATGCGGAGGAGGGACAACGAGGCCCTGCTGGAGAGGGCCGGTCTAGGGAAGATCGAGGAGCTTATGCTGCCGACCACGGCCGGCCAGCTGAGGACGCTCATGGACCTCGCGGTGTTCAGGCGGCTCAGAATGATCCCAGACTTCCTGCTGAACGATATCATCGATGTGAGTCCAAAATTCACCTTCCTCCGCCCATTCTCTTCTCGATTTAGCTTTAACAAGCCATGCATACATATATTTCATCTGAGATAACGAACCAAATTGAACACCCAACATCAAATCTCTTGGCACAATTTCATCGGATATTGAGTAGAATCGATCAATGATCGCTAGAATTTGTCAGGTTAGCTGCTGCCCCGGTCAGTGGGGGTTAAACATACATGGATGAAATTTCTTGGATATGCCTCCTCCATGGTATCCTGCAAATTACATTCGAACACTTGGGACCATTCCCCTCATTAGTTGAGACATAAGCCCGTCCGTTTGTTATTGATTGGAATCAACCAATTCTTGGACGACTTTCCTTTGCCTGTATAGTGAGACAGAAATCACATCCCGTCTGCATCCCATGTGGCATTGATAACACACCTAACAGACGGACCCATCAATAATTCAATCAACATCGACACAAGCACTGTTTTCAAGCTCATATTATGTGCATAGTTATGTTTACTGGTACGCAGAAGTTGTACTTGGAGAGCAGGAACGAGAAGATGGAGCTGCTGAAGGGACTGACTCTTGGGAGAGACGACAGCCCCCGCGTCTCCCCTCTTCGACAGGTGAAACTACAATTAGCTAGCTTCAGCCTTCAGTTATATATTTTAATGACGTGCTAAACTTAAATTACAAACGTTTCTGATTAGTTAGATCGATCAACGTGTAATTCTGGTTCCTAGCAGGAGGTGCTGCTGTTATGGGGAGAACACGACCAGTTATTTCCTCTGGCGATGGCTACTGAGCTGAAGCAGTAAGTTTTCCTCTCCTCTACAAAATGCTATATAATATATATATATATATATCTCTATATATATAGCAAATAAATAATCTTAAGAAATGGATTTTTTTTTATAAAAAAAATTATACGAGTAATTAAGACTACTACTGGTACTGGGTGCAGGCTAATAGGGGAGAAGGTGAAATTGGAAGTGATGGAGAAAACCTCACACGTGCCACAGATCGAAGACCCCGTGCGGTTCAACAACCTTGTCCACAGCTTCCTATGTGGGCCCCCCTGATCAAGTTCGTACGCACATATACATACACACACACACACATGTATGTGACTATAGTTTATTGACGGATCAGGACATGTCCCTCGCAAATTCCAGACCAAAAGCATGTATGTCCGAGGAGGAGGTCCACTCTGTCTACGTGGCTAATATAGTCAGTTTCGGATTGATGTTTTCCGTGAGTTTGAGGAGGTGCGATCTCGCATCACATATTTATCCAACACTCGGTTAAATTTCCATCACAGTAGCAACAAAAAAAAAAAGTTGCATTATACAAAGTAATAGTTTAAGTTAATAAGTAGCAACGCGCACTTATTTCGTATTCTAAAATTTCTCCCCATATAGGATATTATGCATATTCAAAGGAAATAAGGCAATAGATTTGTAAACTCACATGATAACCCACTTTGTTAAAATGTAAAATGTCCACTACAAATTTAAGGGATTCAATCATTTATTTGGTCGAAAGTTTAAGTTGATATGCATACGTAGAGATATTAAATGGATGGTTTTGGTAAGTTTCGAGCCGGTTTAAAACGGTTGTAGAACCACTTGACCTATTAAATATAATGTGCTGGTTCGGTTATGAGTCACGATTCAAAAAATTATGAATAAGCTTAAATGGATCAGTTCACTATTCGCACTTGTTTGAACAGTAAATCACAATCTTTTTCTTTTTTTAATTATTTAAAATAAATAAATTTTACATATTTTTATATTTTTAAATTGAAATGATTAAAAAAATTGACCGTTCATTAAAGGATTTTTTTTTTTTGCTATCATAAGTAGTTCAGCCTGGTTTATTAACGATTTTCAAACATGTTGGACCAGTTTGATGAGAAAATGTGTCGGGCCGGTTTCCGCTCAATGGACATATCTTTTGAACTCGGTCCGTTAGTGTCCATCAACCTAATAAAAGTGGATATATAAGTCAATTTAGGGGGCGGTTCAGGCCGATTTAGGTTTTGATGGACCGGTTCCGAGCCAAATCAACCCGATTAACATCTCTATGCACCCGTATTCATCATGGTATATTCTCAAATCTGCCTTCCGTAATCCAATATATCCAAGTAGCAAACCTAGTAAAGCGTGAATTCACAATAATTCACTCCGAACATTTAGTTAGAGTCCACCGCCCGTCAAAAACATGAATTCGGTAGCCTTTCCCTGAGGTGCCGGGCGACAAAACGGACCACTTTCTTTTTGGATGTTCTTGCACTGTCCGTCGAGTCGACAACAAACTAAGCTCAGGAGTCCGTACTGGCTTCCATTACACTCACACCCAAGCAAGTACTCCTCCATATGGCTTGACGTTCATCTCGTTCCTCGGACCAAGATTTTGGTCAATTGGCCGTCGGAAAACCTCGGACTGAGGCCGTTGAGCGTCCACACGGCATTGGAATCTGAGACCGTAGCACTTCCGTCCAGCTTCCTACTTTGACTGCCGCACAGAGGCGCTCTCTCTCTCTCTCTCTCTCTCTCTCTGGTTCACTTTCGGCGCTCTCTTTCTTTCTCCAGAGGATTTAGATTTTCTAATTTCTCAAATCCAGTCACCCGTCGATTAATCACATTCGCCATGGCTGTGTGAGACCTGCAGCCACATGTAATGCCGCCATTAAAATAGATTATCCGCTGTTAACCCTTCGTTCTCCACCACCATCACCTCTTGCAGAAGCAGCAGCAGCAGCTCACCCTCGGGAGCTGAGGTCGAGCTTCCTGCTTATTCTCAGGTGACCATGTTCGCTCGGTTTCCCCTTTTTTTAAGCCCTTTTTCTTCTTGTTTGTTCAATAAGCTTTGCTCTCCGTCTGTCTCTTGATTTTTCGTTCTGTCCGCGTTTGTTTCTATCGGAGGTGTTAGATCGAGGCATCACGAGAGATCTCGTGGACCGTTTATTTGAGCTAGGTGATTGCGGTGGAAGTTTAGATTTTGGCGATAGATATATTAAGAAAGAAGTGAACGTAGAAGGGTGCTGGTACGGTGAGCTTGTCGGCAGTTACACAAATTATCAAGTTTCAACTGCATCTTCTGTAGCAAGTAAGGTTTTTGAAAGTTGATTACAATGGCGATTGTTCGAGGCTGAGTGTATGGACATATGGAATGGTTCTGCTGTGTTGTGAGATAACGGGATTTCCAAATGCTGCACTAATTCGAGTAAAAACTGCAGGTTGATTTTGCAATGCTATTACGGTACGTATTGTCTTAGTTGGAAGTCATGGGATCTAAGGAGGATGAGTCTAATGTCTGGAAGGTCTAACTATGTGCATGTTATTTGAGGTCAAATTTCCTGGTCCTGATTCCGAATAATACATGAAAGTTGGAAATTCATATCATGAATAATAATCTTACTGCATATGCTGCAACCTGTTGTGAGAATAGTGTGAAGTTTGTGTCCTGAGGGGACATTCAACAAGCAATTGCCTGTTAACTTTGCCAGGCTCATATTTAAAAGGAGAGCAACGATTATGATGGATATTAATTGGAGGAATCAGAAATCATAGCTGGGAGGTTTTATCAGTTAGTCTTCCATGCTGTGTGTTGAATTACAAAACATGGGATCATTCTGCAGCAGAAACCGTGGATATTATGAAGCAGATGCTGAGGAGAATGCACAGGTAATCTACACTTCAGAATTAGATACTCAATATGCCCATTTCCTGAATGGTTCTTAGTGAAGCAGGCATGGGCTGGTGATCCTTAGGTGGTGCTCATGTGGTTGATCACTGCATCTGATTTTCTACAGGCTGCTGAAATTGAAAGGCGAATAGAACAAGAAACAGAGGCTGAAAAGCATATACAGAAACTTCTTCTTCTTGGTACCATAACCAAGCTTTAATAGGTCCATTTCAATATAGATTGCAATATTAAAGATCTGTTGAAGTACAAGCATCTGTATATAACCTTTATTCGTGGCCTGTATACTTGGTTCATTTTTATTTAGATCGGTTCTTTCAAGGACCATCTACTTAATGCTGATCATTACTAATGTTGTACTAGAATGCTCAGGGAGTAACTCTAAGATGAAAGTCTTTAAAACAGCCTGATTCTCTCTTCCTATTTGGTCAAAACGCTCAAGTAGGTCGAGTCAGTTATTTTCACTGCCGACTTTCACCTTCAAGAGACTGTTAAACATCCTTTCTACATTTTTAGTTCTCTTGTACGGCTCCTTAATTTAATTTTACCTTTGGACCTTTATAATTGATGTTGCTCCTACTGATTTTCCAATTCTTCTGTTTGAAGGTGCTGGAGAATCAGGAAAATCAACCATTTTTAAGCAGGCAGGGAATTTGTTCTTCCCTTAAATTGAAATTAACAACTGTGGCTTCTGAAAATCCTGGTGATTGATTTTGGGTGTGAAACCCGTGCAGATAAAACTTCTGTTTCAAACTGGCTTTGATGATGGAGAACTCAAGAACTACATCCCAGTCATCCATGCAAATGTTTATCAGACAATAAAAGTATGCAATCCTTGAAACGGTGTGTTGGTTATTTCCCTTGCACAATGCCGTTGATGTATAATAAATTTTTATTATAAAAGAAACTAGGAAAGTTTCTTATATTTGGCATATTACCTAAATCCCTTCATCTCCACATCAAACTATAACAAGTGTGTGGTACTTGAATTTGTGTGTCTGTGTTGGCTACTTCCCTTTTGCAAAGGCATATATTAATGCATGAAATACATTGCAAAAGGAAATATGAAGTGATCTTATATCAGATAAGTTGGTGGTCTCTGCATTCAAAATCATGCATATAATGAAAATTCTGTTCTTATAAAGTATAACCTTCTGTGAATGAGCAGATACTGCATGATGGGTCGAAAGAATTGGCCCAAGATGATGCAGAGTCCTCAAAGTATGTCCTATTGAGTGAAAATAAGGTATGAGCTTTGTCCTTTATCTCGTTTCAACCAATGCGGCTTATGCTTTTTGGCATGACAAGAAATACTTGATGGCAATCTGAAGTCAGTAGTACCAGCATAAACTGATTTCTGGAGTTCTATGGTCAATTATATTTATGTACAAAAAGATCATTTTCGTTGGGTTTGCCACTTATATGGTCCTTATCTATAATTGTAATTTTTCTCTAGGAAATAGGAGAGAAATTGTCAGAAATCGGGGGCTGCCTGGATTATCCACCCCTCAATAAAGAGCATGCGGTGGAGATTGAGACTCTCTGGAAGGACAGTGCGATTCAGGTTGTTTTTTTCTTTTTACTAGATTGGATATTTTCGTATGTGATAGTCTTGTTGATATATCCTAACCTCTATAACTGTTTTGTGCATTTTGCTTGCACCGTTGAGTCTCTTTGTTCTGATAAGTTAATTTTTCTCATACCTATCTTCACTTTGAGATTTTTATAATTCATTCTCTGTAGTTATATTTCTCTTGCAGCATACTTATGCACGTGGCTATGAACTCCAACTTCCTGACTGTGCTCAATATTTTATGGAAAACTTGGATCGGTTGGCTGATGCAAATTACATTCCTACAAAGGTATCAGATATTCAGAATTTCTTTCCATTGAATTCTAATTCTGAGGTCATTATGTGCAACGATAAAAATATTTTCTTCATGGAGACATTAGACTGAGCAAAAAAGAGTAGGAAATTCTATTGCATTATCAGCTTTAAAGGGACTGTTCAGCAACTTCCCACTCTAAACAAAAGACTTAAAATTGGAGTGAAATTAGCTGTATCTTGTTTAAATTACTGGGACATACCATAAGTTACTCAAATATAGGGAAAATACTTGTCACTACAACTGTGAGTAAATTAATTGCACATGGATTAAATTACATACAAATTGAACAGTTTACTTGACTTATTTTGAGTTTGGTACAGAGATCGAAGTAAATAACAAAGATATTTAGTATATTTCAACATTTTGTTTGGATCATTCCATTCAAAAGTGGGATACAACACTGACACTATCAATGATCAAGTTAATTGGTTCTCTATATCACTGATAAATCATCTACATGATAACACTTTTGCTAGTTCCTGAAGGCATTTTGGTCTTATGCAGGATGATATTCTATATGCGAGAGTACGCACCACTGGTGTTGTAGAAATTCAGTTCAGGTAAATAAATCTCTTGACCATATCATTCTAAAAAATTTCTTGCCAGTTATTTGTTTTTTTTTTAATTAAGAAGTTATGCTCTCGGGATAAGATTTTAGGTCTACTCTGTAGCTCTTTCATCAAATTCTACCAAGCGTTGTTTATGCTCCTCAACATTCAGTCCTAGAGTACATCTCAATTGACTTTTGATAAGGTGGAGAAGGAAGATAATGTAGAAGCTTGACTTTTGTCGGTTATAGGAGAATAATTATAACAACTAACAAGAAAGTTGCAGTTTTAGACAAGCATCCAATTTTATGCTTCCTATTTTACTCTCATCTTTCACTAATTTATTCATTCTGGGGGTAATTTATGTACCTTAACTGCTTTTCTCGACAGTCCCGTAGGTGAACATAAGAAAAGTGGAGAAGTATATAGACTCTTTGATGTTGGAGGCCAGAGAAATGAGAGAAGAAAGTGGATCCATTTATTTGAAGGTGTTTCGGCTGTAATATTTTGTGCTGCTATTAGTGAGTAAGTTATTGCCCCTTTGGACTTCTCAGTGTTGTTTGCAGAGATGATTGTGATATCAGCACAAGTGGGTACTGTGTCCATTGAGAATGTTGTTTTAATGTCTTTCAGATATGATCAAACATTATTTGAAGATGAAAGCAGGAACCGAATGACGGAGACCAAGGAACTCTTTGAGTGGGTGCTGAAACAACCATGTTTTGAGGTCGTTTCTGACATCTCTACCACCTTTGATGAATTCCTCCTCATTAAGTTCATCTCATGAGTTGATTGCAATGGCAAATAGCTTTTAGATGAGATTTTCAGAGTGTTCTCTGGTGACCGGTTCTTCTGGTTGCAGAAAACATCCTTTATGCTATTCTTAAACAAGTTTGATATATTTGAGAAGAAGATTCTAAAGGTATGGGCCAATATAACCATCAATGCTGTTTAGTTGTTTGAAATGTCTTGCTAATTTCCTCGCAAATGCATAGGTACCACTGAATGTTTGCGAGTGGTTCAGAGATTATCAACCGGTTCCCACAGGAAAACAAGAGATCGAGCATGCATACGAGTAAGCATCCGTGTCTTTTAAGCTTGGACCTTGCTTCAGCCTATCCATGTGAAAGAAGTTAACTGTTCATGACTTGGCGTTAGCAGATTAGAATCTTGTCTCCATGATGCGACTCATAGTTAAGTTCTCATCCCCAGGTTCGTGAAGAAGAAATTCGAGGAGCTGTATTTCCAGAGCACTGCCCCTGCCTGTGTTGACAGGGTGTTCAAGGTGTACAGGACCACTGCGCTCGATCAGAAGCTCGTGAAGAAGACTTTCAAGCTCGTCGACGAGACGCTGCGGAGGAGGAACTTATTCGAGGCTGGCTTATTATGACGGCGATGGGTTTCAAAATTTTTGGTGAAGGGAGCACACTTCATGAGGCTTGTGATTCTTTTTCCCTGCTTAGTTCTTTATTTGTTCACTCGCTCGATCTTCCATCCATGATACATGAAATGGCCATTTCGGTCTTTCTTTCTATGAAGTTTCCTCATCCCATCTGACATATTATTTCTTAAATTCATCTTTTTTTTTTCTTTTCATTCGTTTAATCTCTCTCCCTATTCATGGATTGTCAATAGGAAAGGTCCATGTCTACACCCATATCTCCCTGGAACCGCAGATTTTTAGACTGGTGGTATGCCTAACCTTTCTTGTTGACCTGTCTGGATCTTCATTCAGATGAGGTTATCGGGAATGGAGGACGAGATCCTGGAGAGGAGCATCAAGGTATCCATTACGGATCATATAGCATCCAAAGGACGGTCATTAACTGAGATAAAGCTGGAGCTTATTTGTGTGTCATTTTCCCGATCGATTTCTTCGACAGCACCGATTCATCGGAAAAAAACTACTGCTCCTGGTGCCACAAAGCATTAAATATGTATTTATATATATATATATATCAAGGTCCGGCATACGAAAGAATTCGATGGCCTGGGATGAAACAACACAGATGGAGAGAATGATCCGAGGAATCCTCCCAAAATGCTCGATCTCACATATCACAAATAGCATACAACAAACAAATTGATGGGAAGCCGGGGAAGAAAGTTTGAACTCCGATTTCGCCCAGTCATAGGCCGAGAGCATATCCAACGGCAACCAAACTGGTGGCGATGTATGGCCATATATGGAGGGTCAGAGACAGGTGGGCGCCACTGCACTCATCCTTCGCCCCGCTGAAGCACCCGGGCCTCGATATCTTCGGCTCTCCACCCTCAAAGATGAAGCTACTCTTGGTCTTCCCGTTGCTGAACAGCACGCACCAGAAATAGGGTGACCCGCCATCGCTCCCGCTCACAGCAGCACCGACCTCTGTATGGTTCTTGTCCGTGACGATGTCTATGCTCTTCGAGTTCTTCATTAAGATCTCTGAGAAGGCCTCAGAGGGCTTCACATACTTGGTCTGGCACCCAAGTAAACGGCCGGTGATCTGAGAGAGGCTCGAGACCTGGACCCCGCAGTTTGGCGCGAAAGTCTCCGTAAATGATGAGTCTGGAGGCTTCTTTGCATCAGAACCACCTACTGCACCACAATCACCTTGGTAGGCTTTGATGTACTGCAGAGCGATGCACGCAAGACCCGCGTTGTCATAGAGGGATGATGCTTTGTGGGCTGTCCGGTTTCTGTTGAGTACAGCGACCAATTGATCTGCTGGGTTATCGGTAACTTTCACTGCAGGCATTCACAGAAAACAAAAACAAAAAAAGATAGATAATTTAGTCAATTAAAAAAATTGNAAAAAAAAAAGATAGATAATTTAGTCAATTAAAAAAATTGCTGTAAGCAGGAAAATATTCAGTATAAACCACAAATGGTCCAGCCAAAGGATGTCATTCACATTAAAAAAAACAAACAAACAAATGGAATGAAAAAAATAAAAATCCATTTTAGCGTGTGAGTAATGACAGTAATCAGACTGAATGAACTATTATTTCCGAGTAACTGAGAAGCCGTCCTTCAAACTTAATAGATCCTGGAGGAAGGAAAAGAGGACGATATACTCTGAGGAGAACCAAATTGCAAAAAGTCAAGAGTTTCTTCATGATTTCTTAATAGGCATAGGATTAGTAATACAGGTGCCTACGCACAGAGAATACCAATAAAACTTTCAGCTTACAGCACGTCTAGAAACATCATAAGATTCAGTTGAGAGAACTGAAGAAGAAAGATTCCTACCAAACGACATGCACACACATTTCAGCTCTTTAGCACCTAAAAGATAGCTCATATGAACCCATGTCCTACATCCATTAGACCTGATACTACTACTATGAGGTAACATATAACAGCCAATGCCTACAAGTGTTGCTCGAGATCAACCGAACAATGTGAAGGGGTTTTCGGTGGTAGAATACATTGCAAGAAAATCAATTCATAGCAAGTTAACAGACATTCTGCAATTCCTGAGTAACTTGGGTGCAGCTTCTTATTTTTGTTATCTTGAATGAAATTCATAAAATCAGTGACTAAATGGTATAAACAGTGTGACTCTGAAAGCTTTTAGTCACTTCAATATTTGGATACAGTCGAGGAATCTGACAACCGCATCAGTCCGCCATCGAGAGCATTCTGGATTGTAATTGTCAGCTATATCAAGAGAATTAAGTTGCAAGAGCTGACGCCTGAAATCTAATCATACATGAAGCAGACAGAGAACTTTGAAGAAGCTGTAGAGACTGAAACTGAAAAGCAACAATCTACACATCTCCGGAAGCAATCTAGAAATCTAGCAGTGCCAGATTCTCGGTACAAGTTTCACATTCAGCCAGTTCATCACATTACCGGAATCATCGCGCAAATCCAATAGTTCCTCATTCTCAACAGCGACTTCACAAAAAATGCTTCTAAGTCACCGACATTGAGATCTACAGCGTTGAAATACGATGACGGCTACCATTTCATCAAATTTAACGTAGATCGAGACAGAGATGCCGACGATGATCAGATTAGATTCGAAGTCTCAGTCGAGATGTCTAGTGACTAAAAATTCTGATTCGGCGGAGACTTCGGTGAAGCGAGAAAATACAAGACAGAGGAGAGGAGAGGAGAGTAAAGGCTTACCATGGACGTCAGCGAAAGCGGAAATGGAAAGAAGGCCAAGCGAAAGGAGCCAAATAATGGTGGCCGCCATTGTTGATGCTTGCTTGCACCAGTCAGCTCTCTGCTTCTTCCGCTGATTGTCGGTGGGAGAGAGTAAGCGCCTGCTTCGTTCTAGTGTCCTTTGCTGTCTTTCACGGTTCTTTTCTGGCTGTCGCTAGACTGGAGATCCGGTCGGGTAAGTTAATTGCAGTTTGCCCCCTGGAGTTTTATTTTATCTTAATTGAATCTTAGTAGTGTCTAATTATTCTACTTTATTCCCTATTGTTTAGCGAGAAGCTGCAATAGTTTTTTTTTTTTTTTAAATAATCCCAAGAGGTTTCGAGAAAACCAACCCCATGGACCAACCGGGCATAGTCGGCTCGGCCACAGCAGAAAATGAGTGTGAGAGAGAATTTAACTAGATAGTGATTAAGTTCATTGATATGGTTCTCTCAGTGATGGCTCATGAAACTCAAGGGCATTATCAATACCAGCTGTGTCTAGACTTCGGGTCACGCTTGGTTAGGTTCCTAAACTAATTGGGCACATCAGGACGGATTATGAAATCCATGGACCGGTTTGGAATTAACCAAAAACACTTGGGCTCGGCCTGTTAAGCGTCAACCGATGCCCTGCCCGAGCAATACGACACCGACATGACAGTTGGCACCGTTGCCGGCTGGAAATTCATTTCAACGGCCGTTTGAAGACCCAAGACTTAAACCCAGAGAGAGGGAGAGAAGGAATAATTGATTAGACATAAGCACAAATGCAGCAGCAATCAACAACAGAACCAAACATGATCATTTGTAGTTGCTCTAAGTTCAAGTCTAACACATATCAACAGCCACCCTATAAATCAGCAGTACTAAAAACTGGGACATTAACTAAATCATGAGCAATTGCTTTGCACATATAGAGCAGACGGCCAATTAATACGCCAGGATTAAGACCCCTGCAAGCACTTGCAGCTGAAGATCCGCTCCAGACTGTGGCACAGATTCCTTAGCCTTTGCCTGCTCACAGAGTTTATCTGCCAGTCCGTTGAGAAGTCAAAGGTAAGAGGAACGATCATCAAGTAGACAGTTGCTGAATGATGGGGAGATGGGGTTGAGCCATACCTTTGGGCAGAAACCGACATCCAGAGTCTTGAGCTTGGTGCACTGAGATACTGCTGCTTCCAGTGTTCCTTCATCTATGTTGCATCACTAGTCAAAAACATGGAATCAGAAATCTAATGTGCTAGAAGGTATTATCAATCTATACAACAGCAACTCTGGTGAAATTGTAAAATGAAAGTTGTACTCAAACATTATGGTTATGCTCGATATAATAGCTGTACCTGAAGGAAAAGGCTAGTCAATCTCGAGCAATCGAGCCTCAGTATCTCCAGAGAGCTGCAATTTCTGTAGAACACAAGAACCACAACTAGTTAGCTAAGACAAATAGAAAATACCAAGAGATGNGGCAATCGAGACTCAGTATCTCCAGAGAGCTACAATTTCTGTAGAACACAAGAACCAAAACTAATTAGCTAAGACAAATAGAAAATACCAAGAGATGAGTCATTAAAACTCGAGTTTTCCCATACCTTAGATTAAGAAAGCACAGGTTGAGACAANTTTGAGTTTTCCTGTACCTTAGATTAAGAAAGCACAGGTTGAGACAAGAGATGTTTACTTCCTTTAGATTTGCTGACAGGGACAAGTTCAGTGATGAGAGATGTAAGCATTGAGCAGGCAGTGGGATGAGGACCTTCCTGATATTAGGGCAACCCACACAATTGAGGATCTCCAAGAGCCGCTCAGGTCACTTGTCCATGGGCCCAACCAGGCTCTCGCACTGGATCATGTCAGAAGGCCCACCACTGGGACCAGCCCAATCCAGGTTGTGCATGTTGACAAACCCATTGAAGTTCACGTGAGTGAGGTGGGTGCAGCAGGCTAGAAGTTCCTCTATAGCAGGCTGACATATGGAGCCATATGAAAGGTCGAGCTCTCGGAGCAAGGGCAAAGCACCTTGTCTGCAGAGAGGCTCGAGAGAAGAGTTGGTGAGGTACTTGCAAGCTTGCAGTCTCAACACCTTGAGAAAGAGAGTAAACATGAGGAAAAAGCAACTTACACAATTTACCTACTCCCCTTTTAAACTAAGGGCATATCAATGATTTCCCCCCACCTTCAGCACCAGGATCAAGTATGACCTTGCCATTATAATTCCAATAAAACCAAACAGACATAACATACAACCAATTGCCACACCAACATCTATGTTTTCTGAAGCAACTACCAAAAATCACCCAGCCCCTTAATTCTGACTCAATATGTCAAATTTTATTCAGGACTTACTTGGGTCATTTTTTTATTTTCCCATTCTCTAATACATCAAAGCAGAAGAAAATTTTGGTGTGGATACCAGCGTAAACATACTGTATACTACATCCAAGGTAAGAGGGCGACTGAGCAACAAGGTAATTAACTCAGAGATCAATAAATTGAGAGGTACAACCACAGATCAGGTCAGCACCTTCAGCTGCGAACAGGACTCAAACACTGGAAGCAAGTTATTCAGAAATGTGTAGGAGAGGTCAAGTGTGGTCAGCTGAGGAAGGCAGTGCAAGGATCAAAGCCCATCATAGCCAATTGATGGGCAGGACATCAATATCAGTGTCTCAATCAGAGGGCAAGAGGCTGCTATAGTGGACAAGCAACCATCCTTGAGTCGGCTGTATTGCTAAAATGATGAGAATGAGTATCTCCAAACACGAGAAAACTGAGGGCTTTCAGAATAGTGAGAGATACAATTATTACCTGCAAAATGAAGCATCTAGTAATGTCAAAAGAGGACAGTTGATAGAAGCTTCCGACAATAACCCACATCCTTTCAGCTCCAATGAGACCATCTCAGGGGCTTCAATTGCAAGCATGCTCAACTTAGGGCATATTCCAAGATTGAGTGCACAAAGACCAACCTAAGGACAAAGCAATTTACCTGCCATGAGAGTAAGATTTATTGCGCTATAATGGATGCTCTAAACTGTCACTCCAACAATACCATCTGGAACTAGAATTAAAAGGGTACTAAGGACCTCCACAGTGCTTATCACCCCAACAGCAAATATACATTAGTATTTTCCAATATATATAAAAAAAAATCAAATAACCAACAACAATACCTCGATGGAACATAAAGAATGGAAGTCAATGTTATGACTAAGACCCTCAAGCAAAATTCTATACAAACTAGTTGCCACTTTATAAGCAGTTAAATTCTGAATGCCAATGTCAGATAAACCATTAAAAGGTCAAGGGTGGGGAATATGTCCTGGAACTTGCTTACTGGACAAAATGATGCCCTTTCAAGGCGATCAGAACCGTCCAAACACACCCGTTTGAGATGAGGACAATTGAGCTCAAGAGCTGTTACTGCCCGACAGCCTGCAAGTGATAGACTTACTAGAGAAGTACTGCAGAATCTTACAGTCATCAAGCTCTGCGAACAAATGAAATTACAATATCAGCAAAAATGATTGAATGCAGTGGAAAAAGAAAAAGACACAGTACATGAACAGTGCAATCTAAGTTACTCCAATTTGTGGTACTACAATGAAGACAAGCTAAGACAACATATCCCTGCCATAATATGTCCTGACAACAATAACCTTCAATTAACTAGCATTTCAGTTTACAATAGTATGGACATCTGCCTTCTCTCTATCTATTCTATGCAGAATCCAACAACCATCAAAACAAATGCAGCTTCTCAGCAGAAGATTTTCCCTTCTCCTGTTCCTAAGCTGAGACTTGCCAAATTACAGAATATCCTAAAGCAGGCATAACACCACAAACATAAAAAAGGGTATTCCAAAAATATATTTGACCATAAGAAATGATATACACAAGGATCAGCTCACAAACCTTGCAGTTATCTAGAACTAATATTTTCAGCATAGGGCATCCACCACCATCACTGAACACTGCACATATGCAATCTATTAGAGATCCACAATCTGCAAGATCCACCTCTTGCAGCGATTGACACTGCAATGCTAATGTCATCAGGCACTCTTGCTCCGGCAAGGCTAATTTCTGCAACAAAAAAAATTCTCCACTTATTGTATCACTTCACATAATTAAACTGTCACAAAAACTGGTCTCTCATAATAAGACATACTTGCAGTGACTTTGATGTTAAGTCGATGTGGTGCAGGGCAGGGCAGCTGGAAATCATTATAGATGAAAGCATGAGAGCCTGCAGATTCAAGTCAGCTAACCAGCGATATTGGAAGAACTATAAGTTTGAAAAGCAAAAATACACCAGAGTGCACTCAAAAAAGTAAAGGGATAAGATTCATACTTATGACAATGTACTAATCTTATATGTTGCAAGCGAGGAAGATCCAAAGATACGGATGTTAAGAGGCTGCAATTGTCGAGTTCCAAAACCTACAGCAACACTATATCAATCAGTAAAACTATCAGAAGTAGCTGAGCACTGAATTAGAAAATATCATGGAAAAGAATCCAGACCTCTAACATAGAGCTGTGTGATATAAATGTCATGGAAGCCAAAGTTATGCCATCGCAGTTGTCAAGCTTAAGAACTGTGAGCATTGGAAAAACTCACAGACTACATGGAACATGAAGGGGTTGAAAATTTTATCCAAGACAATATCACCAGAATGAAGTAAAATAATACACGAAACCTACCCCAAATGCAATGCTAGGGCAATATGATGCATTTAAGATTAGGAGATTAGCACATGAAGACGCTATTTCCCATAGAGTTTCATCACTAACACGAGCAATTGGACGTGTCTAGAGACTCCAATAGGTGGCATGAAATTGCCGCTGAACAAATGGCAGCATCAGAGAGCTTGTGGCAAGATCCAATTTCAAGGTCATGCAGAAGGGGGCAATTGAGTTGAACCTGGGCCATATTGCTCCGTTTAAGAGAGAGAGTCTCAAGTTAAGGACATCTAGGAAGAAATTAAAGTTTTAGTCAATGTGATTTAATGCTAATACAGCATGTATTTACCTACTTCAAAGGAAAATTGAGACACTTACAGATACCACATTTTACCACAACCAAAAGGGGATAAACTCTAGTATCTCACCTGACAGATATTCTCATTACACAGCATTTTATCAGTTGAAGGTGGTGCAGGCCATCATGATTAATCAGGATGTCTTGGTTACCATTTCCAAGAGTTGCGTTGGTGACATTTAAGGTTCTCAACATGTTACTATCTGCCAGGGCATGGAAGAAGGTATCACCAAGCTGCCCCCTCCCCAATGTTAAAGTCTCCAAATTTCTAATAGCAATAATACATAAAATTCAGCAGCAAAAAGAAGGAACCATTACTTGAAATTTGCTAAGTACCAAAAGAAACAAAGAACCAGCAATAACATTAAAAACATATAAAAAAAAGCAAATTTATAAAATAAATAAACAAAAAATAAGCACCTCAATAATGATATTGCTTTCATAACAAGCAAATGTAGTGCAGAAGCACCAGTAAGATTGACCTCAATGATATTGGGATACCTCTCAGACATGTCTTCAACTATATATAGAAATGAGAGCAATTAGCTGTCTATAAGACAATATCTCTGGATAAAGATATGAGACAGAGATCTTTGCAAGCGCCCTAATAGGTAAAATGTTGGCTTTACATATAAGAGTAATTCTGAAAGCAATTATTACATTCTGGGAAATCTTACACTGCTCTATTGATATGTTCCTGTTTTAGAAATTGAAGCACCTCCAGAAATCTTCATGTGCACTTGCTGCTCGCCACTGCCTACAGACTAGTGCTGCACGGCAAAGATCAGTGTGGCCCAAGAAAGAGAAAACCTGCACGCAGATAAAAGTTCCATTAGAGGGCTGAAACAAGTTAACAATATATAAATTATAGAAACTGGAAGGGCGGGGCTGCACATGCCATATGTAACAGATCATCTGTGAGTTCCATCCTAACTTCTGGCTCTTCTGCCATATCACTGACATATCCACCTCTGTCTTCTTCCATCTCAACAATGTAGTCAAGAGAATGCTTGAAATCTACATAATTCAATAAATAGGTGCAACAAAGCATCTCATTCTTAGGAGCTGAAGCTGAAGAGCCTTGAAAATTTGCGTAATGTGCGACTGAATCTACAATTAAATTCGTTGTATCTCTTAACAGCGATGTTGCAAAATTACTGTTCCTGGAAAATGGAAATAGACACGATCACAAGTCTTAGACAGAATACAGCCAAGCCCTATTGTAAAACTTCCCATCCAAGAAAGTAATTGGACCCAAAAGAAAAGGTATGAAAGCCACCTTCTTGTGCTTTCAAGGTGTTAACATGACAGGACAGTCTAGTTAGACCTCCTTGCTAAGAACTCAGTATAGATCTTAAGTAAAGTTAGCCCTTTTTGCATGAGGCATGACATAAATTTTTAAGTTGAGCTGTACGAGTTTCCACTGACCCATACTGCTGCACCATATTGATCTAACAGCACCACCACTTAGAGGCAGTACCTTGGTTTTTTTTTTCGTTCCTTCTTTTATCTAAATTGTCCTTCTTTAACTTCCATAATCAAATGTTTCTTAACATTCAATTAATTATACAAGTTTCTTATGGTGAACTGATCCTGGAGACTCTAAAACAAAAAATTTCCAGATTCTGACATTTCCTTTCTTCCACATGTTACTATGATTCCAAGCCAAAATCCACGAAACCAACTTCATATATACATGGAAGCCAATGTATTATCAACTGTTGATTCTAATAGAGCTCACAGAAGTGATTTTATATGCCATCTCTAGACAGTTTTTCCCCATAGTTTTCCAATTTCAGCTCCAAGAAAAAGGGAAATTCATGCAATCGACTTTGTTGTTGTGAACCTCATGTTATAATCACTCCAACCAGTCCCACATCAAGACATTAGTGACTCCAAAATTGTACCTTCAATCCAAACATTCTTCTACTGCCTCGAAAAGAAAAGGTAAAATAATCAAGTCCTAAGCCTTTTCTCGAAAGGCAATCTATGCATCACAGAACTGACATCACGCCACAACTAAGACTTACATCTCAAATTAACCAATAATATTTGCTTCCTAGTCATGTCTCCACCTCAATGAAACAAAAATTCCAAATCTTTCGTCCTCATCTTCTGGCACTAATCTAATCAAGAAAATTTTCAAGAACGCAAGCAATTGAACTCATATTAACAGCTAAAGTAACATGCACTTGGACAATTTAGTCCCTTCAACACAATATCCAAATGTTCATGTCCATTCTCACAGGAACACCCGACTCAAGAGGTCGCCAAATAAATAAGCAGGCAGCATCAAGCTCGACTACAAAGAAATCAAACTTACACAGAAGCCAACTGAACTTTGGCGCGCTTATGATGCAAATCTCGGTCGATGCAGTCCCCCCTTGACATGGCAACGGCAACCTCCGGCCCTGCAGAACCGGAGCCGGAACTCTCCCCTTCAGCACCTGTTGTCCGCCAGGTGCAAGCCACTCGACCGCGCTCTCCTCCACCACGGCGTCGTTCACAAAATCCTTGAGATCCATCAAGAAAAACAGAGACACCAAGCCCTCATGCAAAGCCGGGAATCCCAACCGCAAAACCTACACCGACGATCTCGGAAGTCATTTGCAATCTCCCAAACCCATGTCTCAGGTGGAGCAAAGAGGCCGCTGCACACCTAGTGTCAGAGTCAAGGCCTCAACAGTTGAAGACGAAGACCCAGGTCAATCACAGCCTTTCACACTCTTCGGTTCGGGATTTTATCGACAAATCCTTCTTCTTCCCCTTTTTCCAAATAACACGGTACTGATGGTATATTGTTTTCCTAATAGTTAATTTTTACTAAATTTATATGTGGCATGTCTGACTTATATTGACCCATTTATATGAAATGCACGAGTCACCAAATCTAGAAGTGATATAAGCAAGCAATGAATGAAGAGATGCAAAGATTTAGAGGTGAAATTCAAACTCTTATTCTCAGGAATTTAACAATATTATCATATTAAAATTTTCTTTTAAATAATAAATTTTATCGAAAAAATTTGAGATTTAAAATCTTTTATTTTGAAGTTGAGGACAGTTACACTGATTTTTGGCATCGACTAAAAACAGTCAAACAGTGTCTAATTGTTTTTTTCCCCTTTTTGTTGGACATTAACTATTTTGTTAAGTATGATAATTAAGAATGATTAAGGCATAGGGATGGCAGATTAGCACAAGAGTACGTGGTCAAAGGTTTCCCCTTAACCGGCAGGGTGGGTCCACGTATCTTGTAATTACTAGATATCATACTAACATATTATGAATATAATATTTAATTATATAGTTATATTGATTTATATTTATATAATTTCATATTATTGAGTTGATAAAGCTTCATGCTCAATAGATTTCTAATTAGTTATTTCTCTCTAAACATATAATACAATTTTTGTCAATATAATTAATAAGTTATTTATATTAATAAATTTTTATAATCTTACATACTATTTATATTATCATCTCTTTATCTATTCTTATTATATTTTATCTTAATTTCTGTGGGGGCATCCGGTCAGTCAATGGTGGCCGACCGTTGACCCTCGTCCCTCCGACAAACTCCATTAATTACCGGCTTTTTTAAAAAAAAACAAATTAGTTTTAATGACACAAAACATTAATTAACATAAATACGCACGACTAAGACGTACTTTAAAAGAGAGAGGGAGAGAGAGAGATNGTAAATACGTACGACTAAGGCGTACTTTAAAAGAGAGAGGGAGAGAGAGAGATGGGACTGATGATGTGATATGATACCAGCTTCGATTGTGCTAACACCATTTTTAAGGATGTCTAAGCGTATTGTCAGCATCGTATTACTCATGTGTGATGGCCGGGTTTTGTCTCCGAGCCCCGCTAATGGCCTCCCGCCAGTTGGAGGGCTAAGAAGAATGAATGTCGAAAGTTTCGACTCGAAACTATAACAGCATTCCCCGTTGGATTAANGGTATCGTATTGCTCGTGTGTGATGGCCGGGGTTTGTCCCCGAGCCCCGCTAATGGCCTCCCACCAGTTGGAGGGCTAAGAAGAATGAACGTCGAAACTATAACAGCATTCCCCGTTGGATTAATCATAAAACTGGAGGAATGGACCATGAGACAATGTGGCGTCAAGCATCACGCTTCAAACTCGATGTTGAGCGGATCATTTAACCTAGTTTCAGGATTGATCAGTGACTCTCTGTCAATGAAGGTGAAGAATTTATGAATACCAATCTGGAATCGAACGATTTACTGACGAGATTATTAGGGTGGGCCAGAGTTCAACAGTCTAGTTGGGTCTGGCCCATCAGATCATGGGAGGCCCGAGTTCGCTGCTCTCTCGAGATCAACATCGCAGGGCACCCTCCTCCCTGAGCGCCGCGAGTCCCAAGGCCACGCAAAATCCCAGGCCGACTTGGGCGGATGGAGCCGAGACTCTGTCCGATCTCCTTGCTGCACCCACATGGGCTTATGAGCCCATGTTGCTGAGCTCGATCGGCAACTATGAGTGGCTCGGGACATGTATCAATTCACCGGACTCAGCCACGAGGGAGATGAGATTAATGGGCTGGATAGTTTGATGGCGATAATAGAATTCGGAATATGGATTTCGTCGAGTAGTGTCTCGTATCGGTACAGAAGGGCACCCCCGTGGAACTTATCTCCATAAGAATTGCGTGCAACTCGACCCAGTGGAAATGAACCAAATATATATATATATATATATCTCTCTCTCTCTTGAACATAATTCTGTGGACACCATTCTGGTCATTCGATGTAGAGCGCACGCATTAAGTAAATTCGTTTAGCAATTGACCATTGTGGTCGTGGGCAATGGCGTATCTGGTTTGCTGATCAAGAGGGCATATAGAATGGAATATGTTGATCGATGACAGCACAGATTTTTCGGAAACTGAAAAATGGAATGGGAACGAAGGGTTCACACATCACCTCAACATTCAATCAGTAACATCATACTTTTTTTTAATATAAAAAAGGTAAAAATCATAAAACCCTAAAAGATTATAGCTATCATTGAACCGAAAATCATTGCTCCAAGATACGTCAAGATGTATGACTGATTGCTTCCATGGCGGTGCCCACCTGGCCTCTATGAACTGCAACAACATCAAACTTTATGTTCAACATATTTTGAACTGACTTTCTTATGGTGTCATGTATTATATATATCAAATAAATGGAGAGGACTATTTTAATGATGATATTGAGCAAACCCTAATTAAATTGGGTTGGAATTGGTTCAATCCAAAGATTTTCTCACAATTACTTTTTTTTATATTAGCAAAGGAGTAGGCTTCTTAATTTTCAATTTGTTTTGTGCATGCACATTGATCTACGCAAATGTGCACATACATGTATATATACATACACACAGATGTAAAGCGAGGCCAGTGAGGAGTGTTTTTGTGGGGTTTCCCATTCGAAGAGCCTTCATTATGTTTTTTTTTTCAGTTCCACGAAGACAAAAGGGTACAACTGTAAAGACAAGCATAAATCGGGGGAAATTTCATGTTCACGCCAATCAATAATGGCTTATGCCACAAAAGAGAAAGGGCACAAAAGGGTACAACTGTAAAGACAAGCATAAATCGGGGGAAATTTCATGTTCACGCCAATCAATAATGGCTTATGCCACAAAAAAGAAAGAGCACTACATGCACTGACAGAGATTTAGACTGCACTAAAAACATCCCATTCAAGTCAATTTATGTCACTGTCGTGCATATACGCATATGTATATATACGAGCAACTATTTATGTGATTGAGATTCGAACCTCTCTTGGGTTACCCGTCCATCCATCCATCCATCTATTCACGGCATCTTTCTTTTAGAATGTAGCTAGCATGGTCATGAGTTTTTGATGATGACTGATTTTACATGCCAATCAATCATTCGCTTGTCCACTGAGATATTGCAGTGAATTTCATTTCATTTCATATCCTATGTGTGGGCATATACCTCTATGGATCCTACTATGTTTTGCTCTCACTCACGCGTGCCTAAATAACTTAAGAAAAGAACTAATAATTCACTTATAAATTTTTACTCAGTATAAATTCCTTATTTTGTCTCATATTAATTTTGATATATAAAGAAATTTTATGTTAACCGTATCTTACTACTTACCATTTGGATGAGAAAGTAGGGTTACACCAAAATAAGTGGGTGAGTGCATTTCATCACGTGGACAGTGTGCTGTAGATAAAAATCATGGACAACAGAAATCTCATCGATTTTTCCTTTGATTACTTTCCATGGTATCATGCTATGCCTGGTAGAAATTTGAGCCTTCAAACTGTAGATAGATACAAAAGCTATTTCCCTTTGACTTTTAGTAGGAATAAAAAAAAAACAGGGCAAATTCTCCACGACACATACATACTGAAATATAGTGTCCTCGATGGGACTTTTTACTCTCAATTTATGTTTTCTTGATGCATAGACTCCTCGATCATACAAGATTTTTTAATTCGAAAAAGAGAGAATGAATTCTTTTTTTAAAAATGTTGGTTAAAAGATCTGCAAAATAGCAACACCACCACCTGAAGGGAGAGATCTTGAACCTAAATTTGTACTCTTCTCGGTTCATCCTACAAACCTTCCAAAACATGGTAGTGCCGTTTGATGTGCTCTTGGCGTCGACGCGAAAAATCTCCCCTTTTCCTTTGAATGATTTTCTCCGGCTGTGTTTTCCATTTGATTTACCGTGGTTTAATGTTTCATCATTAATTCAGTTTAAACTTGATAAATCTACTTAATAATTAAATGAATTTATAATTTTGATTAAGAAAAAGGAATAGGGGGGCAACTCCATTACTTCTGAGACGTTATAAGCAAGAAGAAAGGGCAGATTCTTCCCAATCGGACATAGGATGATAAAATCATAAAAAGCGAGAGAGATGCAGCAGATAGACCCTTCTGAAAAATTTTTATGGGAAGTGATTGAACTTAAGACACGTTAGCCTGGTTGAAAGGCGGCCTTGTTGATCAAAAGGTACTGCATGTGCAATTGCAGCCTTTTTAGTTAGTGTTGAAAAGTCTCACCTTATTGTCGAATCAACTGACACTCCCATTTCACGTCAGTTTCTTGCCCTAACCATCCTCCTCTCTCACTGTTGCATGTCACGAGCGTATATATATATATATATATATATCTCTCTCTCTCTCATCACGCGGTCTTTCTTGAATGATATGATTAGTGGTCCATACATTTACATACATCTATATATATATATAGAGAGAGAGAGAGGCATGGTAATGAACGGATAAATAATTGGCCATCAAGGCCTAATATATAATAAGATTCGGACTATATAACATCTGGAATTCATGTGTAGTATTCTAGACGTGATTGCAAATAAAAACTAGACTTTACAGAGGAAGATTTTATAGTTCGATTTTTCCTAGTATTTCTATAGGAGATTAGAATGATGTATGCGGAATAGGAAGTGGGAGTCCGAAAAATAAAGTTTAGAAAGTAAAATTAAGGGAATTTAGATTTTAGTTTTTATGATCAAAATTTATTATTACAGCATAATTTTTCCTTTATTTCATTTCATATAAAGTAAGATGTTGTAAGTTATATTTCCTTAATGTATCAACCATACCGACATGTATATAATATAGTTGATCATTAATACCATATTGCATCAAATCCATTGTGGTGTATTTTCCACAATTATTATCTATTATTTTCAATACATTTTTTTATGACAAGAAATTTATACTTATTAATTCATGAACACATTATAAACTAATAAATTCAGATAAGTTTACGTGCAAATGTATGTGTGGGTATTACAGGCTTACACACTCCAAAGAATAATTGAACCAATAACATCAAAGTGCTAATGAATTGTACACACATTCCATTCCATGGACTGGAACAAGCTCTGGGTTTCTTTTTAAAAGCTTTTTTAATTATTGATTTACCATAAAATACAAACTCTAAAATCTGAGTTGTACCCGAATGAGACGTAACTTCAGTTTAAAACCCTTTTGAAACACATGGAGTTTCAATTTATTATGATCCATTTATGCAAATATTCTTTATGTGATGAAGATTCTTTTGCTGGATAAATGATCCATACGTAGATCCATATGCTGATAGACAGAACCAAATCTCATCCACTAAATCATAAAAGGCTATGCTAGCTATTGTTTCCTGTCCCTCAGCTTTCCCATGAAAGGGAAGAATCTTATACCCAACAGCGAGACGCCGTTGGATTTGATTCTGATTAGTATTGGGCTTTGAAACATCGACCCACGCTTGTTTGTGCCGATTGGATGGCAAACGGACACTTGGACTTTCCATATGAAACATCATTACTTTGCTATTTCTCATTAAAAGAGAGACAGAGACAGAAATGTTTATGGATTCGAGGGGTTTATCTTTAGAAAAATTGAGAGGAAGCGTAGAAAATGGTAGGACCAAAAACTTTTACATTACCCCTTTCTTACACTGTTCTGAAGCCAATTGCAGTTAGGGAGAAAGCCAACGCGACAGAATAGCTACTGCAAAAAACAGAAGACTACAGGACGCTACAACCCATTCTCTTCTGTGGCGATCTTGCTTCCGAGCGCCGAGGACCTCGAGAAGATCTTCTGCCCAGGAGCGAGGATAGCCATCGGGTCGAACATTTTCTTCCTCTCCTCGAACTTGGCCCATCCGCTTCCAAAGTGCCGCTCCCAGTCGTCCTGAGACTTGTAATGAGGGAGATAAAGCTTGTAGTCCAGGCCGTTCTTGTCGCAAGCGTGGATGATCTCATTGTTCTGCGCGACCAACGTCTCCGCCGAAGGGCCCTTTGGGTAGGGCATATTGAACCGGAGCAGGGCCACGATGTAGAAGATTTCACCAGAATCTGGAAAAACCACAGACGTCCGTCTGTCCCACCTGCACGTATTATTAATAGCTCGGATCAAAATGGTTATCAGTGAACACGGTCGATCTTCCGAGCAGTAAAATTCTCGCGGCACTGAATCTTATCCATCTTGAGACCATGTAAATTAATCAAACCGTGACCTTGGGCCCACCGTATCTTTGATCCACCAGGTAAGTGCTTTTACCTACTTTGGCTCATACGGTCGCAACCTACAGCATTCACCATACACCGAACGCGCCCCAACTTGGCGTTTACAGACACAGTTCGGAGGTGTTACTTTTCCGGTACGGCAGGGCTCACGGCAGCAGATGACGCAGTTGGCTCAGCCTAATTAAAGAATGTGGGTGTACAATATATCATCCCCACGGTTGGTACTTCCAATATCAGACCGGCCCACCTTCAAAATCTCAACCACCGCCTACTGTAAAATTTTCCAACAAATGTTCGATTTTTTCGGAAACCCGACCATATCCTACCACCAGAGTTTCACAAGACTTATCGTATTCCAACCATCGCCATTTGACGAGCAGAGCTAACCACAGTAATTGACTGCCCATCTTGTTATATGAGATAAATGAGATCTCTAGATGGGATGGCCCCGTTGACCCGGTTTTTTTTTTTAAACTACACGTGCAAAGTATTAATCCGTATAAAAGTTTAATGGGATAATTAAGTGCCCCGTGGTCGATGGATCAAAGCCTCGCATAAGGGAGGAGGACACTACCAACATAATTTCTGTGGGCCCTCAACCATGACAAGTGTCCAAACAAGAGCCATCCCACAAACCTAGTCCCCTGAAATGACTTCGCTTCCACGTGTCAAGAGGCAGCGGAAACAAGACAAAACCAAGTGTGGGCCGAGAGGAACATGGTTACCGGTCAAAATATTGTTCAGTAATCAACGATCACCGATCAACGTTAGCCTCTTCCTTTTCGTATTAGTAACGTTAGCCTCATTTTGTTTTGTTACCCATAGATCACATTAGTTCGTAGATGGGAGGCCACAGAAATGCATACCTTCTTCCGAGCAACGGGTACACCAGCATCGGCCCGCCGATCCCTCCCTTCAAGATGCCCTTGAAGACCGTCCGATCAAAGTCGTGAATGCTCGCCTTTGATACGAACAGGTTCAACCACGGGTGGGGAGCATCCCATATCCCGCTGGCCTTGGCCTGCTGCTCCACATGCTTCACCCGCAGCAAGAACTCCGAATATCTGACGTCGGTATGGAACTCCAGCCTCTCGACGAACCTCAGCCCTTTGAGCAATCTCTTCGCGACCTGCAGCAAGACCCCGAAATTTGCAAAGGGCATCATAAACATTATTGAGCACGTAATTTTAACCAGAGCCGAGGGCATTTGTGTCACTGTGAAGGGACGAAAGGCGACATGGCCACTGATGGCATGCAGATTCCGGAAAATGATGGAGTTTTGGCAATTTGTGGGAAGCGTAGGTGCCTGTAGGACCAAAACCAAGGACAACTGCTCTTAAAGATAATGACAGCTGCATTTCCGTTTGTGCCCCTGCCCAGTTGCCATAACTACAACAGTAACACTACAACAGGTATGTACGTGAGAGTGGACCGAGGGACTACATGTCAAGAGAAAAGTACAATCCTACTGCAGCCAACCCGAGGATAATACATCCCGGTTAAACGACTTTAACTCCAGTTAAATGTAATTTTATCATTTGTACTTAAAATTGTAATTTTAGTTCAAAAAATTACAATCAAGATCTTAACTCTTTTGAATTAAATTGTAAGTAATGCTATGATCAGTAACTGAACAATAAATAAATAAATAAATAAATATCTTAATTTTAGGTTAAAAAAATTGGCCCCATTTAAAGAATTGAATTAATAACAAATCATCAGACACTTGCAGGAAAAAGGAGCACGGAGCTTTTCAGTGGCATGTGCTTCTTTGTGTCCCCGTGATTTCAGTGTTGAAAAATCGAAGATGAAATTTTCTGAAATTTTACAGAAAAACTATGGTTTTATTTTCTTCCGGAAAAATTGCTGTGAAGAGAGATTATGTGGGTCGAGGATCTACTGGCCCGACCTCCGTCGTCGAGCCTCGCACACGTGTAAGTGAAATCCTAGCAGGTTTGACCATTTCGGTGACCACGCGGACCCTGCTGCATGGGACCCACACACCGATTCCCCACTCTGATGCGAGCCCCCGTACGCGGATCTCAGGTCGAACAGTCGTAGACCTACGAATCAGCACATCTAATGACGGTAGGGTGTGGTAGCGGCGCCGCTGCCAGGGGGCGCGATTCCAGACAATCGGGGAGTCGCGTGAATCGATAAAAAGTACGGAAAAGATGGGAAAGTGAAGAATCCCTCGTGTCAAAGCGAGCAAAAGTCCGTTACCGAGTCAACGGCACAGGGTCTGTCTCCGCTTCGGTGGTGGAGAGCGAGCTCGAGGCAGTAGAGGACTGAACCGGCGGTCTGGGGCAACAGGGTCGGATCGAAGGTCTGGTCCGGTGTGAGTGGAACCGTGGGCCATCCATTTACTGGGTCGTCCCCGTGAACGAACACGAATCCCTCCACGTAGTCGAACGAGTCCCCATCGGGGAGAGTGATCAGCCGCTCGGCGTCCCGCGTGAACTCGCCGAACTCGGTGTACACTAGCCTTATCCACCTCACCTGATCGCACCGCAACAATAGAGGTTTCAATCATCTAATTGTCGTAAGCGTCACCGCCATGCAATTATTAAGGACCATGCGGTTTTTCAATTTTCCCTTATTTCGGAAAACAGGAAACCCTGCGAAAACTGCCCCGCATTTTCTGAAAGCTCTGCTTTTGCTTTGTCATGAGCGAAAAATGAAAAATGACATCCACCGCACATTCTCTGCACATGAAAAATGAAACAATTTTGAATTGGGATCGACTGAATCGACTTTCCAGAAACAAGGCTTCTGGAAAACAGATCCCTGGTGGTGGAAAACCGTATCCCCGAACTTGCTGGTGGGATCGATAACTCGAAAACTTATGCGGCATTCTTATGCTACACCATATTTATATGTCATCACGGAATAGACGAACTGAAGAGCAGTACCGACCATTTCGGGGGCAGGCTGGAGCAAAATCCTGGCCTTGGTGATGATACCGAATTGCCCGAGCCCGCCGAGGGCTCCGAAGAAGAGCTCGGAGTTATCGTCCTCTGAGCAAAGTAATACCTCTCCTGTCCCAGTGACGACCTCCAACTCCGTCACGTTCGAGGTTTGTGGGCCGTACCGGAAGGCCTGTCCGCTGACCCCAGCGTTCGACAGCGTCCCTCCGACGGTCAGCCCGAGGTAGTCTGTATACGACCTTGGAGCCAGCCCATGCTTGAGGGAACGGTCGAGAACTTCTTCCCATAATGCCCCTCCTGACACGACCACGCTCGGGCAGTTGCCACGTTGGTCTGGGGCCTGCTCGAAGAGGCTGGGATCCAAGCACCGCATGTCAATCACCAGACCCATGTCAGCCATCGCCTGGCCGTTGATGGAGTGACCATTTCCCCTCGCTGCCACCGTCAAGTGGGCTGATGCAGACGCGGCCCTCACGGTGCAGGTGATGTCCTTGGTCCTGGTGGGGCGGACGAGGGCAAGAGGCCGGACAAAGGCCATGCCACCGAAGTCCCTGGAGGCGATGGCGTTGGCTGCAGAGCCGGAGTCCACGGAAGAGGCGTGGAGGCCAAGGGAGTCGGGGAGGGAAGGGTCGTTTTCATCATCTTGAGGCGTCGGGTCGGCGGTGTTCTCGGAGACGAAGCGCTCCAGGTAAGCGATCATCTTCCTCTGTCTGACGGCGAGCGGGGGAGAGTGGGGTGTGGTATTTTGCGGTGGGCGGGGATTCCCCGGTGGTCTTCGCCGGCGGCCGGTGGTAGTAATGCTCTCTTCACTGTCTCTCTCTTGGGTGCGGAGTTGTACTTCTGTAGCTCCAATTATATACGGACCTTCTGGTGGTCTGGGTATTGGAATCGGGGCTTAGATAGCAGTCCTGGTTAAGGTTATTTTTGGAATAGAAAATATTATGGAATACAAAAATAATATTTCTCCTTAACATCGATCCAATTTGCACCGGAAGGAAAATGAAAAGAAAAAACCCTGTATTATCTTAGATTAAATTTATAGGTGATAATATATACTTACTTAATATAACCATAAATTATTATTACACCTTACAGATGTGAGGTGACCTTTAACCCGCATAATAATGGTAATAATCAAGTAAATTAAAATAATTTAATATTCTCTTATTAAATACAGTGTAAATTACATATTAAAAAATGGTAATAATGAGCTCACTTTTTGGTTATAAATAAAAGTACTAATATTTCTTGATCAAATTGCCTAATGTCTTACTCGTCGGCCATTATGCATATCAGGAAGAAGCGGTCGACCTAATATGAGATCAAGGTCCTCGAATCAAATTTCATGTGCAGGACTTATGGCATTTTAAGTCAACAATTTTTATTTATAACCAAAAAATATGATATCTATTCATTTTTATGTTAAATATGAAGTTTTGGTAGGCCTTTCTCCTGTGCTAACTTTACGATCTTATCATCGACAATTCTCTGTCTGCCACTTCCACGTTTGGAATTCATATTTTATCCATTTTCTTAAATATAATTTCCACAAATTATAAATAAATAAATAAATAAATAATAAAAGAAAAGAAAAGGCAATGTTGGTGTCGTCTCAGTGCCCAAATTCTCTGGCCCGACACTAATTCCCATAACACTATACTAAAATTTTATTTTTTGTTGGACAGCGCCCCTCCATTCCCCTATATCGGGACATTACTAAATTAAGCTTGTCATGGTAATACCAAAAATCAACATGTGTTATCTTTTTTATTACATTAAAAGTTTATAAATTTAGAATGGGATAATAGGACCGAGAAATGAATAAATAAGTATGGAAAATCTCACGATAAGAATTAAATTTACAATCCCTTGATTATTAAACCGAGAGCATTAAATCGATTTCTAGATATATAGCCACCCGAGCTTACATGGTTCATGCCCGGGCACAAACAGCACATGCCATATCGGTATCCTTGGTTCCGTCCATATTATAATATCACTTTTATTTAGATCCAATTCAATGAGCGCCATAAAAGTAAAACCAATGCCTGCTTTCATGTAATTTACAGTTTTGGGACCATGCACACTACCCATAGAATCTCTTGACCAAAACTGCCTCCAAGCTAGTGTGCATTCATTCACACCCCCCCCCCCCCCCNCTTTTTTTTTCTTTATAAAAAAATTTCACTGGGGTGGGGTGCTATCAACCTCCAACTTGGATAGACACAACAAAGTTGCTAAACCTTATATTATTGTTTATTTATATACTATAATATTTGCATGGATAAAGGCAAGACTGATACGAGAATCCAAGGCATCGAATAGAATATATGGCATAATTTTTAAAATCGGAGCGGATTGGGCTAGTAGGGGACCGGTTCGACTGGAAACCGAATAGCCACCCGATTCAGTTTACTTCAGTAATTTAAATGTACCATGAATCCGGTCATACCCATCTAAACCGGCCGATTTTCGGTTCATTCATCAAATTTATTTGAATCGGTAGTTGAATCAAGTGGACTAAAAATTATTTAAATAAATATCATCTATCTTAGTATTCATTTTAAAAAAATATTGGTATTACATTTTATTTTTATTATATTTAAATTTATATTTTTGGATGAACTTGAATATTGTGTTGGATATTTTAGACGTTAAAATTATAAATTAGTGTCTAGATATGTTAGTTCATAATACTTAATTATATATTATTATTATTATTATTATTCAATAAATATATTATTTGATCCATAAATCTACGAACCCATAACTTGATTAGTTCCTGATTCAATCCGGTTTTAAAAACTATCATATCACATATAGAATGGAAGTTGCACATTTTTAAATTATAAATTAGTGTTCAATATACGATATTTTAACTCATAATACTTAATTATATGTTATTATCATTATTCAATAACTATGCTGTCCGATCAATAAATCCACAAACCCATGACTTGACCAATTCCCGGTTTAGTCTAGATTTAAAGACTATAGTATCATATATAGAATGGAAGTTGCACCTCTTTAAAGCACTTGCGTATAAAATATATGTAAGAAAAAAAAAGGGGGGTGGAGAAAGCATTTGTGTATATATATTGTTACTCTTATGTCCTGCGTTCAAGGCTAAAGATATATGGACAACCCCCTTTCGCCATCTTATGACAAGGAAACAACAGGTACAGGTAAGAAATTGAGGATGTCGACTGCTATACACGATATTATTAATTTCAATACCAGATCAAAGCTCCATGAACCCTTTTATTTTTCCTCTTTCCCCTTGTCTCCTTCCTTCCAAGTGCATATGTACCCTTTGATCTGATGATCATGATGCAAAAAATATGGTACATAATTCTGTTTGATCTGATCGAGTTGGGTGGACGTGGGACCATCGAGGCCTGGCGAGAGCGTTCGTTCCTTCATGTATGTTAAGACTTGCAGGTTTGGCAGCTGGTTGGTTGAGATTTTATCATAATCCTTTTGTCTTCTAGAAGTATCTTTATCCCTCTAAAACAAGCAAAACCCCAGTATGGTGCCAGCTCAGATCTGTTGGATTCTTAAGTATAAACTCTGACAAAGCTCTCAAATAATTCATGGGCATGTGAAGTCAAAGTTCCTGCCATGCTTAAGCCAGCACACAAGACACGATCGAGAGTTGCACAAGTTTCCCTACTCTCTGCCATAGGTTGAAAAAGGGAATCGACAGCGTCGGATATCATGTATCTAACCATGCCCGTTTGGAAAGCCTCGTGCTGTCGCATCGGATGTTATAAAGCAAAACTCTTTACGAAATCAATGTTTAGAGACAAATGTGTACTTCACCACGTTAAGCGATAACTAGTGTTGTGTTGAGCACGGAAGAGTAATTGTTAATAAGATCCTCATGGTGTACTGCTGTTTACTTTAGCACTAATTTACTCGTGAAGAAAAGTACATATATCCGCCACGAATGCTTTTTTCACAGGATAAACTAATTAAGCATGTCAGTCCAAATGGTCCCCGCAACATCCTAACTTCGTCAGCACAAATTAATTTCCATTTTTTTTCCGACAACTATAATATGATTATCGATCCCGATGCAATCTTGGGACAGATTTGCCCATAGATTTCTGTGGGTGGGTTTGATATTTGTCGAGTTGCGGTTTCAACAGCGTGTTGTACACTACAATTTCAGGCACGAACGGATCCTTCGATCGTGACATTTTTCAGAAGGGTTGGCGCTTGTTGCTTTTTTTTTTTCTTTTTATGAGTAGTTGGCGCTTGTTTATTCGATCTTAATTAGGTTATCGCTCGACGGCTAGTCGTCGGAATATACAATTGATCAACTGATCAATAGACCACAGAGATTTAGGCTGAAAATTTACAATCATTATTTGGAAGACTTTGAGCACAGACGAAGTCCACACAGCTCCCAACTAAACATGACAGTTTTTGCCTAATATGACAGAACTGCTGCGCTGCTCTCTCTGTTGGGTTCCACCGGGGAGATAACGATGGACGAAGATGGCATATGGCCAGACACGACCCAAAACATTAGGAGAGAAAGGGCTTCGATAGAGTTATTTGACTCTAAATCTAAGATCAAATGAAAAATTCTAATTTCCATCCTCATTAATAAAATTTTTCGAATGATTTTATTTTATTTTTCACCCCTATTTCTGTATAGATTTCTTATGATCTTGAGAAAATATGCCTCAAAATGCAAACGTATAGTAACAGAGAAGATGCTCGCGTATCCTTATTATCTCTACTATATTAATTAGGATGCAAGTGGCATGAAAGCATATGCATGAAAACCGCATTCAAGGTTTATCTTCTTACTCGACCCTGGCTAATTTTTGCTAAATTTCTTCTGTCTTTAACTTCTTGACTGCACCCGGTTGAGCCTTTCTTGTGTTAAGCTAATTGCTGATAACGGAGAATTTCGAATCGAAAATGGCGAGTTTCCGAAATTTCAAGAACAGAGAGAGAGAGAGAGAGAGAGAGAGAGAGAGAGAGAGAGAGAGAGAGAGAGAGAGAGAGTGAGAGAGAGAGAGACAGTCAGGTTCCCATTCCCGCATGCAATAAATCAGCAAGATCGACGCGTGATCAGAGAAAGTAGCTAGATTATATTCAATGCAGTAATATTACCTTCGCTCTAAGATGGGCTCTGGTCTGCTCTCAATCATTCACCCGCGCCTTTGAATACATAATCCTAGAGCTTGAGCAATTACGTAGGTAGTTTAACACCGCATGTATTTCCCCTCAGCAGACACGAAATAATCTAAAAGCTCGTTCATTATATGATAGATAGATAATTCTTGATATCGGCTTTGGAGGACGGAGATATCGGCTGTACCAATGGCACATCCCTCTCGGTTCACACTCGATCAGCTTCCGAAGAGGTCAATCGGTTCTTCCTTTCGGACAGCCGCCTCTCGAATTTCTTGCTGCTGAAGTAAATGCGGGGTTCTGTATGAAGAACCCACATACATTCGTGCAAATATCACAGTATCATGACATGGAGAACAGCAAACTAATCCGGCACATCGGTTTCATAAGAACTTCGACGTTCCAGGACCCTGCTTGCAGTCGAAGATGAGCTGTTGCCAAAAACCTGCCGGAACAAAGATGATTTTCGCAAGGATGTGACAGTGTGTAAAACACCGTTGGGCCTTGATTGGGCTTTTAATTCTCTGCCTAAAGCCCATTTGGTTTGTTATAGCAAGCCCTTTTATTGGATCGAACCCATGATTGGAATGCATGTGGTGGGCTTCGGCGAGTCCGCTTGCGGAACCCAGGAGACTCTGACTTTGATTTTCACCATTTACTTACGTACTGCAATTCCACATTTTTAACTGTAATCTAATGAATTTTACTATGACTAAAACTTCTACGGTAACTCAGTCGTTGTTGAACCTCGAGAGCTTCAGATTCCGATCCAGGATAGCTACAAGAACAAGTTGGTAAAGAGGACAAGATAAGAGAAACATTTGTACCCAAAGAGCACGAAGTAGCTAAAAATGTCCGATTTTGAATTGGGATAGAAGAGGTCCACACGAGCCAATAGTGCGTAGCGATGATGTCTCTCCTCAATGGTCACGTTCCATTTTATGAATTGACTAACGCTGCACCAAGTTTGGAAGAAGACAAACAACAAAGGACACAAATTGATTAAACCATGATGATGACATGGGCTCGTCAACGCATTCCGTACCAAGCAATTCCAATCAAACGTATGCTAGTGCAATAAATCCATCTTCGTGAACATTATTGAAGTAATTGATTAATTAGAAGAGAGAAGGCCGGGTGATGAGTAGAAATAATTCGTGTATTTAACGATTAATCGATCAGCTCAGCTGCCCATTTGGACAGCATCTCTTCAGACAAGTCACCTGCAGGCTTTATTAGGTCTTCCGAAGGGGAATGAACACACGGCTGATCGAACATATTCTCGTGTTGGCTGCTTGAAGCCATCTGCGTACAGGCCTCCCCGACACCCATTAAGCAGGAGTCGAGGAACTCTGACAAGCTGGAATCGCCTCCGACCTTACAGTCAACCATGAGGTCCCATGAACAACCATCGCCAGCCACTGGAAACGCCGAGCCGCCGTCGTCTCCCAACATTGCGACACTGTTTCTTATCGGGCCTTCAGGATTGACAATGTAAGCTTCCTGGGCTCGGTCTAAGAGATGATCTTCAACCGCGTCAACTCGTGCAGCAGCATCTTTGATGGCATTATTGCTCCTTTTTGATTTAGAATTCTTTGGTGGCTTACCACCTAACTGTAACTTCTTTCTTAGTTTTGAGTTCCAATAGTTCTTTATCTCGTTATCTGTCCGGCCTGGGAGCCGTCCCGCTATAAGAGACCACCTGCATGATATATATCGGACTTCTTATGACAAAGCCGAATGTATTGAACGGTATGACATTATAAGGGTTTCATTCAGTATACCTGTTTCCCAGAAGCTTGTGGAGCCTGATGATGAGCTCTTCTTCGTCATTGGATATGTTTCCTCTCTTGATATTGGGTCGGAGATAGTTTAACCAACGCAGTCTACAGCTTTTCCCGCACCTCCTAAGGCCTGCAATATTCACGAATCCATATCGAGGCGTTAAAGACGATAAGGGCAGGACGACCTATATACTGCTTGTAGCAAGTTACTGTATGTATTGTACCATCGGGTGACGATTCGAGAACGCATAAGAAACGGTTCTCACCCGTGTGCTTTTGGACTCTCTCCCACTTTCCTTCACCATTCTTCTTGACGTAGTCGATCAGAATTTGGTCTTCTGTTGCCGTCCATGCCCCTTTCTTCAAGCTATCATTCGAGCCGGAAAGATTCTGATTTCTTCCCATCCTCTCCGTTTCTGGCTCTCACTTTAGTTGGAACCAGTTGGAGAGCTCTCGTGGTTCTTATAGGGGCCAAGCCGCATGTCTTTCGAAGTCGCTGTAATTAGTAACAACTCCCGAGAGAGAAGTTATGGTACAACATCAGTGATACTCCTTATATTTCCAGCTTATTTAATTTTCATTCATCCGTTCCTTACTGGTTACGCGGCTCACTCTTGTAACAGCAGGAACTATGGTGCTTTGATTGGGCTTATGGGAGAGGACAACGAAAATTTTACAGCTTTCAGCTTGAAAAATCATCTTCCGATGTTGTACGTCCAAAGCAGGCCAACTTGAGGTATGCTCCAAAACTGGTAGAGACATCGAGGCAACGTACGAACCGATGAGCACCATACCTATATGTACAGAAAAGAAATTGCCATGACTAAACTGATTATTATCGGTCTCTGCTAACTAATCTTTCTGCTAATTTGTTCCTTATGTTAAAAATCTATCTTCCCAGCAAAACGTGTCCAACAGATGAACACGACAGGAGGAGACGAACTTGTTTGGACCTCTCAAATTGTCCTACAGGAATTGCATCCGTCGACTAAACCGCATCGGTGAACGTTTCCGGATGCGAAGATAAACTTCAATCTCAGGGCGGGCACACGGCGACATTTCTCCAGACTTTTTTTCCCTCTCTCTCTCTCTCTAACAGGCTGATGATTACTTGTCATCACCGTCCGGACTGGCTGCCGATGCCGATCCAACGTATATTTTTAAGGAATTAACCGCGTCCAATGCCTGGGCTGCAATTTTAACTCGAGATATCCCATCCGGGTCAACATGCTGCGATCAATATTTGAAGGGGTTTGAAAAAAGGTAGCTGGAGCTAGCTGCCAATCAACTATACTTTTCAAGTATATATGTCACAGGTATGTGAACTACAATTGATGCCTGGGGTCCTTTGTCTATACGCATTACAATGACAAACTATACTTTGGCATTTATATAAGTAACGAGTTGTCCTTGAAAAGTCGAGGAAATTTACGATTCAGCAACCATACTTTGTAGTCTCGGTGGATTGGAGTAATCCAACTCAGAGTCTTTTTTCTTTTTCCCTTAAAGTCTTTGCAGTCACCCCTCCAGCCCTGTGGGAGAACTTTATCGGTACACATGCTCGGATGGAGCGGCTTTTGCAGCTCGTCGATCTATCATGTAGAATTTAGGAGCTCCACAAGTACATTCTCCATAACGAAGAAGAATATGCGAACCAAAAGTGGTAAAATCCATGTTGGTACCGTCGGCTGGGATTTTTTTTAATCGATTGTGGTCCTTGAAAGGGGGCACAACCAAGCTGATCCAATCGTACCACTCCCACGAGCCCATCGATAATAGACCACGCACAATACCGATTCCTCATCTCGGAAAATCAAGCATTTATTCCTCCTCGTTCCGACACCAAAAAATGGAACGGCTGTTGAAGTCAAAGTCGTCGTCGCCTCGAGCTACCTTTCCTTCTAGTTCGGGACAGTGAACCGAAGTTCCTAAGACCAGTATCCTTCCTACCAATTCAGATATGGCCCATTACCGAAGGAATGGCAGCTCAAGGATCTCCTTGGCCGCACGGTTGATAAGGGGGTATGATAGAATGTATCCTCGACTCTTAACTCGCAATGCTCATGACATTCACATTCCTCCAGACTACAGGCAACAGCCCGATGGGATAGTCGGGTTTTACACCTCGGTCTAGTAAGAAATTATCGTCAAACAGTAAGAGCGGTTCGAGCAACACGACCAGAAAACCAAATCAACGATCTTGAAGCTTCCCAGACATGAGGAGCAACAGCAGAGGCTGGTCTGACGGTATGTCAGTAACACTCAGTCATCCATATAGGACTTTGCTGAGGAGCTGTTTATGGCTTCACATTCGAGGAAACATAAGTAGCAATTTCCCTATCACAGGTTGAAATTAAGGGACAGCATGGGACCGAGGAATTTTATCGAACCGGAAATTAGACAATGCCATATATATATATATATATATATATCGCCAGCCCTTGTATGTCGCGTTGAACACATGGTCCTATTCGGGGATCCACACGCATGGTCCTGATAAAATTTTTCTGGACCATGACAAAACGGAAACAAACCGGCTATGATCCCCGCAAGCCATAGATTTAGTTATAAGGATAATAAGAGCTTCAATTCACGAGCTGCATCGCGCATGGGACACCCACAACCTACCTTCCTTTCCAAGGCGGATGAGTGTCTGCCCAACGAACGTTAGTTGGCCACTCCGGCCGATTTGTGCCATTTTGACTGTAACTTTCAGCGGATGGTCCTGTCCTTCAGCTTTTGTCTCTGCGTTCACGACAGCACAACGTTTTGAATGTATCAGTTTTCCTATCAGTAAATTAAAGAAGGGTAGCATTAGCCACGGTCCAATCACTTTGTCATGCTATATTCCAGTTTTTTTGTTCAACCATAAATATAATAGACAAGATGAATAATTACTGCTTAGTTAGCAATCGCTTCTGTTAATGCAGAATTATTGAAGATCTAATATAGTTCATAAGGCCGAAATCCTCCAAAATTCGGGCTCAAAGACCACAGTTTAGTTCAGATGGTCCGTGCAACCGCAAGGGAATTTGCATGCTGTATTCACTTAATTTCAAAGAAAATCTCCTACTTTTAATCTCCTAATCTATGTAACTAACAAAAGAAAACCTCCATGGATTTGTGCTACACAGGCTGTGGTGTCAACACAGTTACACTTTGTCCGCTGAGATGATGAGGTCAGACTTCAACCATGGTTTTCTGATGTGATGGCTTAGACAATTGTCTGCCGTTTTCTTGTTGTGGAAGGAAGAGAGATGCTTCGGTTCTCTGCAATAAGGAATCGTTATAGGTGTGTGGTCTACTGTTGAACAGTTCTGTGGGGGGAATAGCATCAGTGGATCAAGTTTTGACCCCTCTTCCGATAAAGATGCTTCATTGGAATTTCTTTCCTCTTTCTTAGGTGACAAGATGAAGACGATGCTTAATTAAATCCACCAATAACAGTGAAATTATAATGGGGAAGAGGCTCTCTCCAAGCAGCAGCTCAAGGAAATGTGGATTCTTTGCTGAATCTCCTCAAAGATAATCCACTTTTGTAGGACAGGTGCCTCGTGACGTCCTACATCGAGATCCCTCTGCACATTGCCACTATGCTGGGGCATGTTGAGGTCCTGAATGACATCTTATCTCGAAAGCCCGAGCTAGCTTCCGTGCTCGACTGCCAAGGATCATCTCCTCTCCACCTTGCAGCTGCTAAAGCTTCCCCAAGCAGTATTTCTTGGCTGTATAGTATACACTGATAAATGCCAAACTGCACTGAATTCATTAAATGCCTCTGAAAATTAATTTTGGTATTACCCACTGTCTCTACGTTTATTCTGTATCTTCTCTTGGAAGATATAGGTACCGTTCTGTCGTGGGACTGTGATTCATCTACTATTGCAAATGGTAAGTACGGGAAGCCGCTGCGGCTACTGGGAGATTGTGGGGGGTTAATATACCGTTCTAGTCCAAATAAGTCAATCTGGCTCACCAAAGAGAGAATAGACAGTTTGAGAGAATCGATCATATATATATATATATCGATCAGTTGAAGGGATACAAATAAATCGTTATTCGAATGACATTCACATTAATCATTTATCAAGAACGTCATGCATATCATTTGACCATATTAAACGCCACTTCATTCTTAAATCCTATCTACCCCGCAAGTATGTATAGATAGGCACAACCATGGACGGGAGACTCTGGCCGATGTAAGATTTCTGCCAGCTCGTCTCAGGGTTGAACATAGGCTGCTCTGCAACTTTCTGAGCATGAATCCGCACAGTTTATCTTACTCTGCGGATCTGCATAACGTATTAATTAACAAGAAGACAGTCAGAATAGGACCTCACTCACGTGGGAATTGATCACAGGCAATAATAAATTGATGCATGTGCATTCGACTCGTACTGCCTCGCATGTCTGTTTGCTACCGTCGATGCTCATCATTTCAGAGTCTGTCGGGATTATTTACGATGTAGAGACAATGAAATTTACCGGAGCGTTTGAGGCACGAAGCCATCGCGCAGTCCTTCTCGCAGCGGTCGGTGGGTGACGCGTCAGTATGCGGGCAATGTTCGAGGCACTCGGACAGACAAGTTATGAAGATGCATTTGAAGACGCACTTTATCAGGCACGACCTCTTGATTCTCGCATCGACGTGCACCAGCATCGAGCAGGACACAAGAAGAACCATGAAAGCCATCGCCTTTGCGTTGGCGCCGGCCATGTCTTTCCCGCTTGTCCCTTACCTACAGAGATCAAACAACTGTGCGTATAGTTCTTATGAGATTGTGTTGCATGATATGTTTGCTTATATGTAGGCTGACTACTCCCCTTTTTCTTTTCAAAGGAATTGGATGCGTTTCTTGTAGATCTGACGTCAAACTAATTGCCATATATATTTCGCATTTTAATCCATAGGCTTTTGGTAAGGCATTAAATTCACTCAGCATGAGTCTCGTGAGCTAGCTGATGTGTGTTTTGTGTGTGCGTGCATTAATTCCCACGTAAATTAGGGACAAAGAGCCTCTTCACCATGATTGTCGGTCCAGCATCCCTGGCTCCTATACTTTGACTTATTTTCTAAATTGTAGTAGGAAACAGAAAACCATTTTCATCTCGCCTCTCATCTTGTTGTCTTATCACGACGCCTTTCAATCTGTTAAATCGATTTTTCCATATCCTTACTACCAATTACAATTGCAGCTACTGAGAATCTAACCTAAACCTCCTCCGAGTCCAAATAATCAGTTAGGCATGAAGGAGAGCGACGCAGTTCGAGAGAAACGGTGCCGACCGAAAGAACTTAAATTTAATGGTCATTAGCTCATTAATTAAGAAATATATGTACCATGATCATAAAGATTCTACATGCGATTATTGATGAGTAAGATCGGGAGATTAATTATATGCAAATCAGCTTATCCTGAACATCTCATGTTCGAGTGTAAGATGCTCTGCAGTCTCAGGAGCATGGATCTGCACAGCTTCTTGCCTTGCTCTCGGGATCCGCAAAACACCTTGAAGAATCAATCAGAAACGACCCTACTTGTGTTGGAATTTAACAGACAACATGCCCAAACTCCTGGGGATCATAAAGGAAATATGAAATTTATTCAAGAAGGGGCAAAACTTAATAGAGTATTCATACGAAAAGATTTAGGGGCGAAGGAATTCCCGAGTTCAGGGGCTGGCTAAATTACCATCTATAATCCATTGATGCGTTATGTTATGGGATAATGAAGTTCTTCACCGGAGATGTGAAGGCACGAGGTTATCACACAGCCCATCATGCCGCGGTGGTCAACCGGCGATGCCCCGGGATTTGAGCACCGTTTCAGGCTGTCTTCCAAACAAGTTAGGCAAGAAGCATCTAAATACGCATTTTGTCTTGCACCAAGCCTTGTTTCGGGCATCATCGACGTACGTCGGCATCGAGCAGGACGCGAGGAGGACTGTGAAGACGATCACAAGCATCGCCTTTGAACGAGCACCGACCGTATCTTCTCACTAAGACTCCTCACATACGAATGGAACGGCTGTATGATATTTTGATGGGATTGTGTTGTATAATTTTGATAATAACACCTGATTTTGAGAAAACTAAGGTATCTTCGCCACCAATTAAGCTATTTTCAACTCGATTCTCCCGTTGGTGAACTCTCTTGATATGAAATTATCGCGGAATGCCTTTTTTTTTCTTCTAATTTGTGCGACTGAGCGACGTCGTTTTGCCTCACTCTTTCCCTACCCGATGAAAGCTCGGTCGGGGCCAGGGGACTCGCATCCCAACTCAATCGAAAGCCGCGACTCACCCGGACAGAGGGATGGCGGTCGGAGGCCCGGGTTCTTCAGGGTCCGGTGACCTGGGCACAAGCCGAGAAGCGGCCGCCGGCGCGGCGGCACCGCGACGGTTCCCGGCGGCGGTTCAGCCGGAGATCATGAGAGCCGCTGAGAAGGACGACCAGTACGCGTCCTTCGTCTACGACGCTTGCCGCGACGCAATTCGTCACCTCTTCGGTGTGTCCCGCAGCCCGCTCTTCTTTACGTTGGGGCACTGCAGTCACCGAGCGTAACTTCACAATTGACGGCTTATTTCTCTGCCAATAAATTCTTCTTGTTTCTCGCTGTTTCAGGGACAAGGATCGCCGTGGCTTATCAGAACGAGGTCAGTTGTTTCTTCCTCCTCCTGCATCATCTTCTGCTTTTATTGGGTATATAGCAAAAGCTGATTGTTGGTTTAGATGCTAAAGTCTGGTACTTGGGCCTCTTCTTCTTGACAAGGCGCAACTTATCGGGCAAATGCTATATTATGTGCTGACAACTGGCTCAGGGCAACAAACTCTGGGTGAAGAATACTGTGACATTACTCAGGTGCAGTGCTCTACTAGTGCATCTTTTGCTATAAGATTACACCAATCTAGGCCTGTGGATTTTAACCTTTTCTTGATTGGTGCTTCGTTTTTCCTTTCTTGCACGACTTCTAGCCATTGGATTCTATTTTGTTCCCGTCTTTCTTCTCTTTTTGCTAAGGTTTCTGGACCTGTATTTATTGCTGACATAGGATGAAGTCTCTTACAAGTATGCTAACGTTGCTTTTTTAACCTTATAGCACCTGTACAGAGTTGATGAGTGACATCTGTTTCAGGTTGCTGGGCCATATGGACTCCCCCCTACACCAGCAAGACGAGCGCTTTTCATTGTATACCAAACCGCATTTCCTTATATTGCAGAAAGAGTAAGGTTAGACACCTTTCTCTGCCTGCTAAATTCCAATTTCAAGCAAAAGCAAGTTATGTTGTAAGGGAAGTCCCATATAATGGTGGATTACAATATTTGTCCATTTTGCAGCTCTCGAGTTGCTTCTCGTGGCATCACCCTTGCTGATGCTTATTCTGATGAATCATATGGAATAAATGCTTTAGGCAATAATGGAGATGAATCAATCATGACAGCAGGGGCTGTTTCATCCTCCACGGGAAGGGAAAACGTGTCTGCTCTTTCAAGACTTAGAAGGAGATTATATGCATTATGGTTAAGTGCAGTTCAGAGGTGGCCAGCGGTAACATAAGCTCTTTGTGGGACTTAGGGCACTGTTACCGAAGTTTTACTTTCTAAATTGTTCAGCGAACTGGATTAAGCCATTGATATCAACATGTTCTTTTTGGTGCTGTTATTCTTGTCAATTTCTCCCACACTCGAGGATATCCCCACCTTAATTTAACTTATGGATTCCTTTATTTAAAATTTTTAGCTGTAATGCAATCTCTTTTGTGCTAACAGTTTGTGATTGTACTTTGTCATATCTCTTTTATTTCATATCCTGTCATCTTTGTGCTACCCATGATTGGATTTACTTTCTTGATGCACACTTTCTTTTAATGGAACATCACTCCTAAAATTACTGGGTCCTCCCTCCCTCCCTCCCTCTCTCTCTCTCTAATAGATGCTTCCGGTAGCTCGAGAAGTCTTGCAGCTGGTTCTACGCACTAACCTGATGTTCTTCTACTTTGAAGGTAATCTCCTTGGTCTGGAAGGTTGATGAGCTGTTTCTGAAGGTTGTCTAGCAAATTCTCCTATTCAACTTTTTTCCTGTTCCATATGCAGGCTTGTATTATCATATATCCAAACGTGCAGCTGGCATTCGATATGTTTTCATTGGGAAACCCTCAAATCAAAGGCCTAGGTACGTTGCTGTGCATATTTTTTTATCAGATCAAAGAGGAAAAGCATAATCTTGGGAATGATCCATTTATTTTGATATTAAGTTTAACTAGTCACTCAGAAATTAAGTCTCTCAAATTGGCTTCTCTGGCAGATATCAAATTTTGGGAATTTTCCTTTTGATTCAGCTATGCATTCTTGCTGCTGAGGGCCTGAGGCGGAGCAATCTGCCATCTATCGCCAGTGCAGTTCATCAGGCGTCCTTTGGGAGCCACCAGACGTCAGCAGGTCAATTGTGTTGGCATTTCATTCTTGAAATTACATTTTTGCTGTGTCTTTGGAGTTATTAATGGTCATATCTCCTCTTTGACTGATTTTATTTTTCCTTTTGCCCGTAATAATTTTCTTTCATCCCATCAATTATGAGTGATTGTTGAGATTGCAGGGCGAGGCTTGCCCATACTGAATGAGGAGGGCAGTTTAATATCCATGGAAAGTGACAAAGGTAGCTGGAAAAATGACTCATCAACTTCAGAGGTACTCTAATATAAGAAATGAATAACTCTTCCCCTTAATGTTTTCTTTCATTCTCACAGTAATTAGATCATTCAAATTAAGTCTTGTTTAAAAATTGAAGTAAATGATTGGAAATCTTGAGTTACATATTATGCATTTTTGCTCTGAAATATATGTGCTTCGCTCCTGATTTTCTTGATGTTCATGTTTCAGGGAACAAGTGGGGTGAGCAAGTGTACGCTTTGTTTGAGCCATCGCCAACACCCTACAGCCACACCTTGTGGTCATGTGTTTTGCTGGTGAGCCCCTAATCTCAATATGCCAAGAAAAGGAACTTTGCTCATCTCAGTTGGAAATGGGGATAAATAAAGATGGAAGACTGTCCTGCATAGATCTTACGCTGTTCCATGATCCGTGACCTGTGGGAACGAGAAGCTCTTCTAACTCTTCATCCACCCTCCCCTGTGTACAGGAATTGCATCATGGAGTGGTGCAACGAGAAGCTCGAGTGCCCGCTGTGCCGCAGCCCGATAACACATTCAAGCCTAGTGTGTTTGTATCACTCCGACTTTTGATCCTTCTATACAAAACAAAGCGTGGTGGGGGCTGGGAGGTTGTGTCTCTGTAGAATAGACAAGGAAGCGGCAGGAGAAGTCATTGACATTAGAAATTTACATATATTGTTTCAGCAATAGAACTCGATGCATAAGTGAATTCCATTTCTTAAGAGCATTTTTTTTGAAAAAAAAAATCATTAATGATGTACGAAATTGGTCTTATTAAAAACCTAAGATCAGTCGTAGAACAACGAGTACCTCAGCTGAAACTATTCTTTTTTTTTTTTTTCTGTTTCCCATAAATTTCATGTTTTAGAGTTAGAAAATACATAAGTTTGAGAATTTCAGTTAATTATAATTGAAATAATTTTCTGGGCTTGAACTTGAACATGACTGAATTTTAATTTTCACTAGTTCTATAGTTAGTTAATAAGTGGTGGTGTTTTATCAATTTTGAGGTTGAACTGTAATTTTTTCATTGTACTTTAAATGAGTGATTTTATGATGAAATTTCTGATTGAGAGGATTTACATGAATTTTTCTAAGCATCTCGATTCTGTAAACTAATTTTGATGCACGTTTTGATTAATCCAAAAATATTATGTGGTAAAAAAATATTATGTGGCAAAAAAAAAAAAAAGGCAGTTTTAGACCATTTTATATATTTCCCCTGATGTTCTATCTCGCTAATCTCAACTCAATAATGTTTTAATTTTTTTAAGAGTTTAATAATGCTCGAATCAAATATAATATTAGAAAAAAAGGAAGCAAAAGTGGAAAAGGGTAAGATTGTCTTTATTGGGCCGGAAAGCCCATAATTTATCGGCCCAAAATTCGAGCTTAAAGAGAGGAGGCCCTTTAGGGTTCCCGCTGTCTCTGGGGATTCATCTATTCTCCTTCTACAAAGCAGCAGCCATTTAGTACTTTAGACTCGAGAGCGGCGAAGTCGAGAAGATTGTGTTCTGTCCTTTGATCAATCGAGACAGCAGAGAACTGAAAGAAAAGCGTTCTAATCATGGCGGCTCAGATCAGCAAGAAGCGTAAGGTACTGCTATCGTTATACTCGGCTATTGAGAACTTGTCGTAGAGCTCATTTAAGCTGAACTTGTTTGTTTTCTGCTGCGATGGATGTAACATGATGGTATTTTGTATGGGAACAGTTGCATTATCGGCCAGGATGGCTATCCTTTGCTTTGATTTTTATGAAGTTTGTGTCTTCAATAATTGTTCTTTTCTCTTTGTGAATGAAATTTAACTCTTGGGGTTAGCTTGAATTTGGCCTGTTCAGTTTCTGTAATTAAATCTTCAGAGAATGTAATGTATTACTGGTGTATTTCTTTCTGTTATATCTCCGTGTTTCAGTTTGTGGCAGATGGAGTTTTCTATGCTGAGCTTAATGAGGTTTTAACCAGAGAGCTTGCTGAAGATGGATACTCAGGAGTAGAAGTACGTGTCACTCCTATGCGCACTGAGATTATCATTAGAGCCACCCGCACACAGAATGTTCTTGGTGAGCTATAAGTTTTTCTTGATTTTATTCTTGTGCAATAGCAGATACGGGCGACCAACTGTAGCGTCTTGTACAATACTTTAGTTGAAAAGAAATTATCATTTGCCTCATTGCTGGGTTTTAATATGTTAATTCCTGTTTCTACAAAACAGATAATGTATTTTTTGTTTGGCCCGCTTTCTTCTGCAGTCTGATTGAATGATCCTTTACAGGTGAAAAGGGCAGAAGGATTAGGGAGCTGACTTCTGTGGTTCAGAAGCGATTTAAGTTCCCTGAGAATGGTGTGGAGCTCTATGCTGAGAAAGTCAACAATAGAGGTCTCTGTGCCATTGCACAGGCAGAATCTCTCCGATATAAACTCCTTGGTGGACTTGCTGTTCGGAGGTATGTCAAATAATGTTAGATGAATTCTTTATTTGTGATTTGTTAGAAATATCTCTATTAAGAATGTTAGCATGTCCATCTGCATCAGTTTATTGGTTGGAGCTGATGTTCTTTTGCTGGTCATCTTTACAGCGAGTTGGTTTCTCATATATTATGCCTATCTCGTGTCTGAGGGTGACTACATTAGAATTGCCATCGCTTGTTCTAGAATAGTGGGAGTTAGTCTTACTCCTTGCAAACTAAGCTTGGATGGTAGATTTTCCTCTTTTTATATTATCACTTCTTGGTTTGGCATTGGTGCTTCCTCAACATTGTTTGATGGTCTTGTTAATTTGGATTACAATAGTTTTCTAAGTGTAATGCCCCTTTCTTGCTCTGTTAGGGCCAGTGGGTGGTCAATTATATGTAATTTATGATTGTAGCATTGTATTTTGTACCCATTGGCATAAACCACCTCTGGGGACCTTGTACCATTGCTAAGATAGACTGGAGTTTGTCAGGCTTCTTGCTGTGCCTGAAATAGCATTGAGTTTGGAATAACCTCCAACATTCCACAAATACAATCATATATTGTTTAATCTCTCATGTCTGCTCTATATGAGCCCTCTACTAATTCAGCTTGCTGATAGTTTGTCTGTTCTGCAATTTCTGTCTGCTAATATCCGTCATGTCATACTCTGTGGTTATTACACTGCCCTGGTAATTTATGCCTTTGCATGTATCATGTGGTTCTGGCATACAATCTTTGGGTGATCTCCCTTCTCATTGTTTACATAGTGGCAAGTGGAACCTTTCATTTGTGCATCATAAAATGCTTGAAGGCTAATTGTCCTCCTATGATCGCAATTAGATCAATGTATTTAACTGGAGCAATTGGAATTGCAGGGCCATGCTCTTTATTTTGTTCGTTTATCATTACTTTTAATCAAGCCAAATTTAGTGGGATACATTACTTCTAAGGGAGTCTGAAAAAGGTTCTGCTATTCATTGTAGGGCCTGCTATGGTGTCCTGAGATTTGTCATGGAGAGTGGGGCCAAGGGATGTGAGGCATGTCTGACTGCTCCTATATGTATTTCACAAACTGATTTCATTATACAGTGCTAGATAGTAATATGTATGAGCTCTGAGAAGTCATTAACTGTCCCCTGCAGGTCATTGTGAGTGGAAAGCTTCGCGCTCAGCGTGCTAAGTCCATGAAGTTCAAGGATGGCTATATGATTTCCTCTGGCCAACCAGTCAATGAGTACATTGACTCGGCTGTGCGGCATGTTCTTCTCAGACAGGTAAGGCACCTCATTTCTTTGCCCTTCCTGGGGCTCCTGTGTTGACTGATACGAGGTTTTCCTGATTCACTTCTGTCTGGATACATAAGCATGGACTAATGGATATAGCTGCTGAATCGGATATTCTCTGGACATAAAGTTTCATGTGCTGAACATCTTGTATTCTCCTTTTGCCACGTAAACACTCGTGAATGCCATGTGGTTACTACTAGCAGATTGGCTGATCTTCCTCTTATCATAGGGTGTGCTCGGAATCAAGGTCAGGATCATGCTCGACTGGGATCCAAAGGGCAAGCAGGGACCCAAGACCCCATTGCCTGACCAAGTCACCATCCACCTTCCAAAGGAAGAGGAGGAATACGTTCCTCCCATGCTCACGACCAATATGGAGATCCCAGTTGCTTAGAATATTTTCTCAAGCCCACGATCAGTTGCGTACACAACTGCCTAGGGTGGTTTTAATTTTTTTCTTTGGTCCTTGTACTAGTCGTTACTTGAGATGTGATACCCTCTGCGTGCAGTTAAGACGAGCATCTATGGTTATGAAACATTGAAACGTCGCCCATCTTGTCGGTGGCAAGTTTTTCTAGCATTTTCTCTAGGTTTAGATGACGATTTAATGACCCTTCTCTTAACCTACTAATAGCCTCAACCCTTACGAGTCATTTTGGTCCCCTGGAAAAATCGGCTTATAATAAATAGGAAGTGAAGAGACTTTATCATATTTGACATCATAAAAATGCTGATAATATCAGTCAATTAGATGGTTAATTATTTTATATATTATATTTGAATCTCATAAACACTTGCCAATTAATTAATAATAAAATTTGAATATGACTTATGGTAGCCTGAAGTTGAAGTAATAGTTTTCTCATCAAATTTTTAAATAAATAATTCAAGAATTGAATATCAAGTGAGAGAAGATTAATAAATTTTTTTCAGAGATATTATCTCGATCTTAAGTAAAGTAATTTCAAGATATGTTTTGATTAGTGCAATAATATTGTGCGGATATGTTTTGATTAGTGCAATAATATTGTGCGGAGAAAAGAAAAGATAGGTGGATTTTAGAATCTTGGACAATGCGAAAGGTGGTCTCGAACTGTGGAGCACTGATAATTTGCACGTGTTCGATGCGAGCCACTCCATATCGTCCCCTCATGCCTCTTTGGACTAAATGTGACGTGAGAGAAATTTGCCCTTATGCCCCAATCATAGCGATTGCCGACACATCATTTTGCTCCCTTCTATTATGCGCACATTCGACAATTTCTACCAACCCAACACTCAATAGTTTTAAGTCGAAGAATGGAACAGTGTTGTGGCCCCATCCTCGAGTTATGCTGATTTTCATGGGTCAGCACCGACTCTTGGGACAAACCCAGTGAATTATTTGTAAGCCTCGGTTGCATCGCGTCTAGGTGACTCTCCATTGTCCGATTGTAATGATGGAACATGGGAGAATTGGTTGGGGGGTGGGGTTCGAGGGGGCCTTCGCGCATGGCTGTGGTGGGTTGGTTGTGCTTGTGAATGATCCACTTCGCATCCTCCATTAAAACGGCTTGGCACCTTTAGGAAACAGTGATGAAAACCACCAATTTCCTTGCCTTTGGAAAAATGTCATTTCTAGCTCCATTAGTATTTATTCATTGGTGGCAAGTTTTTAAAGGGGCATTACATTGGAATGGATAAAATAAGAATTATACAAAAAAAATCTTACTGATAAAAATCAAATATCTTTCTTCCTTTTTTTTTCTTTTTTTCTTGATGGAGAGTTAACAAGGCCGGGTTGCAAGACATAATGAGCATGACTTTTAGAGCATGTAAGCACACCTTCCTCTCGATTAGTTGAATTTGTGCTTTTTAGCTGCTAGTGGACCCTTTTTTCTAAGTTGATTTCGATTCTCTACCTTCCCCAGACATCCCAAGTGCGAGTGGATCCAGTGCCAGTGCGAGCAGAAAATTCGAAAATTCTGCTTTCGAGCACTTCTCAAGCAGGATGATCGACGAGCCACACTAAGAAGCGGTGAAGATTTTCGAGAGAAATGATATGCAAGCGGGGCAGGGAAATTAGTAATAAGAGGGCAGGATCGACCATGATCTCAAAGCTGTTGCCTCCGGCATGTCACACGGTAGGCAATTGCGAGTAGAAACCCTTTTTGAGCATTTGACCAACACTCGAATTTTCTCCAAACGATAATCAAGTCCACTGGCCTTTCAAATTTGTGAAGGATGGAGGCATTGGAGACAAGTGGGTTACGCACTTTCTAAACAAAGTTGAGCACAAATAAGAGTGGAAAAAAAAAACACGTAATGATGATCCATTGGTCGGTAGACAGACAATGGAAGATGTATATATATACATTCACCTGTAAAAAGAGCAGCACTTAAGAATTCACGTACGATTCCTCTGCACCTTCTGTAGCGTCGGAGGCGCACCCACTACGACCCCCCGTGAGACTTGCCTGGATTTTACATGCGGTAGCCCTACGTGGTTATGTTAGCTTGAGCCGAAATTCCTCTCATTCCATAAGCTGGTGCGCCGCGTGTAATAGTCGGCTGATCTGACTGCGTAGCTCAACTGCATAGTCTTAGGGATTTCAGCCATGTAAGATCGCACTTGTGTTGAGTACTTATTCATCTGAAGAAAAGATTCATCACGTGTCGGTGGGCTCCGCTACAGAATAGAAACATGCGATTCCGTGCTCCAGGACGACCCAAGTCTCCGAGCAGAAAAACCAATCTCCTGTTACATCCGACTGTTGTAAGGCATGTCAATGACTTTAGAAAGTAGCTAAGAATTTGAACAAGAAGATCATGAGATCTAGCCCCTGTGGCGGAATCATGCCAAGCAGAAGGATTGTGCTGCTTATAATTTCTAATGCAGCAGCCCCGCTTGGCAGTATGATTTTCTTTCCCCTTTCTTTTTTACTGATTCCATAGGACGTATGCGGATCAAGAAACGATGGGAGAAAGAGAAAATTAAAAGGGTGTAAGAAAAACTCATCAATGGGACTCTAGTTTGGATAAAAAAAAAAAAATTCAGATCAAGAATCATATCATTATATATCATATTTTATTTGTGTTATGATTTTCCCTGCACATCAATTGATAGGTAGCAAGGTGAAATGAGTATTACAGATAATCTGTGAGCTTGCCGGCAACACAATCATTACTCTACTGAGATCTCAACATTTTGGAAATTGGAAGGAATCGGGAGTTCGCTTCTTATCGTTCCCAAATTTCATACTACTCCACTATATATTATATATAATGCCGTCTTTCAGCTGCAACTTCCAGACAGCACCTCTTCCCTCCCTTCCCTTACATTCTATATCCACAGTCAACTATCTCTTCCATCTCTTCTCTTTGGTATCACCCACGAGAGAACAAAAGACCAAATGGGTGAGGCAGTTGAGATTGCTCGTGCCATTGATGGGATCTCCAAGAGCTGCTATGGAGCTGATGTGGGAGACATCAATGGCGACGACTGTGATAGTAGCTTCTGGTATGAAGAGATCCTCGATGATGATCTTAAGTGGTCATTTGCCTTGAACAGGTTCCATAAACTCTATCCCCCGATACCTCTTTATTTACTATGCACACCTTCTTCCCAGTGTCCCTACATAATATCACCTTCTTTCTTCTGTAACATTCCAGGCACAAAGGGTCTCCTTCTTCATAACTAAAGAGTGCACCTTCCCTTCTTCCCCCGTTTTCCCCTTATTTCTCTGATTGTGTTTTCTTTGTTAGTGTACTGCACAAGGGGACAAGCGAGTTTCAGGACATAGCTCTTTTGGACACAAAGCACTTTGGCAAGGTCTGCATGAATACTGTTTTTCCCTTTCTCCACTTTTCATTTCTCTCTATTCTTCTACTTTTAATTTGGAAAACAATTGCTGGGAGTATTATATCATCGTCTTTATTACAAGACTTACATGAATGGTGTGTGCAGGTGTTGGTGATTGATGGGAAAATGCAGAGCGCTGAATTAGATGAGTTCATCTACCATGAATGCCTGATTCATCCTCCCCTCTTATGTCACCCTAAGTAAGTCTCTGATCAATTTCCCTAACTATTGGGTTTTCCTTTTGCAACGAAAACAGAAAACGTTTTCCACTTGTTGTTCCCTTCCACAGATAATGGTCATGAAAGAAACTGAATCATGCAGGACTCGAAAGAAAATGCGACTAGCGTAATAGTACAAGTTCAAGAATTTTAACTCAAGAACATAGAATTTTTGAATCAATCTTGGGCCGAGCTCCCTGCAGGTGAGGCTTAAATCGATGTGGGCCTATTCGATGACGAAGCAGGCCCAAGATTCTCTCATAGGCAGTGAACTCCATAAACCTTCACACAGATGCATATCTTCGAGGAGGACAGTGACCGAAAGATTAGGTTTCCATATGCTCAGTAGCACGATGACATTGACCATAAACTCATACTCGTGTACTGTTGTGATTATTTTATACATATATAATGATGACTCACTGAAGCGGGTCTTACCGACAAGGATTTCGCATGAATTTTCAGCCCGAAAACAGTGTTCATCATGGGAGGTGGAGAGGGCTCTGCAGCCAGAGAAGCAATCAAGCACAAGACAATCGAAAAGGTTGTCATGTGTGACATTGACCAGGTGGATACTTCAATTTCCCTATGCCCCACTTCAAGTTTCCTATTCCATTGACATCCTCATTTTCTATAGATCATTCAAACCAATGCAGGAAGTGGTTGATTTTTGCCGGAGGCATCTATTGGGGAACCATGAGGCGTTCTCGAGCAAGAAGCTGAATGTAATCATCAACGATGCAAAGTAAAGTGTTGCACCCTTATTGCAACAGATCGGTCGATTCTATTAATGTGAAGTACGAGCTTGAAATATGGTTTTTCTTGGTGATTGAAGGGCTGAGCTAGAGAAGAGGAATGACAAATTTGATGTAATAGTGGGAGATTTGGCAGACCCAGTTGAGGGGGGACCTTGCTATAAGCTCTACACCAGGTCCTTCTACGAGACCATTGTCAGGCCTAAGCTCACCGAAAATGGCATCTTTGTCACTCAGGTTTGGTAGATACTGTCTATACATAATCACGATCGAGTCATGTTGTTTCTCTCTACTACCAACCTCCCAGGCCGATCAGCTACCTGTTTCTTTTTCTATTGTCTAGGCTGGACCAGCGGGCATCTTCACGCACAAGGAGGTCTTCTCTTCTATCTACAACACCATCAAGCAAGTCTTCAAGTGTGAGCCTCTTAGTACTTCATCCAATCATGTCACAAGACCCTTTGTTTTGTTGGGACAGTTCATCGTACTTGATGTTTAGTTAATGCCCCTTTGTTGGTTGGTCGTGTCTGAACAGATGTGAAGGCCTACACAGCTCATGTCCCTTCATTTGCAGATACGTGGGGATGGGTTATGGTACGTGCTGAAATCTATATTATTCACCGGTCAAATTCTCGGTTAAGCCTTTTCTTTTAAGCCTTTGTGCCTGGTAATCGACGGGCTGGGTACTTGAAACAGGCCTCGGATCAGCCACTATTGATCGACCCTGAGGAGATCGATAAAAGGATTGCAGAGAGAATCGGAGGAGAGCTGCTCTACCTAAACGGGGCATCGTTCCTCTCCTCAACTACCTTGAACAAGACCATCTCAACATCGTAAGTCCGCACACCCTACTATCCGGTCTGGATTGACAATCTGATTCTTATCTGTTTATCCTATTCGCCCTTCCAGGCTAATCTATGAGACTCATGTCTACACTGAGGAGGATGCGAGATTTATTCATGGCCATGGTGCGGCTTACTGCTATTGAAGACAACTTTGATGTGCAGAGGACTGGGGAACGAGATGGGGAGATCTGGGTCAAGGGTTTTATGGTGGATTTTTCTTGTGGGGGGGAATAAATTTGTCAAACAAGCTTTCTACCGCCATGCATCTTTAAGCTTTATTATCTGTTTGGAACTGTTCAAAGTGGATCAAACCTTTTTGATGGTATAATATGAGAAGAAACTTTTCAGGTTGTGTTCCTCAACTTGGATCAATGGCCATTGCATCCACCATCGGTTTTATGGGTTCCTGAGGGCGCACATGATCGGGACATGTCTATCTCGATTGGCTCATACAAATTTACATAATGTTAAGAGTTGATTGGTGTTGTAAAAAAGAATTCAACAATCCAATCTTTCTTCAAGAAATTTGCATTCATGGGAGGGTAAATTGTATCGTGACACTACAATTTTTTTTTTTTATAAACAACTCGATTACTGGATTAAATAAAAGTTAAAAAAAAAGAATTATTGAAATCAAATCAGAAGGGAAATGATCAAGCCGGTCGGTCAAGCCCTAGAAGAGGGTTGATGGGAAAGATAGGGTTCCTTTTGAACTATCACTTCACGCCATTAAACATTATTCCTCTCATCATTGCTGCTGGGGGGTGCCGACCGACTCCTTCCCACGCCCCCACGCAAAAACCAAAGCCACAATTCTCCTTGATCCAAAGGTAGAACTATATTATAATCATAATATAATCCAAGAATCAATGGTTGAATCCATTTTAAAAAAGATTGTTCATAAGGGCATGTTGAATCGATTCGACGGAAGACGGTTTTCCCAGTTGAAATACCCATCCCTCATGTTATCTTGACTGATATTTGATAGCTCCTCCTCCTTGTACTGTGTGCTTGTCTGTCATATTCTTCTCTGGGCTCCATTGGTATCAAACAGTTGAAACCACGAGCCGTACGTTCATTTGCCTCGAGCAGATAGATGATCCTTGGTCGACGTCGGAGTACGAAGCACATGCATGTGCTCCTCTCTCACCCCATCTGAAAAGAATCCCTCACAAAATCATTGCACCCCGCCCGCATTTGTTGAATTTTAAGCCGACGCGCACCCCACCGCCGCTACCAAAGTACATGTTCTCTCAATTTTACTCTTAATTTAATCGAATTATATCATGTTACATTTTGACTTAGTGGAGTGGAGATTCTCTCTGTGTGTGTGTGGATGGGTGTGGACATATGCTCTTCACGTACCTTGCATTATTTTAAACAAATCATTTTAAAATCTTATATAATACAATATGGGTTCGTCATTAGGTCTATGGTTCTTTTACAAACATGCAACTGGAATTTGAACAAACCCCCATTTTTCCTTTTAATCAGTCTATTCGCCTTGCAACACACTGTAGAGTGGATGCTACAGCTCAGGCTCTGGTTTGGACGTATATATATATATATATATATATATATATATTCTCCTGTGACATGCTGGTGCGGGCATCGCCTATTCAAAGCTCCGGTCGGGTTAGATTTTAGACACTTTCTATCACTAATTAATTTAGATTGTTTACCAGATTTAAATTTAATATATTATTTAAAGAGTAAGATTAGTGATATTTTTTATGTTATGAAATTGGTAAAAAAAATAATGATTCTTTAATGGGTTGCCATTTGAATCACATTTTTATGTCTTGGAATTTATTTATTTTTGTAAATATTCTCACTTTCGGTTGAAGATTAGATTAGTGTCTGTCTTTTATATATATATATATATAAATGCAACGATTCCTCCTACCAAATGAATTGGCAAGATACTAATGACGAAATTCCGACGACAGCTATAAAGTCGAGTCCTACATTGGTACGAAGATGTTGTCTCATCCTCAACCGCCAGCACCACCCCCGTCGATCCATATATGACATTCCCACTCGCCTCGATAGTGGCTGAGAGGGCAGTCGCCCCCACATGATCAAGAAAATTTTAACTTTTATTGAGCCGATCAAACTCAGTTTAGATTATACTGAAGAAAATTATTAATAAATTATTACTTTTTTTTAGGGGCTCAATGATTACCATAACTATACCTGCATTATTTAAGGTTAAATTAGTCACCACCTTGTACCAACTTGTCCATGCTCAGAAATTTGTATATAATATTTAGAGCTGAACTATCACGTCCGGAGAAGTTTCTTTTCCTTTTTCTTCCTTTCTTTTTAATGGAAAAGGCTTTCGGGGCCTCTTGTTATTTTATTTTGCTGACGTGTAATTACTTATTTAAGCAGTCATTTGACATTGTAAAACGTTGTGCCAATTCCGTGTCCCTGCACACGACGTGGCCACATGGATTTATGCCAATCAAATAAAAAGAATTTCTCCTTGCCAGACAATCAATTGAAGCAAGAGATTGATCGGTAAGGTTGCAAAATTGAAATTCAACTGACTCTATTTTGGCTATTCGATGGTTCATATTCAGAAAATTTTTCCTGTTAATAGAAATTTTAAATCAATACATGTCATAAAAATCTCTAATATTTTTATTTATTTATTTATTTATTTACTTATTAACTGAGATTATTCCAATAATAGAAAATTTGGAGTTGTATTTTTAGCCCCAAGTCAGAAATTCCTTCGCCTAAAAAATTATACCAAATATATATATATATATATATATTTTTTTTTTAAAGTTGTACCAAACATGGGCTTATGATGGGGTTGCACCTACTGAATCATGCCAAAGCCTCAGCTTAATCTAATGAATCCCACCGCAAATTTGGCCCTGCTGATGGCAGTCATTTTTTCGCGCTCGTGCGCCGGTCCCGAAACTTTCACGAACGTTTACGGTTAAGGGAAAGCCGACAATGGTACACGACGGATCGGAATTCCTGATGGTTTTGGATACAGACGAAAAATTGTGGCGCTATGAATTCGGAATCTTTACACTGTCAAGCCATTGGGGCCAACGGCGAGAGTTCTACCGACGTGAGTGGTTTCATACACCGGAAGCCCCTCGCGGTACCAACTGTTGCTGCCTGTGACCGCGAGATGGTCGAGTTCGAATAGGTCCGAGCTCGAGCAACTCGACACGTCATCATCGTCATCTTCGTAAGCTCGATAGCTCTCCCGGGGACTGCTCCTGTTCCGCTTCTGATTCCCATGGTAATCCCGGAGGAACTCTCTCGCTGCCGCCTCCACGTTCCGTGACCTCTCCACCTCCACATTGTGCCGAGCGTCCTCCTCAGGCTTCTCGGCTTTCCTCCCCAGAGACCTCCCAGCTCTACGATGACTTGGGAACGGTAGCCACGTCGGAGCAGCTTCGCCTGGCCCGTAGAGGCATTTGTGCCCGCAGGGCTTGAGGTCCTCGTCCACGATCACGCTCACGGGGTAGAACCGGACGCTCCTCTTGGCGCCGTCCCTCGATTTCTCCCTTGCTCCTGGCAGGTTCTTGCTTAGGCACGACCGGGAAAATGAGGCGGCTGATGAGCAGGCCGAGGCCTGCCCTGACTTGGATTTCCTCTCCATGTTCGAGTCGTCGAAGCTCTTCGGCTTCTTTGCATTAACTGATGCGAAGANGAGTCGTCGAAGCTCTTCGGCTTCTTTGCATTTCCTGATGCGAACAGGGAGTTGATGAAATTCGAGAGGCGGGCTCCCGGAGAAATCGGCTGCTTTACCTTCTTGAGATTCGCGTAGATCTTCAACGCCCTCGACTTTGATTTGATGATGCTCTCATCGTGATGAAGTTGAGCTTCTTCCATCGAAGGGTAGCGATGGCAGACATCAAACGGAGGTGGGGTCGCCCTCCACTGATCCTGAGACAGAGTCCTCTGCCTCTCCCCCGTCATCTTCTCTGTTTTGCTTGACTTCTCCAATCGGGCGGAGGATGCTTTTGTTCTTACAGGCTTAGGCCTCGGGATGGGTGGCGGAACGAAACTTGAGCGCCTCGGCCTCACACCAAACATCGATTCGGTGTCCGATGATGAGAACCCGCCTGAACTCGTGTCCGACGAGCTTGAATTCGAGCTGAAGAAATCGTTATCGACCTTCATTTTCCTGCCCATGTCAGACGAAGTCTGCCTACTCTGCGCCATGACCTTCTTCTCGGTCGCCTCCCCGGCCAAACAAGCCCCGATAATTCCGTCGATTTCGGGATCCTGTGTGATTCTACTGCTTCTCGCACTGCATTTGCTCAACTTACCGCTCATGGGCTCGTCGAGCTGTGACTCGGGTTCGTCGATGGAGCGGTAGATTTTGTCGAGGAGGGTCGAGGAGAAAGATGGGATTGGCCTGTAGCTGTCTAGAGTGAACCTGTCGGCTTGTGAATAAGCTCTGCCGTGCCTATACATTGTCCCCGTGGAGGTCTTATAACACAAGCACTCGGAGAGACCGAATTATTGAGGGCAGAGAGAGAGAAAGCTTCGATTTTTTGAGGTGGGATTGGTTGGGGAAAGGAGGGGCAATCGAGAACGAGAGAAGGAGGAGGAGCATGCAAGAAACAGAGTGATTGATGATTTGATTTGTCTCTGCGTGTGGGCGTCTATAGAGGGAGAGAGAGAGCAATGAGAGCAGAAATGGCACGCCTTGAAGGACGAATGAGGAGGACAGAGGAAGGTGAGGGGAGAGGACAATTCTTATATCGATCGGAAGAGGGCGCTGGGGAAAGGGTGTCGTCTTCATGCGCCGTGTGCATGGGTGATGGTACTATGGGATTTTCCGAAATTAACCATAGTTAAGAATTTAAACTACAGGTGCGATATCACCGCTGGTGCTTACCGACGTGGTGATGCATCGGTATGGTCTTGCGCGACGAACTATGAATTCCCGAGGCAGAATTCTGTCTGTTCTTTCCGACCCGCATTATTATAAGAACACCCATTTAAGATTTTGGCAATGGAGAAAAGGGTGTGTATGGAATGTGTACGATGTAGTAAGTACAAGGGGAGTGGGGGGGTTGGAAATGAGCCTAAGATGAAGTATATTTTGGGGGCAACAAGCCATCACCCCCTCATGATAGTGAAGATAAGCCAATTAGAGAAGGTGGTGTGACAGTCACGAAGCAAGCTAGACGCTTTACTGCTCATTATTAATATCAACAACAACAAAAAAACATAAGACGGCTNTGACAGTCACGAAGCAAGCTAGACGCTTTACTACTCATTATTAATATCAGCTAAAAAAAACATATGGGTGGGGGAAAAATAGGACTACACAGAGACGGTCCACCGAACTCCACCTAGACGGCTGCCATGGCAGACACTTCACTACTCGGTGCCACAATTTGTGAGTTCAGATACCCTGGGACCATTTGAACCGAGCAATCCTTGGAATCTGGGATATTCTCACTGATTCCAAAATTCTCATCAAAGATGGGGAAAATGTATAGATGGGTTCATTAATATCGTATTTTGAGGATTAGAATTTCGTGGAAGGGTCTAATCCTCAAAATAATGCAATAAAAGGAGAAGGCGGTGGTGGATGGAAACGAGGAAGTTTCTGAGCAATGCTAGCACAAATGCCTCTAACGAATGAATGCCGTTGAGCTGGCACACAGCGATTAATGACTATATAAATATCGTATTTTAATATGATTGAAAAACATATATATAAGTAAATAACAATAATGTGCTTATTAACATTTTCATCAACTAGTTTTTTTTTTAAATGGAATTTGAAACTGGTAGAAATATCCTGTGACCCAAAAAATAAATTAAGAAATGACAGTTAAAGAAAGCTAAAATTAGAAAGTTGAGAAAGACTTCCCATGATCATGAATTATCCAAATCAAATCCCATAAAAAATAAATCATAACCTAAAAGTTCGAAGTTGATGCAAACTAGCTAGCTCCAGCTCCGATGAAATTGACTCAATGTTTTTCAAATTCTTTCTTCTTCCTTCACAGGAACGAGGTGTTCGTTGTAGCCGGTCGATTGTTCCATTAGGATGTGCGCCCACCGGAAGAAAGGTGTAATCCGGGTTTCAAGCGCCTTGAAATCTTTTGAAATTCACATAAACCCTAACGATGGTAGCTAAATAGCCGATTACCAGGCCGTGTTCCCCCACGTCTCTCCTTCAGAGGCAGCATTGGAGATCAATAGGGAGAGGGATCTCAAGGCTGCTTCACCGAACCCTCGACTAGTGGCTTACTTAACGTCTTCAAAATCGAAAGAAGTGTGTCTAAAACCCCGCCAAAAATATCTGTGTTGGGGCAAATACCCGAAGGGCATGTTAAGAGAAATTGTGGAGCCAAGAGTAAAAAGTCAAGGAAGAGAAGTCACTCTTCTTCTTACCACGACCTATTTACCTAGAAGATAAGGGTCAAGTGGGCTCCGGCTGCCAGTACTGCCACTGATCTCTATGTTCACAACAGTGAAAGTGATGCCTTGGACTGCGACGCTTCGAAACAATTCGAAAAAACCAGACACCCGGAGGCAACTTCAATGCAGCAGTCGGCAAAACCCAAAGGATCTGCCTCGCCCTTACCATCATCCCTTTATCAAAAAGACAGCATCACATGATTCCCTCTCTTCTGGGCTCATCCCTCCCGGTGTAACCCACACCTCTCCTCCTCCTCCTCCTCCTCTATACTCCTCATAGCTAAGCTAGACACACATGATCCATCGTGCCCATATCAAAGATGGAGTCATGTGAAATCAATAGATCTGTAGTTTGGTGTCTCTTTCTTTCTTAACGAATTCGGATTTGGGACATATCCCCCTCTTTCATACAACCCCGGTCAATTGAACTGTGGGGTGCCGAACATGTTAGATTTGACGACAGCATGTCGCTCAAGCTTGAGATTGATCTAGTCCGCCGAATCTATGATNACAGCATGTCGCTCAAGCTTGAGATTGATCTATCTATGTTATTTTATTAATTACACATTATGAATGATGGTGTTAATGTTATGTGTACCCTCGATTGTTCAGACTGATTGTTCTGTTAAGTGAAATGGTTACCGAGTCTATATGTCCACCGACCATGCGAATCAACATGAAAATGACCCGAGATAAGTGCGGTANCGAGTCTATATGTCCACCGACCATGCGAATCAGCATGAAAATGACCTGAGATAAGTGCGAGATGTGTGCACGATTACGCTCAGCCTGTTGCTTAATTAATCTGTCCTGATGGGGAGACACACTCTGTGGATTATTTTTCTCTGAAAATGGAAGCTTTGGCGGTGTTTGGCTTGTTGGGCTACATGAACCAGCAATTCGACAATCATGTTTGTGTACTTTCGACATCGAGATGGTGATGGATCATCAGCTGATGAATTGTAAATAAGGCATTGAGTGTGTGATCAGGAAAGGCACAGCATTATGATGTCTGAGAATCGCAGTCCTAGAGGCTGAGAACCTAATCTGTGAGTAGATATTTTGAATTGGATGCTATTATATATGGATCACCTTCCGCTTGTGAGACCCGCCGATCGACTCGGAGTGGAAGATGACGAGTCGAATCGAACTCAGGTTCGTGACTTGGAATGTTAGAGGGCTTAAATCGATCGTCTTGGGCTAGCCTTGTAATTTTCGTGCTGCGGACTCAAGACGATTTCTGAATATTACACAGATCTTGCACGGCATCAAATAATTAATGGCGCCACGGGGAACGGCACGCGCGCCTGAGAGCCCGACCAAGACCAGAGGAGAGCGGGGACCAGACCGGACGACAGTTGCTCTGGCAAGTGAATTATGAACTGTTGCTGTTCCGTTAGCACCCCCCCGTTCTGACACGTGCGGTTTCTCCGATGAAAGCAGCCTTCGGCCCTATCCTCCTCCTGTCCTCAGCTCTCTCTGTGATCTACTCGAAACCCCTCTGCTTAATTACGTCATCCTCTACTATTCCATAGTTCCACTTTTGAAGATCATCCTCATCCACTTCCACCGTACCACCTGGCCGTTCAGGGGGAGGGAGGAGCTCACTGCTCGAGAAATCTAACCTCCACACCATGGGCTGCTATTATCATCAATTTTATATTTTTTTTCTAAGTAAATGACCTTGCACTTTAATCTGTCTTTCAAAAGTATTGCAATGTAGTAAAAGTTTTATGTGTTTATATATATAATTTCAGTATTTTCTACACTAATGTTTCCGAATGGGGAATTGCATGGGGAGAGGGTGTATGTGTACTGTGTGTACGTATATGTATAGAGTTTTGTTATGGTTATCTCAGTCATCACATATTCACTTGTAATGTCCAATTCAGTAATAAAAATACATGAAAATGGAAAACATTCAATGCAGTGTAAGAATTTGCTTAGTTCTCCCCTAACACACTCCCAATACTGGAAGTTAACAGGCTTTTGGAGACTTAAAACTAATTAAACCCATCGGAATTGTTAATGGGGGAAGATCAACGGCCAATTTCACTAGAATTCCGATCGAGTTAATCTCGGTAAATGGCGTTCATGGACCATTTGTTGGATCACGTGTACTCCTTTCTATGAGGATGGAAGAATGGGAAAACAAAAGTATCACCATCATCATATTTATGACCTCTCCTAGGTCCCATCTCGCTCTCACTCAATCACATGTCGGCATAATGTCTGTTTGAATTCTAAGGCAGGCGAATGTATTGAAGGAGATACGTGGACTCTGCACGAGTCCAAAGGCATGGGCACAGATCTAACAACGGGCTCGCAAGCTAACAAATTTTCCACCTAGGAGAGGAAGAAACAAAAGCTAATTATACGATATAGTCATTTTGTCTCATGGGCTAGCAATTTCATATGCTTAGTCCCGACTCGGGCATTCGATTAAGTGGGGGCACGAGGGTGATCGCCTATGAGGACATTGTCTTGTATGCATGAAAGTTTCACCCACAAACAAATCTTCATCCCTAATGACTTGAGATTCATGGCAATCTGTATGCCCTCTCCAGAGGATTCTATCCATCTGGGGCTGAATATATATATGTGTATATGTGTGTGTGTGTGTGCGCGCGGTCTTAATCTGAATCAATTTGAGTGGATTATGTAACATCCTGGAGAAAGGAGCATGAACAATGAATGCTCTTCTCTGAACAAGGCAGCCACCGATTGTCGCCTCGTCGGATCAGGTCATTTATTATTAGGAGGAGGAAGAGGAAGGTGGAAGCTCTTCTATCGTTTTCTCCTCAGTGCCACTTGTCTGGCGATGTTGGGTTTGCTGCGAACATTTTCGGGCACCCACGTGCCACCTTCAAGTCTGCGGCCCCCTTCAAATTTCTCTGGTTCTTTCTCCATCTTTCATGTGTACTGCGAGCTTCCCTCCTGATCGATGGCTCTAAGGCATGGACCCGACCCCAGTGCTCCACCACCATGAGTTATCGAAAGCGACCCAATCAATCCCACCCGACATGCTTATGCTTCACCGGGTCAGCGCACATTAGGCCCTAACTATAGTTTACTGTCCATCATGGGCTTAAAATCGGGCTTAAAATCGGGGCCATCGTGCCATGCCCCCCTGGAGATCTGCGAATCTCTGGATCTCGTCTTCGTCGTGTTCTCTCCACTTCTCGGACTCCCCCTCCCTATCTCGTCTTCAAATCCAATTGAATCCACACCCACTCGGCGCTGACTCCGATTCAGGTCCGCTCTCTACTCCTCTCTGGAGAAACTCTTGCGTGCTGATAATACGTGAGGATCGCAGGAATTAAACTGCTGCGAGTAATTAACCTGTGTGGATAACTGTTCCAGTTATTTACATAATTATTATTAAATTGCAGTAATTTTGTGGATATTATACAATTCTGTTCTCTGGTCAAATAATTCTCTCTTTCTTTCCCTCCCGCTGTCAGTTCCCTCTCTCTTTGTCAGAGCTCTCTCTGTCTAGGAGCGTCTCCCGCTCTCTCCACAGAGTCCACCAGCAGGGGCCTCTCAGCGGGTGGTAAATGGACGGAGGCGGACAGTACAACCCGCGCACGGTGGAGGAGGTTTTTAGGGATTTCAAGTCCCGGAGAGCCGCCATGATTAAGGCCCTCACCACCGGTACTCCGCCAAGCTTATGCGCTTTTGTTTTTTTTCGTTTTCCCTTAGATTTGTAATTTCGATTCAGTTCCCTGACTTTCTTTCTTTTTCTTTTGTTCTTTCAATTTTGAGTTCGCGAGACTGTTCTTGCCTTCTTGGTTGTGTTTCGCGTGAGTTGTTGGATGCTTGGAAGGGTTTTTTGTCTGAGACCTATATGGAATGACTTGAGAACACATTTCCCTTTCCGGAAGGGCCTCCCTAAAATTATGTAATAGTGAGTTTTTTCAGAACATGGTCCCGTCGACACGTATAGTTGTTTTTGTTTAGAATCGTTCTGTGCTGTCCCTAGATTACATTTTCAGCGTCTATTTGCCAGTGTTTCGTGGGTATTGTTTCTGGACCCTGATAATGGGTTCGGCCTCGGAAGTGTTTTTGAGGATAAAATGGGGTATAAAAGCGTCGGAGACATACTACTACTTCCCCGACTTTGCCGCCACTTCCAAAATGCTTGGTGATTGTAATTGAATTTTGAAAGTAGCAGTCAGTTACTCATTTTAGAATGATATGATGTTCTGCGTGAGAAGATTATCTAGTAAACTGTAATTCGTACATAGTTCAGGACTTTGAAGAAGGAAAGTGAATCTTCAGTGCATTTAGAAGTTGTCATAAAAATGGGGGAAGTAGTATTATGAGGTATGTGAAATTTCAGTTTTTGTTTTTGGCTAAAATGAACTGGAAATAGCGAAATACAATGATCTTTCTGGAAATATCGAAAAACAACAATCTCTCTGGAATGTCCTCTAAGAAGAATTTCCAACCAATTGTTGGGTCTATCAGTTTACTCCCCTTTCACTTTATTAGCTTGGATATCAATTTTAATGTGAAATTCAATATTTTATGTTGCAGATGTTGAAGAGTTTTACCAGCAGTGTGACCCAGGTAACTTTCCTTGGTTGCTCCATGTTATGTTTGCGTACCTTTGTTGTTGTGCAATTTGGTCTTTGATATAATTTGAGCTATCCTCATTGAGAGCAAGCTTAAAGGCTGTGACTATTTCAATGAACAATTTTTTATGTGTACCACCTAACTTTCCACTGTTTACTATCACCCCACCTATAGCATTCTTTTAATGACATCTTAGGGAAGTCAAAAGAAAGTGTACTAAACCGTAGTTCAATTTATCATTATTTTGACTTGCTCATGTAGATTCTTGCATTTTTACCATAATAACTGCCTTTAGATTGTGTAAGTTATCCTGCTGCAATTTTTTGAGTCGAGGAGAGAAGATTAATTGCTGGATCCGTGATTCTGAGATTTTGAGTATGAGTAAGCGTATCTTAGAAGTCATAGTTCAGACCATCAGAATTATCTTTCCAAGAGATAGCTCTGCAAGTAACTTTATGATCAGTCTTTTCTCCTAGCTTGGATTTTCCATCTTGAAAAATTAGATCTTTTTACTGGTGGGATCTAAAACCATATCTGGCGATTGCACTAAGTTGTTTGATTTGACACTTCTGAGAAAGTGATCATATCAATTATTTGTGGTTAATTATTGGTATTTTGTTGTTAAGGATATGCTTTTCTGTGCCAGTTTTCCATCTCCTACAGCGACTGCTTTAGTCTTGCTTGCAGTGTATTGAAGTCATGTTATCATTCACTGCTGCTTAAATAATATAAACTGTTGAGCACAGAGAAGGAAAATCTATGCCTGTATGGGCTCCCAAGCGAGCAGTGGGAAGTCAATCTACCTGCAGAAGAAGTGCCTCCAGAGCTTCCTGAACCAGCACTAGGGATCAACTTTGCCCGAGATGGGATGCAAGAGAAAGACTGGCTATCATTAGTCGCTGTCCACAGTGATGCATGGCTACTTTCGGTGGCATTCTATTTCGGTGCAAGATTTGGATTTGACAAAGCTGATAGGTAATCCTTTTCCTTTCTCCCATACTAAAATTTCTTCGTTTGAGTTTGATGTGGCTGGTTCTGTGTCGGTTTGGTTTGATTGTACTCTCTGCTTGATCATGCCATAATTCACAGTGGGTCCAATTTTAAACTGAAAGGAATTTCAGCTTGTGGGTAGTTTTACAGTGTGGATGTTATTTTTAAATTTCAAGAGTTTGGTAAATTGAGCATACTGAGGATGTTGAGGTTTCTATGTGAGTGGATCATAGTCATCTTCGGTATAGTTTATGTTCTTTGACGATTTCTCCATCCCTTGCTATGAATGTTGTTGCACTGCCCACAGCAATGCCTTTTTGGTGGTGATGATCGCAGGAAACATTTGTTCAACATGATGAATGATCTTCCCACAATATTTGAGGTGGTCACAGGGTCTGCCAAGAAACAGGCCAAGGAGAAGTCATCCACGAGCAATCACAGCAACAGCAAGTCTAAATCAAACTCCAAAGTGAGGATTTCTGTCCGTCAGTTCTCTCAGTTCCATTGACATTGTAATGTGTATGTAAGAGATTGTTGACCTATTATCTGTCAAACACTCATCTAGCCGGGGCTGGAATCGCAGGCCAAGAGCTCGAGGGCAGTGCAGCAGAAGGAAGAAGAGGAGGAGGTGTTGGATGCGGAGGATGATGAAGAGCATGGCGACACCTTGTGTGGGGCCTGTGGGGAGAACTATGCCGCCGATGAGTTCTGGATCTGCTGCGATGTATGCGAGAAGTGGTTCCATGGCAAGTGTGTGAAGATCACTCCCGCAAGGGCTGAGCACATCAAGCAATACAAGTGCCCTTCCTGCAGCAACAAGAGAGCACGCTCTTGATGTAGCTCACTTCTGGATGGGGTCCTACTGTTACGAGTACGGTTTACTGCTAATTGTGTCTAGTTCTAGCCGGGTCGGGTGTTGCCTGCGTCATGATTCATGGGGTTAGGATAAGCGTAGTTCCCAAGCAGTTTCCCTTTATAAATATGTTAATACATTCGGTGGAGGGAGTTCTTTTCTTTGTGAAATGCGATGTGATCTAGTTCGATAGCTTCAATTGTTTCTAGATCACCTCCTCGTGGCTTAAGATTTTGAGCTGGCCTGAGGCCGTGCGAGGTTATCACTAGTGGTTAATGACTAAAACGTCCTTCACGGGTAGCCCTGAGGCTGAGGTCTCCACGGCCGCATAGAAGCGAAATCCAAACCATTTAAAGCTACAAGTTGATGAACTGACTCCTAAATGACTTCGATTAATCTATGTTTCTGAAATGGATTTTGATGGAGCCCGAAGCAATTTTCGCACTCTCCATATTAAATCCTTTTGGGCACCTTTCGAGCGATAGTCGCTGACAAGTCTGTTGGGTCGATTACTCGAGGACCAATTAGCCCACGACGCGAACCGAGGCCCGATATATATTTCAACGAGGCACCTGGCTTGCTTTGAAGCCCACTGGGCTTACGAAACTTTTAACGGGCCGAGTGACTGTTCAAACGTTTCGGGTGTACTTTGACATTTCACTCGCTTGACTATATATATGCCGCCGTAGCCAGCCATTCTCTTGAAGTCTCTCAGAGGGAGGGAGGGAGGGAGGGAGGGAAGTTATGGCGTTTGAATCAAGGTTGAGCGCTCTGGCGTTGCTTAGGGTTTTGGATTTGGTGTAGCAGGTCTCTGTATCATCGGTTACATCCTCGGGCAGCCTCTTTACTGGCGTTTCATGGGAGGGATTGCCGCTGTCAGGTACTCTCATCTTCTCCTACCTGCTCTCCCTGTGAGTGCGATTTCTCTTCTCAGCATCCCTAAAGGTACCTCAATTTTTTAGACGCCGGATCTGATCTTCCATCCATAAGCCGCATTTCTGGCGCCTTGATTTGTTCAGATCCATTCGTATTTTGTCCCTATTTCTCCTAGAATTGAGCATCCATTAGGTTTGGAACCTCGAAGAGGATGAATCTCGTTCGGCACTTCAATTGCTATGATCTTCTTGTAACTTCGATTTGCTTGTGTGAGGCGATCTCCATCTATTTACTATTAGCGGTTCTTCTTGCTAGAAAAGCTTAATTGGTGATGTAGGNATCTATTTACTATTAGCGGTTCTTCTTGCTAGTAAAGCTTAATTGGTGATGGAAGGAGTTAAGTAGTGAGTACATGTTTCAGGCTTGTTTTCCTCGCTTATTTCATGTCAACTCTAAGTTGCTGTCCTCATTCGCCGTTGTTGGCTGAGCCAGCGTGGTTGGGATGATGATTGTCTACTTAGGGTTCTTCCTATGTTGCGTAACTGAGACTGTGTCCCTCGTGATATATTTTTCATCAGTGCTTCTACAGTACAGATACATAGATTTTTCGCTCATACACAGATAACATGGTGGACTATAGAGAATCACACTGTTTAGTAGATATTTGAGATCTTTCTCATGCTACTATGATGGTAATATAATCTGCGGTGCAGACACCTAGTGCTCCTCGATTCATTTATTTCAAGTTGATATACTGAAAGATTTATATCTGGGAGCTCAGATACTAAGATGCTTGTGGACTTGAAAACCTCTACCTGTAATGTACATCATGATATCTCTCCATGTGAATTTCTAAGGATATTCTAATTATTTAGTTATTTAGAATTATTAGGAATTGTTGTACTGCTAATGTATACTTTATATTCTATTTGGACTTTTAATATAGATGATATAAAGTCATGTAATAAAATAGTAGAGATACATAAATTCAAAAGTCAAAAGGAATAGAATCATTTTAGAAAAAAACGTCATATAAATGTTTTTTGAACTCAGATAAATGAAAAGAAAAAACATCTTAGTATCTAGTTAAGACATTAATTATTCATAAATATCTAATTGATAAGTAGATCAAAGTTATATATATCACTATATTGCATTAATCATTTCATTATTAATTGTTAGATTCCAGAAGCCTTCTTTTCTAGGTTTTAACTGTTTCTTGATTGGCCTGTTTTTCTCTGCCTATGTTGTGCCACACTACATACTATTAGAGATCACTCAACAGAATTTAGCCGAAATAGCTCTCAATAATCGTTACAGCAGGAAAAATATGCATGATTTCTTGGTGTTAGCTGATTATCAACGTTTTCCTAGGTTTATAACAGTCATGTAGAGCATAGGTACCCATCATATATTTTAGCACTCCCAACAAGAGTTCTCATGCTTTTTGTTGTTACATTTTCTTCTTATGTTCTTAGATATTGGCATCCTTTTTGGCCTTATCTTACATATGAGATTTTTTTTATGCCAACACTAGTCACAGTGATGGAACTAGGCACTGAAGTTTTACGGCTTATTTCACTTGTCCTCTGTCCACCCAGCCTGTTGTTTTTTGTTTTCACCGTGCAACTCTCCTTACTGCCTTTAAATTCTTAGATTCTGTTCTAGCTTTTGCTTATTTACAAATATTAATTTTGAACATTCTCTTTTGCAGCATTGAGCAATGGGTCCTTTGCAGATTATGGAACCAACTTCTATGTTAATGTTCTTCGATAGGACAAATTTGGAGTATGGACATGATTCCATGACTGACTTACCTTTCCTTTAGAGACTGTAATCTTGCTTTTTGTAGTTCTCATGCACAGGTACCTGCCAGTTACTAGTGAATAGAAATTTATACTTTGTTGGCTGATCAGCCTGTCTTTTTTTTATGTTTTATACCCTTAGCCTTTATCAGTTATTCTCTAAGCATTCATTTGAAATTTTAGTTTTGTAAGAAATCAACTTGACGTCAGAGTGTCTTGAAGAAGACTGATAGAAATGATGGATATATATGCTGATATTAGTAGACTCACTTCTCCCCAGTGCTGTCAGATCTAACTTAATGTAGTGCTCAGCAGCTACAATACTTAACATGCCAAGGAGCTCGAGGATGGAAACATGTCAAGGCCATGTCGAGCCAAAAGGTAAATGGAAAGTGGCCAATCTTCGTAGAGGGCCATTAGTTGAATTGCTGAATTGCTATCATATGCTGGGGTTACAGGCCTCAATCATTACTGGGTTCTGATTGTTGCTGGCTAAGTTATGAACCTTCAATTGTCTTGAAGGTGGGATTCTTCTAATTTATAATGGGATTTTATATCGGATCGTTGTCCATGGTCTATCATCATAGATCACTCCCAATTAGAAATCTATCTAAATTAAATGTTTTCTCGGCTTGATTACTGCTTTATGTTAATAATTCCTCTGTTTAATATTTTTTTTCCATTTATTTGGAAGGGTGATCATACCCCTACATTAGGCGCGTTATACTTTTGCTTTGTCATGCCATTGCTGGGTCAAGCAGTCTCTGATCGACAGAAGATTTTTGTTTAACAGCAATTTATAATTTAACCGCCAGATTTCGTAGTGCTTTCTAGACCGGGCTCTAGTTACTCATTGGCGGGGACCATTTATGTCGACTGGCTAAAACGCGCTCATCGATGCGGAGCAAACTGGGCCATGCCTACGTAGCGTCAAGGGCCACTCATGTAGAGGTCTCTCCGCGATGGCATGATACTACTAAGTGGCCAGGGCCCGTTGAGCAATCGGGCTGCGTAAAAAGAGCATTCAATGTGGGGTAAAAAGATAATTCGGTTGGGCCTACAGAATATACGGGCTGGCCACCAAACTAAGAGGCTGGGCCCACCAGCCTAGCCACAATGTTTGAGGCAGAAAATGAGTACCCACGCATACTATTCGTGGGGGCGCAGGCCCATTTTGAGATCAGATCAGGTCCATTACCAGTATAGGGGAAGCCCATCAAGCACAACGGGGCGGCATGCCAGATCCATTACAAGTTCGGGCCCAGCCCATTACGAGCACGAACCCAGGAACATTACCCGGGCTGGGAGAGAACCATTACACGAAATGGGCCGGGTGCTTAAACTGAACAAGGCCCATTAAGTGAACCGGTCTAGAAATATCAGCTGGCTCAGGAGCATCAACCATCAGATCCAGGCCCATCACGCACGCCGGGTTGGCTGATAAAGGCTCTTACTGGGCCAATTTTCTGTAGAGATTAATGGCTGGGGGATCAGGCCCATTAAGCGTACACGGTCAAGCCCACCGTGCGTAATAGGCTGGGCTCAGCCAACACAATGGGCCGTCACTGTAGTGCTTATTGGGTTGGTGCTGGGAGGGGCATAGCCCATTACGAGCACGAACCCGGGCCCATTATGCGGACTAGGCCGGACACATTCTTGTAGTGAACCAGGCCGATTATGTGAACTGGCCTAGCCCTATCACCTGGATCAGACCCATCATCCTTGAGATCCACGCCCATGATACAAGTTGGGCTGGCTGATAAAGGGTCTTAATAGGCCTATTCTTGTGTGGATTAATGGGCTGAGCGATCAGGCCCATTGTGTGTAATCAGTCGAGCCCATCATTCGCATTGGGCTGCATCTGTAGAGCTTACTGGGTTGGGCTGGGGTCATCATTCGTTGTGGACCAGGCCCATCATGGTTATTACGCTAACGTAGGCTTTGACTGTGCACCCAGCCCTTTTACCTATTGTATTGGGTCAACCTGATAAACAGGGCTTGGCCCATGTCCCTTTGTTGCCCGATACCTGTACAGATTGTTTACTGTACTAGCTTATGGCCTCACTGATTCCAGCACCAGCCCATACAACTTAGTAGGCGGGGAAACAGTTCCGCTGATGAGGTCCATATCGTCTACCAGGACAGGCCTGTGCTGAACCGATCAGGCCCGTTGAACTTATTAGCAGGCCCATGACGGTTACAGGGCCAGGCCCACGGTGCTGAGACAGAGGCCGATATAAATGAACATGTAAAACAATGCACATTGAACATAGTAAATTAATATCTAAAAACTTATCAAAAAAGGAAAAATATAAACGATTCTCATATGATCTCAACCATGATCATCAGATGTTATATCTCCACCAAAAATCAATGTCGAACACAGGATGGATCCAGAAAATCTGCATAAGAATACAATCTAGCCTAAGGGGCATTATAATATAACTTTAGAAATAACAGACGATTAAGTTAAATTTACACAATATTACACAAGCTTAAGGTGGACAACTTAACTCTACCGAGCCAGCGCATTGTACACCGTCAATGAAAATCAACCATACAGGCATCAAAATTCTCATGACAACACTGAAAACTACATACTGGAACTTCCACTCTTAAACAGAGTCCACACGCAGATAATCAAAATCGATCAGTCTGCTTATAGAGAGAGAGAGAGAGAGATCAAATCGTCAGTTTATAATTCTACAAATATCTTTTACTCGCTCATTTTAAAGATTTTTCAGCATTAGCTAACCTAGTGACAAAACACCCACAAATAAGTAGAACGCCCTTAAAAGACCAATAACTGATTATTTACCTTATCATTTATGCTAGGCACAGTAAGTGGTTGTCACTCCAGGGCCAGAAAGATAGACAGAATCTCTGCTTGAAAGAGACACCATCTCCTGGACCCATTTATAGCATAAAGAGAAGTAAACCCAATTATTACCTTTTTCCTCCAAACCTATAATTAGATCAGATATATTAACCTTGCTTAAGAGAACGATTAAAAAGACACCTACTATGACATCAGTCATACCTGTTGGTTTATGGTGCTTCCCAATGGTTGGGACCTGTCCTAGCGTTCAACTTGATGTTCAACCCTAAACTAAGAAAAAGATAGTCCTCAATTTCCTCACCCACATCCTTACTGTCATGATCATGAAAATCAAATTTCTTGTTTTCCCACAAGTATTTCTAAGCCACGTCAGCAGAAGATTCTATCATTTCTGGCTTGTACGCAAAGACAATGCTCATATCAGAAGTTGAAAAGTGGAATGTATATATCCATGGAGAATACCTCAATATGATTGTGAGCAGTGGGATACGTATAACTTGTGTCATCATCCCTTACATCATCATCGTGATGAAGAAAACCTAAGTTGCTCCCATTTTCTAGAATCAGCTCCTAATTCTCCATCACTAGACAAGCTATGTCCTCTTGTCCTTCCATCTCCTCTATAGACGAAATGGCTTCGGTTGATTTTCTATTATCTTCACCAAATTAGCTTATTATTATGCTGAGCGTGAAACTTCATCCTTCATTTGCATGTTCAGTACCATCTGCTCAGCAAGTTCTAAAAAAGAGAACATGGTATGAAGGTGGCAGCAAAGAAAACATACAATCATTGGAGTTTGAGATTCTAGCAAGGAAATTAATAATTTATCAAAAAAAGCAAACTTCAGTGAAAGAGAGATCAATTGTCTCTGACTTATCTTGTTGCAAATCATATGAAATGCACCTCCCAGGTAGTTCCGGAATATTGAACAGCACGCACACTTCCCAAAATCCAAATAAACCAATGTTATTCAACAGTAACCCTTTTGCTCCACCTTCATCAATTTATGCAGATGTCTGATGGTCTAATGGATCCACCGCAAATGCAACAGGAAATGAAGGAATCAAATCATGAAAGCCTATGATCAAGGCGTACTAGAGCTAAGATAGTTAAAGAAGAATGTGCGGTTACCATCAATCTTTTTCATATTAAGAGAGCCTCAAAGGGTGATTCAAGTATTGATCATGGTGAGAGCTGCATGGAAGGACTTTGGTTAGCCTATAATGTTGTTGCTATGCTGTTCATAAACTCACAGCTTTCCTTGAAACAAACATGCAACAGGTTCTAGTTAGTTCACCCCACCATATAGATCAACGGTTAGAACAAAAACCTATCGGTCAATGCCTTTCTTCTAGTGACCATCTTCATGTACACCATCTACAGACTCATCCTTAACAGCACTCTATAACATTAACAATAAATATGATAATTACTCAGGGCAAAAAAAAAAGAAAGAAAGATTAAAAAGGATGCAATCACACAATTAAATCATGAAGATAGCCTAGGCCCTTATTTAATATCTTCTATAGAAGGTAATCATGTGTCTCTATTTGCAAAATACTTATAGTAGAATGTATGCATTTTCTTTTGGATGGGAATGCTAGACAAATATGTCTGACCCAGTTCATCATCTTGCCCAGCTCTGTTGATGACACCAGGAACTTTATAAGCTTCTGAATATACTGAAATGACCAATAATATGTCTTCACTCCAGCTTCCAAGGCACAGCTTGCCTGGAGAGGAGAAAGGCAGATGAATAAGATCCACATTACAGAATTCCCAAGTTTGAAGGACTAAGAGTCAGTATGAAATATATCAAAGACTTCATAGTTTACATATTTCACACTTGTCTAAGGCTTCATTTTCCAGATACAATGTATTGGATTAAATGCACCTTGATTGTTCACATGCACCATCCAGACCATAAAAAATGTTGAGGAAATATTTACTGAGAATTCATGAGAAGAAAGGTCCATGATGGTCACTGCACGTTAAGATCTCCCTCCTTGAAGGATATACAAGTGATTCTTTTGAGTCATAGACCCAAAACATCATATCAAATTTCTAATACAGTAAATTCTGAATTGGTAACACAATTTGCATAGACTCTCCCAAACAACTAGCCTAGGAAGGATATATTATCAGGAGATGTAATTCTTCAAGTTTCTAAACAGAGGTAGCTATTGGCAGCTCATCAACTTGTCCGTCAATTTTTGCTAATTAAATTTTAAATTTGACAATTGCTTAGCCTTTATGCAACGTCCTTCATATGGAGCAACTATCACAACATATTTATTTTTGAACTTGTAAAATCGTAAAAAGAATCAGCGTTTACCTTTTGAAAATTTGTCTCAGCATCACTTTCTTCTTCGAATTTAATAATCTCATACAGATGATATATTAATCCTAACTCCCATGTGTTTTTCTGATTGATTTTCTGCATGTTTCAAGGGAAGATATAGAATAAGAACAACGGAACAATTTCAAGCAGCAGAAACATCCACCTAGGCCGATCTCAAATTTATTAAAACTACTGATTACAAAATTTTCATCAACTATGAATTCCTATCTATTTAACAAATTCTCTAACCTCGTCCATGGTGTTTTAGAAGCCACATCAAGTGAATTCGATGTTGATTAATTTTTCAGATAACCAGGAACGGAATAGAAAAGGACCTTAAATGCCGGCTGAAAATGTTATAGATACGCTTTATTACTGTGCACAAATTTATCTGCAAGTTCGCATCAAACTGTCATAAGTAGTTGAAAGTTAACTCAAGGCCATTATCGATATAAAGCGAAAAGGATAAGCAAACCACAAATATTCACTGGAGAGCTTGAAGCAGTGGTTAAACAACTCTAGAATCCGCGGCTTCACCAGGCAAGGCTCCACGTCTTGATGCACCGGAAGCGCGTGGGCAGCGAATACCGATAGACTTGCGGTGGATTGCGGGCCGCCGGAGGTATGGGGCCGGCGATGGATTCATACCTCTGAGCTGTGTTAGGGTTAGGGCTCGGGATTTCAGCCACCGAGGAAGAGAATTCCCAAACTCCAGGGAGGAAGACCTAGCCCTATGGAGCCAGAAACGGAGACTGCGACGAAGGAACTGTGGCGATTGAAGAGAGGAGGACGGGAAAGGGAATAACGAATAAGAGGTCTCTGGAAGCTTTCGCGGAGTTCCGCCTCCACCATCCTTTTCCCTCCTCAAAACCATTTGAATCCGGGGGTTCAAGGAGAGCAATTATCCCGTGTGAGCGGGTTCACCGTAAAAACCAACATGGGCCGTCAAGATTGTCAAAACCTTCGCAGCCGGGACCATCTAAGGGTTGAGTTGTTCTTTTCTTACCATAATCATATAGTGCTATCTGATTTTTTTAACCCCGTTCTTCCCTTAGGGTCAGATAGGCATCTGTAAAATCAATATTATCAAGGAAATCCCAGAATCTATTACAATCCTGTAATATCGGATAGAAATGTTAAAAGGAGCTGGTTCACAATTCATATTTTTAAATTTTAAATTTGAACCAATTAAATATAATAACTTATTTGCAAGATTTTTATGGTTCGGGTCTGTTTTGCAACAGTTTTAGGTCAATTCTTAAATGGTTTCGAGTCGATTCATTGAGAAAATGTGCTGAGTCGGTTCTAATTCAATTGATCTATTTTTTAAACTTGGTTCATAATTGCTTATCGACCCAAGAAAAGTGGTTAGCAGTTACAAGCCAATTTGATGGTAGTATGATCCAATTTTGAGCTAAACTGGCATGGTTACCATTTCTAATCATAGTTTTAAAAATCGAACTAGGCGCTCACCTAATCTAATTTCTATAAAAAGACCTAATTACATTTTCAAA